>OX345636.1:32190711-32795711 GCA_947044365.1 Petrosia ficiformis
ATATGTTGCAAGTTAAGAAGAATTAGATCATTACAAGCAGGCCTGGGTTCAATTACAAAAGGCAACCACTGTTGAATTATAATTATGTGACAATTACATGTACAGTTGCATGCAATTAAAGTATAATTACAGCAATACTGCTAGCACAATTCTAAATTGAAAGCATTAGTAATCAACTTAGGATTAATGAATGAAAATCTGTTGGATTTAAAATAGCATCTATACAAATGCTCCTAATTACAGTACAATTACACAATAACATACAATTACATAATTGTAATTAACCCTCAATTACAATTATAATTGTAATGCAACCTGGCTAGTACAATCTGAGTATTAATTGGTTCTACTATAATTATAGCATTATACAAGCAATAAACCATCGCTAGTGAGTAGATTTTTATTTTCAGAGCAAACCATGGACAACCTGAATATACAAATCAGATTGTTTCGACCTATTGGGTCTCATCAGCATGGTGCATCTCAAATTCATAATGTAATAGAATTACACAATATTACAAAAATATGTAGTACCATGACCTCAATACTAGTACCAGTCTTAAACATATTGGTCACTACAACCACAAGCAGCTGAAGTTTGTCTTCTCCACTTCATATGTACATAGTACATACATACAAAAACTATTTGTTGGATCCTCAACATAAACATACACATACATGTATACACATACATTCAGCATCATATCCACATACAGATATTCATATATGTCTTTGTATATACACATATGTGCGTATATATGTGTATGCATACACATACATGTCTGTTTACTGTATACATGCATACAGTAAACAGACATGTATGTATACATGCACATAGACATACTGTATTAATGCTGAAACGAATATTGATATTCGTTTGGTTTTCGATTATATTTTTTAGTATTTAATTATTCGATTATATTTTTTAGTATTTAATTATTCATTTAATGTTTGCACATGTGCAGAAACAAATTATTTAGGAAATCAAATGATTATTGAGAAGTTTCTTGCTTCGTATTACTGGTTTTCTAAGGCTTGTAGATGAGATAGTGAACAATGAAAACACAGAAGCTGCTGTTTTAAACATCTATTGTTTCTGGTTCCCAAGGCCAGACTATTTGTGTTGACTTTCCCAGTGTTATCAAAGTATCAAAGCATATGGAAATGTTAATTTAGTTGACTGTATTATATGTAAATTTCATGACTTTTTGAGTTAAAAAAGGTTAGAGAATGCAGAGACCCCTGCCACCCCATTGGTTCGCTTTATGATTATCAATAAACCTACCTCCTTAAAACACACCCAATACTCGTACACACAATACCAGTTAAACCCATAGCCAACTACTGACTAGCCTTAGCAAACAACCATCCAACTGATGAAACCCAACTTACAAAATATAAAGACAGAAATACTCCTGAGCCTACCATACTTGTCTCCACCCATTAGCTAGAATACGTTTCTGTAATTTGCTCAGTTTTTTTGGCTAATAAAGTGTAACTGTAACATTAACCTTAAAACGTATAGTTTCACAACTGTGAAATGTAAACTCCATATGCAGGTTTAGGAGGAATATTACTACAAATATTGAAAGGTTACTATTCTAAAATCAAAATTGTATCTTTTATCAAATATAGTAGTATGGTATTTTCCATTTACTATTGCAATTAAAATGTCCAAATAAGACAGTTCAGTTAGACTTTTAGTAGTTCTTTTGAATTCTAGTTCAGGAGGATAAATGTCAGAAATAGCTAATGTAACTCTATCATTGTTTAATGTGTATACTTGAGATCAAGATATTACAGATATTATATCACCTTTAACTGAAAACATAGGACCTTATGTTTGAAGAGTTCCTGATTGACTGTGTTTTGTAGATGAATGAAGACCACTTAAGGATTCTTCCTAGGATAAAGAGGTACATGTTCGTGCATACAACACTAGTAAATAGAAACTGGTGCCTCTGGGGACTATTATGGTAAGATGTACGGTTGTACATAAACGAATAAAAAAATAAATGTCAAATGACTAGCGTGGAGCTCACTCAGGCTTGCCCCAATTAGTACCATCTGATTAGCAATGTGAGCATAACATAACACACACACAGACAAAATCCTGTTGCTATGAGATTACATGTAAGACCTCAAGAGGACATAATTATTTTAAAAAAAAAAAACAAGATTTGTCTGCAGTTCCACATATTGACCTCAAAGAGCATGAATGAAAACACAAGTCTAGTACCTTTAACAATTAATCCTAGTAGGAGGTACATGCTTGTGTTGGTTGTATGTACATACATAAATACACAAGTACATGAATTGTTTTGATTAATTTTTGTCTGTCAATTGGTTGAGATATCATCCTAAACCAAATTATTTTCTATACAAACTAATAAATATGGGAACATATATGCATGCGTGATAGAAGGTCAAAATTTGGCGAAGGCTTAGGTAATATACATAAAACTTACACACTGTATATTCTTAACTCTCCTAAATAACTTTGTCATCTTTAGATGGCCACTCCTGAAAATCATATACTGATGAACATCCTCTTCCTATTGCAATCAGTGAATAATTAGTTTATAAAATATACATGTGAACATATGTACATACATGTATATGCACTAGTGTTGGTTGATTGTTTTTGTTGCTTATTTCGTATATGCTGTTGTTATTGTTACTTATTTCATTGTGTAAAATTATTTTAACAAACACCCTTTTAAATGATATTTAATAGCTAGTCTCAAGAGTAGCATTAGCACCTTCAAAACTATAAAATTAAATGGCAATACATTGAACAGCAACATGCATTGACTCCAGTATCTATGATTGTATGTTAGGTGTATAGGTAATGTTAAGATTATATGCTAGGTGTATAGGTCATGTTAAGGTTTGGCTTTGAAGTAGACATTGACCACACTTACCAACCCCCCTGGTATTGCATTCTTGGAGGAAACACTGATGATCCAATGAAGGTACATGTATGGGCTGGCATTAGCAAACAGGGTGATTTGTATTTTTACTTGGGATAACAAAAACTCCTATGATGTGTACTCAACCTATATGTAATTATGTATTTACAATTAATCTTTGTTTTATAAGAAATAGTGTTACTGGAAGTCATCTGCTGTATAAATGTATCTACATACTTAATAATAAATGAAGTGAATACATACTTACACAAGATACAAATACAAATGTGAGAGGTGATTAGTGTCCAAATTATTCATGTACGTATACTTATGTATGTATTGCATCTACATGTACATGTACATGTAGAAACAATACATACATACATGTATATACATGTAGTATATACATGTACATGTAGAATCAACATACATGTAGATGCAATACATACATGTACATGTAGAATCATGTACATGTAGATACAATACATACATATATACATGTGTACATGTACATGTAGAATCATATACAATACATACATAAATGTAAATACATGTACATGTAGAATCATGTACATGTAGATGCAATACATACATACATGTAAATACATGTACATGTAGAATTCTAATGTGAAATTCCAAGATGAAACAATAAAACAACAAACAACAAAGATTAATCCAATAGGGTTTAACTACACCTCCAACTATGAGCTACTTACACAGAACTTGTTATTAATCCACATAGAACTTGTTATTAGTCCACGGACTGTGAAGTTATAAGATTTTATTACCCACACCTGACTCATAAATAATTGCAAATTAAAATCACAAATAAATTTACTTAACCCCAAAGTTACTAGACCACATGTTCAGGCAAACCACATAAAGTGAGTTATCTTATATCCATAAACATTGTATTACTCTATTAATAATTTAATCCATTACTATAGGCTGTATATTAAAATTATAACATAACAGAGCCTAGATTGATGGTTTCACATGCATAAGTGACTACAAACAAAATTAATATAATGTTTAAGCAATAATTTAAAAAAAAAACCTGGATCAGACAGAGAGGGGAGAGTTGGGCCCATAAAAACGTTTTAACCCCCAGTTCTGGTTCTCAAGGCCAGACTGTCTGTTTACTTTCCTCATATGAATAAGAATGCGGGTGATTAGGCTGATCAGCAGCGATTATTCCAATAGAATCAATGAGTGGGGTAGCCAATCATTCCAATCAAGGTGCAAGCCTTGTCGCCAGACCTTTTGGTTAAGGCTCGCCAGATCTTTGAGAATTAACCAAGGTTAAATCGCCCACACACACACACACACACACACACACACACACACACACACACACACACACACACACACACACACACACACACACACACACACACACACACACACACACACACACACACACACACACACACACACACACACACACACACACACACACACACACACACACACACACAGCAGCATCTGTAATAGTAATAGCCTTGCAATAATTTTAATTATTAATTAAAAACGCCCACCTAAGATTAATTAGGAGAGCACATGTGTATAAGCACATGGTAGGTAAAGTTTTCAAGGGAGTAGGATCTTTTTTAATCCAGTAAGATTGGGCTGTTATTTAACTTCAAGGTTTTGTAAGTAAGTTATTATTACATGTATTTACTGGTGCATTGGTGAACAGGACTCTATAAGCATCTCCAGATACGGATAGAGAGGGGAGGGTTGGGATCCCACCAAAGAGTCTTTAACCCCCATTTCTGGTTCCCAAGGCCAGACTATCCCTGTCAGGAGTCCAATAACACCAAAGTATCAAAGCATATGTGAATATGTTAAAAGTTAAGATTGTTAAATACTGTTTGTGACACTGCATGCTTTTGACCAATAAAGTCCCAAATATAGGAAAGATCTGAACCATGAGTGAAATACTGGGTCGTCTGACTAAAGCTCAGAGGAGAATCACCGTCTTCGTTTCTGTGACAGGACAGAAACTTTACACTGTTGGTGTTGGAATTGTGCACTACCTGCCTCAGTGGTTCAGCTAGCTTGCCCTTTCCACCCAACACGTAAATACACACTAACACACACACACACACACACACACACACACACACACACAGCATCTGTAATAGTAATAGTCTTGCAATAATTTTAATTATTAATTGGAAACGCCCACCTAAGGTTAATTAGGAGAGCACATGTGCATAAGTATGGTAGGTAAAGTTTTCAAGGGAGTAGGATCTTTTTTAATCCAGTAAGATTGGGCTGTTATTTAACTTCAAGGTTTTGTAAGTAAGTTATTATTACATGTATTTACTGGTGCATTGGTGAACAGGACTCTATAAGCATTTCCAGATACGGATAGAGAGGGGAGGGTTGGGATCCCACCAAAGAGTCTTTAACCCCCATTTCTGGATCCCAAGGCCAGACTATCCCTGTCAGGAGTCCAATAACACCAAAGCATCAAAACATAAGTGAATATGTTAAAAGTTAAGATTGTTTAAATACTATATATTTATAACACTCCTTTATGTTAACTAGCTAATTGCTAAATCTTTTACTATAATCAAAAAAGCATATAGACTCTAAGCCTGCATGCTAAAATAACAAAACATATCAGGATGAGTTGAACAAAAATAGAATAGGTAATAAATTTTCAGGGAAAGCAATTATAATTAAACTTTAAGTCCCAAATGAATTGCTGGGAACTAGTAGAGTTTGATATGAAATTCAAATATAAGACAAGTTCGGGTTCAGTAAGCTCTCTGGACAGACTGAGGTCTCGTGACACTGACAAGAAAGGTCACTATCTACCTGTTCTGTTGTGGGAACTGGACTACGGTCGGCGAGTTTCCACAAAGATCAATCAGATACAAACTTACACACACACACACACACACACACACACACACACACACACACACACACACACACACACAACAGCAGCATCTGTAATAGTAATAGCCTTGCAATAATTTTAATTATTAATTAAAAACGCCCACCTAAGATTAATTAGGAGGGCACATGTGTATAAGCACATGGTAGGTAAAGTTTTCAAGGGAGTAGGATCTTTTTTAATCCAGTAAGATTGGGCTGTTATTTAACTTCAAGGTTTTGTAAGTAAGTTATTATTACATGTATTTACTGGTGCATTGGTGAACAGGACTCTATAAGCATCTCCAGATACGGATAGAGAGGGGAGGGTTGGGATCCCACCAAAGAGTCTTTAACCCCCATTTCTGGTTCCCAAGGCCAGACTATCCCTGTCAGGAGTCCAATAACACCAAAGTATCAAAGCATATGTGAATATATTAAAATCAAGATTGTTAAATACTATATATTTATAACACTCCTTTATGTTAACTAACTAATTGCTAATTCTTTTACTATAATCAAAAAAGCATATAGACTCTGTAAGCCTGCATGCTAAAATAATAAAACATATCATCATTTGATGAGTTAAACAAAAACAGAATAAGCAATAAATTTTCAGGGAAAGCAATTATAATTAAACTTAAAGTCCCAAAGCCAAAGTTCTGAATTTATTGCTGGAACTAGTAGAGTTTGATATGAAATTCAAATATAAGACAAGTTCGGGTTCAGTAAGCTCTCTGGACAGACTGAGGTCTCGTGACACTGACAAGAAAGGTCACTATCTACCTGTTCTATTGTGGGAACTGGACTACGGTCGGCGAGTTTCCACAAAGATCAATCAGATACAAACTTACACACCCCGTTTATACGTAGGGCGGTAGACGGTTCGAAAGGAAAAGAGGGAAGGCTCAAGCTAAGGCTGTGTAGTCAAGCCCTATCCAATTAGATCCACGCCGGTTCTCAGATACCAGAGCAGAGAGTGTATCATAATAAGACCTTTGGTTACAGTAGCTTAAAAGCGCTCAATGACTAAGGCAAAGGCACTAATAGAACAACCCTCTCATGTCTTATAATCAAACCTACAGCCCCAGAGTTCTGAACTTGTATAAAAATATTAGCATATAAACAGGAAATAAAAACATCAGACACATTATGCCTTTAGTTTGTCACCTCAGCCACCTACTGAAAATATTTACAAGCACAAATAAACCTGCCCGTGTGACAGCACTGAAGGTTGTCCCACAGCCCTAAAGCTGTTGGAAACAAAGCCTTAAACTGAAGAAGCCCAATACTCATGCTAGCCTCGGGAGAGAAATATACTTCTCTGTGGGGAAAAGTCAGCTTCTGTGTTGTGAGCAATAGACAGCACTCTTTGTTTTTGGTTGGTATCAACCCAAGTGTACTAAGCCGCCTCTGGTGCATCCAACCACACATTGAACTTATTATCAAGCACACTACCAGTCATCGGGCCAGGACAGTCAACGTCCTAACGACAATATCACAGAGGTCAACTAGGGATAATTGTCTTCCTAAATTGGTAATCCCATCTACTACAGTTGGTGAAGTGCCATAGCGTTGACACTCCCAACGTGACAACATTCTCTTCCTCGGTGTGAGTTAGAGTTTTGGGAAAATTTTGTTCTGATATATCCCCTAATACTTGTGACTACCCTATGCCCAAATTGTCTATGGGGTTTGCACCCTCTGACTGCAGGTAGACTATTTAAAAATAAATAGAAAATAGCTATCAATATTTGCTGAATCATAAATACATGGGGCCCCCACAGGGGTGGGGGCCCCATGTCTCCACCCCTGTGGGGTTTTTTTATATCACACACACACACACACACACACACACACACACACACACACACACACACACACACACACACACACACACACAAACACACAGCATCTGTAATAGTAATAGCCTTGCAATAATTTTAATTATTAATTGGAAACGCCCACCTAAGGTTAATTAGGAGAGCACATGTGCATAAGTATGGTAGGTAAAGTTTTCAAGGGAGTAGGATCTTTTTTAATCCAGTAAGATTGGGCTGTTATTTAACTTCAAGGTTTTGTAAGTAAGTTATTATTACATGTATTCACTGGTGCATTGGTGAACAGGACTCTATAAGCATCTCCAGATACGGATAGAGAGGGGAGGGTTGGGATCCCACCAAAGAGTCTTTAACCCCCATTTCTGGTTCCCAAGGCCAGACTATCCCTGTCAGGAGTCCAATAACACCAAAGTATCAAAGCATATGTGAATATGTTAAAAGTTAAGATTGTTAAATACTGTTTGTGACACTGCATGCTTTTGACCAATAAAGTCCCAAATATAGGAAAGATCTGAACCATGAGTGAAATACTGGGTCGTCTGACTAAAGCTCAGAGGAGAATCACCGTCTTCGTTTCTGTGACAGGACAGAAACTTTACACTGTTGGTGTTGGAATTGTGCACTACCTGCCTCAGTGGTTCAGCTAGCTTGCCCTTTCCACCCAACACGTAAATACACACTAACACATACTGGTTCTAATCAGCCAGGTGGCTCTGTTGTGTTGACACAAGGCTACAATAACGCCCTCTGTTAGCCATCACAATATCCAGACCCGAGGGATATCTCTGTGTGTGAGAGAACAATTGTGCGAGCCATCTGTTGATTCAGTTGGTAAAAACTGCCGACCGCTCTCAACCTGTTGGACCCCCGGGCTTTTAATTGTGTGTTCAGTTAGCTTGCCCCTTCCACCCAACATAAAAATACACATCTACATACACTAGTTGGAGCAGGTTCCCCGCTGCTCACCTCAGTGGTATAAACCAGGACAGGGGTTCCACCCAACATGTATGAACAAAGCACTTTTCGATGTGGGTAACCTTAGGGGAGAGTCATCGTCTGTGAGATCAGTGACTTGACTGAACTTTATACTAATTGGGGTTGGTCCCTCGCTGCTCACCTTAGTGGAATGACCAGGACAGGGGTTCCACCCAACACGTACACACACACACACACACACACACACACACACACACACACACACACACACACACACACACACACACACACACACACACACACACACACACACAGCATCTGTAATAGTAATAGCCTTGCAATAATTTTAATTATTAATTTGGAAACGCCCACCTAAGGTTAATTAGGAGAGCACATGTGCATAAGTATGGTAGGTAAAGTTTTCAAGGGAGTAGGATCTTTTTTAATCCAGTAAGATTGGGCTGTTATTTAACTTCAAGGTTTTGTAAGTAAGTTATTATTACATGTATTTACTGGTGCATTGGTGAACAGGACTCTATAAGCATCTCCAGATACGGATAGAGAGGGGAGGGTTGGGATCCCACCAAAGAGTCTTTAACCCCCATTTCTGGCTCCCAAGGCCAGACTATCCCTGTCAGGAGTCTAATAACACCAAAGTATCAAAGCATATGTGAATATGTTAAAAGTTAAGATTGTTAAATACTGTTTGTGACACTGCATGCTTTTGACCAATAAAGTCCCAAATATAGGAAAGATCTGAACCATGAGTGAAATACTGGGTCGTCTGACTAAAGCTCAGAGGAGAATCACCGTCTTCGTTTCTGTGACAGGACAGAAACTTTACACTGTTGGTGTTGGAATTGTGCACTACCTGCCTCAGTGGTTCAGCTAGCTTGCCCTTTCCACCCAACACGTAAATACACACTAACACACAGCATCTGTAATAGTAATAGCCTTGCAATAATTTTAATTATTAATTGAAAACGCCCACCTAAGATTAATTAGGAGAGCACGTGTATAAGCACATGGTAGGTAAAGTTTTCAAGGGAGTAGGATCTTTTGTAATCCAGTAGGAATAGGCCATTGTTTGACTTCAGGGTTTTGTAAGTAAGTTATTATTACATGTATTTACTGGTGCATTGGTGAACAGGACTCTATAAGCATTTCCAGATACGGATAGAGAGGGGAGGGTTGGGATCCCACCAAGATGTCTTTAACCCCCATTTCTGGATCCCAAGGCCAGACTATCCCTGTCAGGAGTCCAATAACACCAAAGTATCAAAGCATATGTGAATATATACATGTACCTTGGAATTATATGAGGGAAGGGATATAGCTATGTTACTGACCAATGATAGTCAATTAGGTAACCAGAATCCCAATCTTAGCTGCTAAACCAATGTTTACAAACTGAAGAGCATATTAATTTAGTATTTTGGTTTAATAAAGTTCAACCAATGGTGGGGTGTTGGAGGTAAGAACCGGTGGTTTGATACTCTTAGAGCAGATCCATCGTCCAGTAGACAGAGACAGGTCTGTCTACAGTGTTTGTTGGTTGGCTGGAGAGTGGACAAGTACATTAAGGCTACCTCTGTAACCGCTTTCTCCGCTAACAATGAGCACACCCACAAAACACACAACAGCATCTGTAATAGTAATAGCCTTGCAATAATTTTAATTATTAATTAAAAACGCCCACCTAAGATTAATTAGGAGAGCACATGTGTATAAGCACATGGTAGGTAAAGTTTTCAAGGGAGTAGGATCTTCTGTGATCCAGTAGGAATGGGCTATTGTTTGACTTCAGGGTTTTGTAAGTAAGTTATTATTACATGTATTTACTGGTGCATTGGTAAATAGGACTCTATAAGCATTTCCAGATACGGATAAAGAGGGGAGGGTTGGGATTCCACCAAAGATGTCTTTAACCCCCAGTTCTGGTTCCCAAGACCAGACTATCCCTGTCAGGAGTCCAATAACACCAAAGCATCAAAGCATATGTGAATATGTTAAAAGTTAAGACTGTTAAATACTAATTATGGAAATATATACAAACACTAATAAACCTGCCCATGTGACAGCACTGTTGTCCCACAGCCCTAAAGCTGTGGAAAAAAAAAAAAAAAGCCTTAAGTTTAGGAAGCCCAATACTCATACTAGCCTCAGGAGAGAAATATACTTCTCTGTGGGGAAGTCAGCTTCTGTGTTGTGAGCAATAGACAGCACTCTTTGTTTTGGTTGGTATCAACCCAAGTGTACTAAGCCAACCACACATTGACCTTATTATCAAACACACACACATATATAAACCTGCCTATGCAGTCAGAAAGTTCCTAACTACACAAGATAAATACATTGCTTGAAAAACATACGTTGGGCGACATTCATTAAGCTGCAAGTTACACAAGGGATGTCTGCTCTGTTCTCTGTAAGGATGGACAAGTCCCCTGCCAACCAAAATTTTCTAATTTATTTCTAACACACACACACACAGGGCAGAGGAATTTCTAAGAGGTGTATGATAGTAAGCCCTCTGGATATCGGGGACAACCAACCGAGCCCCACACTGTCTGAGGCAAACACACATCTGCTCTCCCTCGTTGAGCTTTCTATTTCAGGTTCAAAATGCTATAGAACTAAGGTCAATTACACACATGTAGTTACCTCATTCAACACCAGAGCAAGTTTTGCATGTTATTCAACTATATTGATGCTAATATTTCTATTCAACACAGAGTAGGTCATGTAACCTTGAACCCCATTATAAATAGGTTATAAAGCAGATCACAACTTTCTTGATGGTCAGTGCTAAACAATAGACTAAAATTAATTAGCTAACCAACCTATTAAAAAGATACACATGTACGTACATGTACATATATATATATATATACAAGTATAAATACTCATTATAATCAGAATATTTAATTAAAGGTATACAAAAATTAAACATGGCCTCAACAATCACGGAGGAGATTACCAAACAAATAGAATCCTACCAAAACCTCAAATCATCTGTTACCAAACTTGAAAATATCTTACTCTACCAACGTAAAACTCAAAACAACAACACAATACCAAGGAAATACCAACCCACACAGTACCTGCAAGTCTTTGGGAGAAAATGAAAAAAATATACAATCAAGGTTTGACAATGATTTCAAAATAAGTTTCTTTAAATATCTAGATGAAGTAATAACTACAAACACTATTGCTCTAGAAATCCAAACATGCAGATTGAAATGTATCATTTCAACCACAAAATCCCTTCTCCTTGCAATGAACCGATTGAAATAATCCAACAACAATATCACCGTTTCATAACAGAAAAACCATCAAACCAACCCATCTCTTATAAAAAAAGATTCACCTTCAGTCTACACGAACATCCCCATCTATAACACCAACTAATTCTTCCATAGAAACCCCCACAACATTTCATCTACAATGTACATGTATGAACACTGAACCACCCTCAGTTTCATCAACATCAGCTACCTCACAAACACCTATTACTTCACTCTCAACAAGAAGTACTGATACAACAAACAAAACAACACCCAATATACATCCTACCAACATTCAAAACCGAAAAAGGAAAACCACAAAAGAACACCCCAAAGGATCAAAACAACTGACACTAGACTAGGCAAAGGCAGGAGATCCTCTCTAAACAACAAATGACCATACATGTACATAATCTAAGTTCGTTCGAACTATCACATACAGATGTACAAGTATTAACCAAAGGTCTATCTTTTGCACCCACACCATATTACAATAAAAAAGCCCAATTTGAACTCCTTAAAGAGTATGACAAGTTCAGTGACTCAATCAGGACACAATATGATATATATATATAAACAACCACAACTACACAACCAGCCCCTTTATGAACATCTGGATTCCCAACAAATCTTCAGAAAAATGAAATTTCTCCCAAGAAATACTTCAACATAACACCCATGGCCAACTAACAACTCAGCAATCGATAATTAACCCGAGTGCGTAGGCAGAGGGTTATAGTAGTTGGTTTGTGTGTGTGTCTGTCTGTCTGTGTGTTACCACTAATCTTTGCAAATACGTGATGATACTAATTTGTTGACACATGGTTGAAGACGCTATATATCCATAATGCCAACATTTAAAGGATTTGTTCTGAACTCATCTTGTTGCAGAGAAACAGCCGTGTAAACTCTCGTCGATCTGTCGCCATCTTGAAATTTCTTCGTTTTTGCTGATGTCAGCAGAAAACACTAAACCACTATAACTTTTGTCTCTTTGAAGCTTTGTTTCTTGAGCTTTGTCTATTGTCCTAACGAGTGTTTATACAGCTATTTGTGAAGTTTTGTACAGAAATTCGCTAGTTCTCAAGAGATCTGAAGGCCATGTTATCCCCATAATTTGCATATTCATGTTACTGACTTCCGTCAGTATACATGAATATGCAAATTATAGTGTTGATACGAATGGTGTGTTCCTGGCTGTTGCAATGTTACTTAGGCAAAGTTGTTCTAAAGCCATGCTGTTTAGCAGTAGCTAGCGAGGGTTCTGCACTTTAGTGCATTCATTATATACATAACACTAACATTAGATTCCCACCTACCAGAAATTCTTTCAACGACAGAATATAACTTAACCAAAGGACAACTAAAATCTTTAAACAATCTACACAAAAAACGAGAACTAATTACCATTAAACCTACAGATAAGAACTTAGGTATTGTTATCCTTGATACAGATGACTACATCAACCAATTTGTAACACATCTAACAACCTCCAACACTTATCAACTGAAAACAAACTTCCCAGAATCGCTACATTATCTAATTACAAATATCCTAATCAACTACAAAACTCTCCTGATAACCCTAAACAGAAAACTGTACTATTTTCTGCAACCAACTAACAAACATCGGATACCAAAATTTTATGGACTCCCAAAAATACATAAACTGCATACCAACTCTCTCCTTTCACATACTGCTTCATTTATCGACCATGTACTCCAGCCTCTAGCACAATCGTACCCAGATTATCTTCACAATTCCACCTCACTTATCCAAACACTTACTGATTTCAAGATTACACCAAATACTAATCTAATCAGCATAGATGTAATCAGCCTATATCCCTCCATTCCTCAATCTGAATGTTTAGCTGTCATCTACATGTACGAAGAAATGCAAACCCATTCTGACCTACTTATCTGTGATCCTAACCTTATCATGCAACTACTACATATAAATATGACTCATAATTATTTTGAGTTTGCAGATTTCACCTTTCAACAAACACATGGAATAGCCATGGGCGCAGCTTTTTCGCCTACCATTGCTAATATATTCATGTCAGTCCTCCTTAAAAAATTCTTGGAAACTCAAAAGCAACAGCCAGTTCTACTTAAAAGATATATAGATGATATATTCATGCTATGGCCTACAACACACGATTTTAATAATTTCTTCACCCAATTAAACAAGTTCCATAAGGACCTCAAATTTACTGTCACAGAGTCTAACACATGTATTAACTTTCTAGATCTCACCATTTATAAAGGAGATACATTCGATACCACTCACCTTTTAGATGTCAAAACCTTCAAAAAACCAAATAACTTATACCAATATCTCGACTTCACTTCCTTCCACCAAAATGCTATACATAAAGGATTAATCATAGGCGAATGCATAAGGTACATACGTACAAACACTCAAAGAGAAAACTATGAGAGCCAAGTATTTCTATTAACAACTAGACTAATTTGAAGAGGATACCCTAGGAGATTCATCATGAAATGTACTAACACAGTAAGCTACAATAACAGAAACCAATACAAAACGCCACAAGTAGTCTCACCCTGTATCCTCCATAAACCAATATTCAAAACTGTACCACCACCAAAGTTTACTTTACTTAAACAACTCATCCTCAAAGACTACCATGCCATACGAAAAAATATAAAACCACCAAAGTAATCCAAGACAATATACTACCTGCCCATCTCCCAACACTTTCTTCTAACGCTATAAAATCAGAGCCATGTAACCACCCAAGATGTGCAACATGTTTTCACTACAACAGACAAATGACATTTACCAGCACATCCAACAAAAAACCTTTTGCATTAGACACTCCTTTACCTGCAGTTCCACCAACGTAATATATCTCATCACTTGTACGAAATATAAAAAACAATACGTAGGTAAAACAACCCACCCTCTGAGAGAGAGAATCAATCACCATCGTACCAGCATTAGTAACCATCAAATTCGATATATCAACAATCACTTCAACTTTCCTGATCATAGCCTGAACAACATATCAGTAAAAGCCATAGATACAACTACAATAGATAAATTAAATTCCCTTGAGAAATATTGGATACAAACCCTACAAACAATTAAACTAGCAGGGCTTAACTATACCTATGATTTATAATAATTATCAATATACCTATATACAAACTTTAAGTGCCTATAAACACAGTAATTATATTAATATTGCTATGAAGGACAGAGGGTGAGGTCCCCACAAAGGTGGGGACCTTACTCCAGGTCCCTACCTTTGTGGGTTTTTTTATATCTCTCGCACACACACACACACACACACACACACAATGTTTTTTGATTATACTCTGCATACCAGTATGTACATGTAGTTCGCACAAGCTGCAGTAAACACTTAAAAAACCAACCATGCATGTTAGTTCACCTATACAAGCACATGGTCACCTCTGGAGCTATAGTAGCAACTAGTCTATTTGTAAGCAACTATGGTATATAGTTTGTGAAATCCATTTTGTGAACAGCAAAGTTAAGAAACTTGGCAGCTATTTAACTTGTTACATTAGGTATGTGTATGATGTCTGTATGTGTGTTAGTGTCTAAATAATGAAATTCATAAACTTCAAACACCGGACTCCAAAGGTGGAGTGGTCCCGCCCTTTCCGTAGTAAGCCATAAGTTGGGAGACTAAAGGGACCGAAACTTGTGGTTATGTGATGATCGGATTGTGGAGCTCGCCTGATGACCGGATTTAAATAGTGAGAAAGCCTATACTAGTGAGTAGTCAGAAGATGCCAACATATGTATACTGTATGTCTTTAATTCCTTCAATCTTGTTATATCAAATCATATGTATAATAACCTTAATTATGTTATATGTCAAGTAGATAATAATAACCACAGGCCATCGGGATAAACTGGATAATAACATGAAAATAGAAAACAAAAGCACTAGAGCCGAGGAGAGACCTATTATGCCTGCTAATTTTTTTAGCTTAGTACTTTGGCCAATAAAATTCTTGGTTGTTGAATTTGAGGAAAGCAATACCCGGGTCAGTAGACTCTTAGAGCAGATCCATCGTCCAGGATCGGAGGCATAATTCCGATTCATTTACGAGTTTGGGCATTCCACCCAACACGTAAATACACACCTACACACACAGCATCTGTATGTATATATTATAGAGGTGGTCTTGCAATACTTTTAATTATTGCAAGACAATTATTGGTAAGGCCAGACTATCTGTGTCAAAGGTCCAGTAACATCAAAGCATCAAAGCATATGGATATGTTAACAGTTAAGATTGTTAAATACAATTTACATGTATGACAGTGCTTTAATAATTTCACCAATAAAGTTTCATTGAACAACAGAAACATAAAGTCTACAGAGGAAAGTATTCGGTCTATCAACGTGTGCAAGCAGCTATAGAGTGGTCGGCTGTCTGTCTGTCAGAATATAGGCAATTGAAACTGTTGACAGCAAGCACCATTAGGCATGCTGCCTCTGTTTGTTGACACATTCTCTTATTATTCAAAACGCCCATACACACACCAGGATTCTCGCCAGGATTTTGAAATAGAAGGGTGCAAAATGATTAAATTAAATATTCATTATAAAATTAATATTCATAAATTTTATTAATTATGCGTAGCCACACCCACAAGTCAATAATAATGCCTCCTAAAAAGAAAGCATTATCAGTTTTGTTTATAAAAGAAATTTAAAGAAGGGTGCAAAATTAATTATGGGTAAGCTAAGAAGGGTGCTAGCAGCTAATAGCAGGGTGCAGCACCCTGCTATAGGAGCCTAGTGAGAACCACACACACACACACACTATAATAATTGCAGGTGGGTGATACTATATCCATGGGTAATCAAAATACTCAATACTGTCTGGGTACATGTATATGATAATACTTAGTGATTACTTTGCTCATGCGTACATGTACACAATATGTGATATAGTCATAATTCACATTGTGTAAACAGAAATTTCAATAGTTGTAATCATGCATATATAACATATTATCTCCATACTATGGAATTAATGTAACAAGTAATTATTTAATGAATGCACTAAAGTGCAGAACCCTCGCTAACAACATGGCTTTAGAACAACTTTGCCATATTGCAACAGTCAGAAACACACCATTCGTATCAACACTAAAGTCAGTAGTACATCATGAATATGCAAATTATGGGGATAGCGGAGAGAGAGGTGAGATTATGTAAGAGAAGAGAGACTGATGGAACTTGTCATAATCGAGAGAGAGAGGAAGATAAGCTGAGCAAAGCCTGGGAAGAGAGATTGAAGATTATGCTGGAGAGACAAGAGCTATGGAGACAGATTATGAAAGACAAGTAAGGTTGGAGAGACAGAGACAGAGACAGAGACAGACAGAGGGAGATAAGAGATGAGGAGACTGCTGAGCAAAGAAAAGAGAGATTGAAGATTATGCGGGAGAGACAGATAGAGAGAACAGTTATATGGCTGAGCAAAGTGATCTTCCCGCTAAAGTATTTAACATCAGGGTTTTTCCTACTTACCTTTATTGGTGAAACCTCCATCACTATTCCACGAACTGTAGCGTTTGCCATCTTCACAGACTTGCACGTGTTCATATTGCATGTGCAGTTGCACAAACCCTCGTCTTACAACCACACCTTTTTATGTGTCCTCTCAGGCTTGCCCCACAATGATTATCATTCTCTAGTAAAACTACATTGTAAATGGTATTTAGTAGGTCTGGCTGATTTGAAATGAGGCTGCTAAGAGGAAACCTGAAGTTACTATGGAATACAATAAGTATATGTTAGGAGTGGACAAGCTAGAACAAATGAGCAGTTATTATAATTTCCTCCACAACACTATATATTAAATGGTGGCGGAAGGTTTTTTTTTGGATACTTGAGATGACAGTAGTTAACTCTTAACAGCAAAAAACTATTACTCACCTCGCATTTAGAAGACAGCTTATAGAGTCTTGTAGAACCACATCAGTTGTCTCAAACTCAGGTGGTAATTTCCCTGTCTACCAACTTAGAAGACTTCGGTGGATCCCTCATTATCTAGAGAAAAGACACGAGCATAGGGACTGTGTTGTATATATGTAGTGACAGGTCTGAAAGTGGTACCTGACATTTAACATTGTTTGTGTGCAAAACATGTCTTGAAACACCGGCACTATACCCAGACAAATGCTTCTAGAAATACCACACACAGAAACATTGAATAATCTTCATTGAATATGTGCAACACTCTTATTATCTAAAACCTCATACACAAGGTCTCACTTTCATTTACTGCTTACAATAAGTTATAATATAAATAGTCCTAACTTAGTCTCGCGTAGCCAGCTCCTCTCTCTAACGAAGCAAGGGTCTGGTGGATAACCATTCATTCACTCGTTCAGCTTTGCACTGTACTTCTGGTGCAACTCAAGTGGCGGGACGGACAAAGTACAAGTGGATGAGCGTGCTATATGGCCACACAAAAGTATCATCCATCCGTGAGCACGTGCGGTTCATGAACGAGCCATATAGCACACCCATCCACTTGAAAGAGGGAGGGTGGCTACGCAAGACTATTCCTAACTGTATTGAAATACACACTGTAATACATACCATCTCCATTATCACACTCATACGTAACTATAAGATGCTATTAGAGTATTATAATAATTATACCACTATTATAATTATGTGTATATATATATATAATTATATATATGTTATTATTATTCATACATGAATAAACAAACTCACCTTACTTGTGACTAAGTAGGCACGAGCGTCAAAGAGAACGATCTAAAATCATTAGATATCAACTACAGGTCTCCTAGGAACCATGTCTGTAGTCCTTCAACCCTTACAAAGCGTAAAATCTACTCGACAAGCGGGAACTGACCTTTATCTTGAAAAATCACCTTTTTTTTTTTTTTTAATTTACAATATCACGTGGACAGTTATTTAATTAACTAATTAATTACAGTAGACTCTCACTAATGTGAACATAGTCTCGCGAGCACTCGAGCAGACGTTTCGCTCCGCGAAACGACTGCTCGCGAGATACCAAAGGATTAAAATTAGCGTTCAGATTAGTGAATTTGTTCGGATTAGTGAAGAATATCATTAGCAAGACAATTTGTGATACATATACATATATGCATGTAGAAATATATAATTAGAATACAATGTATATATACACATTATACCAAATTACAAAGTGACATGTACACTGTACAGTCACTTGTTTTATAAAACTACAATGCACTGATTCGATGATGGTATACCAAGGTATTCTATTAAACTTCTTTGCTTTAGTGAATTCAGCCTCTTCTTTGCAGCAGCCAACTGACGTAATTCTCTTTAACACTCTCATGCTGTAAACGTTAGCTTCATCTTGTTGCTGCAATCATTGTAAGCAATCATCAAACATTCGTATAGCATCATCATTAGAGATTGAAGGAACAGTGTGTGAGACCTCGTCTTCTTTATCTTCATCTCCCTCATCTTCTTGGTCTTGCTCTTCCTCTTGTGTCACTTCAGCTACAATCTCTTCATTTGTCATGTGTGTGTAACCTCTGTCATTCTCCAGCCACTCCAAAAGTTCACTGTCTGGAAGATCATGGCCAAGCATTCCAAAGATTGAATGGAAATCTTCTGCAGAAGGGTCAGATGGTTCTAGGTCATCTGAGGAAATGGGCGTCAACCGCTAAGATTATTGGATTAATCAATCAATATCGAAAATTCTTCTGCTAATCAATTATAAGTCTGCGATATCAATTATTCCAGAAGACATACTTTTCAAGCATGCAACAGCAAATCATCAAATGTGAGGAGTTTCTTGCATTAATTGACTCAGGCTTAATTGGCCTAATTACTTCCGCTGATTTGAAGTTAGTGATAATTGATTTCAGAATATCAGTCGATTTCCAGAATCTCTTGGATTTCACTTTGTACATCAACATTACTAGGAGTGACCAGGTACTGATCATAATCTGTCTTCGTAACTTCGCTCTTGAGCTCTGTCATTCTTGTATGTAAGTGTATCATTCTACACATCATGATTTCAGATCAAATGTATCTCAACATGCAACAAAATCTCACTTATAAGCCTTCTGGTGCCCAAGAAGCCACCAGAAGCCACCAGAAGCAACCTTCGAGGACCTGAATGAGAATATGTGCATATGTATGTGTGTGTGTATGTGTGTGTGTACATGTGTGTATACATGTCGGTATATGTGTATGTGTGTGTGTGTGTGTGTGTGTGTGTGTGTGTGTGTGTGTATGTACGTGTGTGTGTATAGGTCTACATGTATTACACATACATGTACTCATACCTACACATACACCTACATGTACATGTATACACACATGTACACACACACATGCACACACATGCACACACATACACATATCTGTACATGTACACCTATACACACACACATACACCTGTACATGTACCCACACATACATATACACCTATACACATACACAAACATACACACACATACATGTCATGTATGTATGTGTATGTATGTGTGTGTATAGGTGTACATGTACATGTACATGTACACCTATACACACACACAAACATACACATACCTGTACATGTACACCTATATACACACACATACACCTGTACATGTACATGTATGCACACATGTACACACACATACATGTACACCTATACACATACACAAACATACACACACATACATGTCATGTATGTATGTGTATGTATGTGTGTGTATAGGTGTACATGTACATGTACATGTATGTGTGTGTATGTGTGTGTGTACATGTGTGTATACAAGAAGGTATACATGTATATGTGTGCATTTGTGTAAGTATGGGTACGTGTATACATGTACAATGTATGTGTGGGGGTGTATATGGTGGACTTATGTACATGTATGTTACAATTATAAATTATAAATTTATAATGACGCACATAAATTGTGACCTAATTTTTAAATTATGATCAAACACTTACTTTCAATTGCTCATCAATCTGCCATATTGTACAGAAGGGATTTTGACATTTCATATCTAGGAATCTATTACTTCCTAAATACCAAATTGACATCCTGTACAATATGGCAGAATGACGAGAGATTGAAGGTAAGTGTATGATCAAAATCATTTTGCGGTACAAGGTCACTTTTGGGAAATTAGTTCACAATTAACCATTTATTGTCTACTTGGTTTCATGTATTACTACTACATGTGATCAACTATTACTACAACATGTGATCTACTATTATTACAACATGTGATCAACTATTACTACAACATGTGATCAACTATTACTATAACATGTGATCAACTATTACTACAACATGTGATCAACTATTACTACAACATGTGATCAACTATTACTACAACATGTGATCAACTATTACTACAACACGTGATCAACTATTACTACAACATGTGATCAACTATTACTACAACATGTACATATATTAGGGCTGAGTGATAATATTGATTTACGATCATTGCGATATTTTTTTGCGATTGTGATAACGATTATAACAAATTTTGTATCGCAATAATTACCACATGTGTCTGTGCATGCACAATTGTGATATAGCTATTTCTGCAGTTAATTGTTTTGCTTTGAGTGCTTGTTAAGTTGATAAATCACTCGTAGGTAACGCCCAGTTTTCTCTAGAAGATTAGCTTTTCAGCTTTCATCTTTCTGTGGACCGGGCTTTCACTGCACTGGAACTGGAGGCATCCTTAAGCATACATGTCCAGTAGCACCATGGATTGTCTAGTGTCCTTTAAGTATGTCCAAGATACATGGGATATCCTGGGATATTATCGAGACATCATCCTTATGAGACCTGTACTAATTATCCCAGGTTTCCCAGGATAGACAATCCTAGGATTATCCCAGGACATATGCAAGTATGTATGGGTACACCCTTGTCTGAGTATTCCTAGGATATGCAGACAGTCCTAGGATGATCTCAGGACATACACAGACTAAGTATGGCCATGTCCTTATCTGAGTATCCCAGAATTCCCAGGATATGCAGACAGTTCTAGGATGTTCCCAGGACATATGCAAGCTAGGTATGGGTACACCCTTGTCTAAGTATCCCAGGAATCCCAGGATATACAGACAATCCTAGAATGATCCCAGGACATACACAAACTATGTATGGCTATGCCCTTGTCTGAGTATCTCAGGATTCCCAGGATATACAGACAATCCTAGGATAATCCCAGGACATACACAAGCTTAATCCTTGTTTGAGTATCCCAGGATTCCCAGGATATACAGAGAATCCTAGGATGATCCCAGTCCTTAAGCTTATAGATTAGTCCTGCAAGTAAGCTAAAGACAGAAAAATGCAATTTTTGAGTGACCATGTGTGTGTTAATTGCAACAGGTATAGTATGCATACGTAGATTGTATATGTATATTATCGCTATATTATAGTTATCGCAATAATTTGGCAATTATCAATCGAGATACAGTATGATAATACTAATATCACTCAGCCCTAACATATACATGTACATTCCTGGTATATTACATGTACATGTATGTATGTGCATAATATACTGTAATGTCTATAGATCACTCTGTGCTCTAATTTAATGAAGAAGTTATTACTTAATATTTTCCCTGCATCTACATACATGTATACAGTGTAGTCACACACATAATACATATACAAGTATAGATGTACATGTATACTCTATTATTTGTAATTATCAATAAATTGTACTTACATGTACATACATTGTACATTCCTTCATGACAGAGGCTGAAATATCAAATTCTTGACTCTACATGTATCTTCTACTCTTGCATCTTCAAACCTGGAATGTATATTTATATTACGTTATCATAGCAACCAAACTGCAAGAACCTACCAACATATTAATTAAACTACAAGTAGTTACTTTATTCCACAAGTGATGTGGATCAGAGGATTCTATAGGCCTGCATAGTGAAATACAATATACATGCAGCAGCATATTAACAAACATTGATCACTGTATACATTATACATGTCCACGATAACATGATCACTGTATACATGTCCCTGATCAATTGATCACTGCATACACGACTGTAGTAATCTTACTAAACTGGACTAGTACTTTATAACAAGTATCATTTATGTTGTTTCTATATCATTAGATTGAGAAATCAAACAGAAACAACACAAGTGGGTGTGGCAGTGAATATATAATTATATATATCCCCTATGGTTGCTTTGATGCTATCATTATTCATTATTGTCATGTCTGAAAACCCAAAATATAATTATTTGATATTCATAATATATATTATTTTAGGATGGGTCTGGCTACGCGAGACTAAATAATCACATTGTTAGTACACTTATTACATAACTGTAAAATCTTTTAGAAAAGACCAATACCTATACAGAAATAATTGTCCATAATGGCTGAAAGAGATTATCGAATAAACAAACACATATATATCTATGATTATCCACTGTTTTACCTGGTGTCACACCAGCTTGGATATTCAGTTGCGAAATGTGAAGTAGACAAATACTGGTTCACTGATTAGATAATTTAGATAAGCTTACTGTCATTCAAAAGTGGGCGTGATTGTTTTGCGGATATGATGAAACAATTAGTCTGGAGTATATGCCAACCCCGCCTATACATAAAGGCGTGCCTGTGCAATCACAGATTCACAACTGTCTTATTTAGCCCAAAAAGCTGCCAGAAAACTCCAACAGTCTTTCAATATTACCAGATTCAGGTATGTATTATAGTGTATTACTTATTGTGTCTTTGTGTCATAGAATGAGATGTTTATGGTAGGTAGTGGCTAGTTAGTGAATAATGAGCATTTCCGATTCCAAAGTATTCCATACTTTCATTCCTATCATGAACTTTCAGGTATTGACCGAAAGTTATGGAATCCAATGATTCATTTCCGAGTTGTCACACCCATGACACACTCCATTACATAAATTACTGCACCCGGCATACAGCAGTGTTCAGTGGGGTTTAAGGTGTAATGTTTAGTTCAAAAAACAGGAAATTTATGAATTGGTAAATGTTACAGTTTCAAGTATAACACCAGCAGTCAAAATCCAAAGTATATACATAGCTGTTAATAATTACTAGCTATCATATCACATTCCAAAATTTTGGATGTACTACAGTACGTATTAACCCTTTGTATTCCATAATTAAACTGGGCATTTTTCTCCACATTCCCAAATTAACAAAGCCATAGATGAAAACTTTATACTTTACTATCAGCAGGAAGATAGCAAGGCAAGTGCTTGAAAGTTTATTAGTCCAGGTAGTGGCTAGTTAGTGAATAATGAGCATTTCTGATTCCATACTTTCATTCCTATCATGAACTTTCAGGTATTGACTGAAAGTTATGGAATCCAATGATTCATTTCCGAGTTGTCACACCCTAGTCTGGCGTTGCCGCCCCTTCGCATTGAGAGGAAGGGTCTGGAACAATGCGTATACCAAACTCGTTCTGCTGGAATGCGGAAGTCACGTGCCTATAATTATTTTTTAAATTGTAGAAGCTAATATCATACCTGATCTTCGAGAAGAGACTTCAGAGGACTAACTACAACGACAATGGAAGGTAAACCACAAGAACTGTCTCCACTTAGCGCAGCATCAAAAGCCCATGGTAAACAAACGAAACACAAACTCTTGCCATACCTGGTAGCAAGAACGGCGAAAACATCACTACCTTCAAGGATAGAGACTACAACTCTCTCTTGCATGGCCTTCAGTGAAGAATAGCCAAGGCGAGCTACATGTACTACAGATACCAGGTTTGGCTTGCACAATAATACTATAATAGCGTGTTATTCAAGTGTCACGTGATATTAGATGACGTTTTCGCCACCTCAATTCTGATTGGCCATCAATATTTTTGCAGAGCAGAACGAGTTTGGTATACACAATGTTCCAGACCCTTCCTCTCAATGCGAAGGGGCGGCAACGCCAGACTAGTCACACCCATGACACACTCCATTACATAAATTACTGCACCCGGCATACAGCAGTGTTCAGTGGGGTTTAAGGTGTAATGTTTAGTTCAAAAAACAGGAAATTTATGAATTGGTAAATGTTACAATTTCAAGTATAACACCAGCAGTCAAAATCCAAAGTATATACATAGCTGTTAATAATTACTAGCTATCCTATCACATTCCAAAATTTTGGATGTACTACAGTACGTATTAACCCTTTGTATTCCATAATTAAACTGGGCATTTTTCTCCACATTCCCAAATTAACAAAGCCATAGATGAAAACTTTATACTTTACTATCAGCAGGAAGATAGCAAGGCAAGTGCTTGAAAGTTTATTAGTCCAAAGAGCAACGCCCACACCTTTACTTACCTGCATAACTTTCACATTTTACACAGCACATACATGTACCTCTGACTTACTGAGTTAGACAGAGCAACTTCTAACAATGTCGTAGATACTAAAATCATGCTTTGTTAGTTGGAGGAAAGCAGCAAGGCAAGTGTTTGAAACTGCAGTGGGCATTGCCAACACCCACACTTAGCATCTTTATCAATTCAATCGCTTATAACTTTAGATTGGTTACACATATAGTTTCGATTTTTGTAATGCTTAAAGCACATTTAGTGCACTGTCTTGTGTCCAAATTTGGTTGAAAATTATCAAAGGATGTTGATATGCATGACGTCTGTAGACATCAATGGGAATTAAATGTTAATTAATATGGATGTCTGTAGATATCATTGGATTATAAAGGGCTAAAGCAAGGTAGTCATATAATATACTTGTGAGGCCTGTTTATGGAACCAAAACAATTCGGAGAAACGGAAAATCTAGAGCCTACACTTTAAAGGCAGTCATGCACTCCATAACATTCTAATGTCAAATTATATTGAAACTAGAGAGCAGTAAAAAGCTAAAATTGTATTGTGCTTTTTCTTCTTCATTGTTTTAGCTTTTACTTCAAATTTATAATCATGTTATGATGTGTATATAATTATGAAATGAAACAAAAACATATTTCAAACTCATTCTGCTAAATTAGTTGGTACTGTACAGGTATAAATTATAAGCTAGACAGGGGTATGGTTCCTGTTATTGAATGACAATTTGTATTATTATGCTGTTGCATATACATCTTTGTAGCTACTGCAAGTTCTATAAGAGGGTTAATTATTTATGTGCTGTGGATATGCTAATGGTGATCAATATGAGGCCATTTTTTGAAACTAATTATACAACCATATTATATAAGTTTAGAAAGAGTAGGGTTATGAGTTTAGTTACACAGCAATCCATACACCTCACAAATTAGTCATCTCCAATGACTAGTTTGTGAGGTGGGTACATATGTACAATGAATACAAGTACATATGCATTATCAATCAGTTGAGTCTTTGTATCATAGTGGGTACCTTTGTGATGAACAAGTGAATTAGCCAATTAATAGCTCACACTTAAACTTTGTTTCTATAATTGCATGTCACATGTAATATTATGCATGATATCACCTTCATGCTTTGATAACTGATCAAAGTTTAAATCATGCTAGTTTTGTATTGTCAGCTCTTGTCAATCATGTATAGCACAGGTACATGTAAATTGTGTTGAACTTAATCTCACACCCAATAGTTAGTAAAATGCATTTTATTCTAGATAGCATTAAAATTGGTAGTTCAAATTGCTCGATTACATGTACCTGCTTATTCAAATTGTAAAAGTATAAATTATTTTAACACTGATCAATTGAGAATTTTTTTGGTTTGAAGTGTTTCTTGGCTAGCGACAGCCATGAAACAGGATCACTTGTGTTTTATGTGTCCATATTTACTCTTGTTATTGCCCTCGTTTCATCTTAAGTCGTGAAACGGTAACTGTGAGTTATAAAAATTGTCATAACTTTAGAACCAAAAACTTTTAGAAGAATTCCTACATTATTTTTTTCCTTGTATAATTTGAAGCCTACCAGTACCCCGTTTGAATTGTCAATGTTTTATTTATCCAGAAAAAGTGCTAACAAACAGACAGACAGACAGACACACAGAAAAAACTTTGTTATTGCTTTTATTGGCAAGACTAGAAACCGATTGGAGTTTCATCTACCCCTCCCCCTAGTACAACCTTGATATATGTTAACTTTCTTGCAACTGCTAAGTTTAACTGTTAAGGTGGTACTAGGGAGTGGGCAGATGCGACTCCAATCAGTTTCAAATTAGAATATTATATAATATGACTCTAACCTGGTGTAATAGCGACCTTCATATCTTCTGATGATCTTTATATTTGTCTGTAAGAGTGGGAGTGTTGGAAAAAGGTCCATTTTTGCAATCGTAATAAGTACAAAACAAAGAAAGCCACGCCCACCAATCATGGCGTGCATCAAGTACAATGCATTTTGAGAAAACAAATAGAGCCGTTTTCTGCAAATTCATTTTACTTTTATAGTTACAAGAGGCTGAAGAAAGCTGAATTCTGTAGCTTTTCAGTGAAACCATAAAATCTACCTTTCTAGGCACTATCAAACTCCGATCTTTCTCAGAGAGCAACTACAGTTACCCCGCCATTGTTGAATAACAAACCGCCCTCTCCACTACCCATGGGGCGTGTTTAGGTTTGTTTCTGAAAATAAACTATCAGTGAAAACATTTAGGCCCAATAATTATACCCCCGGGTGGGTGTGGTTCCAAAAGATACAGAATTGAACCAGATTGTATGCAGCAAGAAGCTGGCAAGACTAGAAACAGATTGGAGTTTCATCTACCCCTCCCCCTAGTACAACCTTTAACTAAATCAATGTCTTGCCAGATTCGGAATAGATGGGAAGTTGTGCAGTCATCACCCAGAACTTTGTTGATAACAAGAGAATGTTCTGGTATCCCTAGCTCACACTGTGCTTTGGCCATGTCACATCTTCTATTCCAGCTATGGGAAAAGGTACATACTAATTTTCTACAATACACTCACACGTTGGTCATCCTTCAATGGATTTTTGTGAAGATTGTGACCAAAACAAAACAGGTGCTTCCAACCAAGACAACGAACGGCACAGATCATGGGCGAATCTAGGGGAGGGTCATGGGGGGCAGTTGACCCCCTCTTAGGCCCTGACTCAGTGCAGTAATAATTATTAATTATTGAACTCACGAAATCATTAACTAATCGATAAATCAATTAAAAGTGACCACACTCCTATGAAATAATTAAAATCTGTTGTGCGCTTAAAAAGCCGATAATTAACCACCGCCCCTTTCAAAAATCTGGATCCGCCCCTGCAGATAATATTTTTTTCCACTCTCTCTGAAGTGAGGCTTACCTGCTTAGTAGTTTGAGGTTCCCAAGACTGTAGTGTCTCCTGCAATACTAGCAATATTCTCACCAGTGGGGATTTCTTGAAGGTAAAGAGTTTTTAAACTTCGAGTATGGAGCTTCCAATTGTTTCCTAATATATAACTTAGGTTCGTGGGTAATTATGAATACTGGTATACCGCCCAACACTAATATATATAACTTGTGATATTGAAGACTAACAATACCTTTTATATGCCCAGAGATCGCTGTTAAAGTAGAGAACCGGCAAGTAGCAAAACCTGCAAATGCTCATATTATTCACTATTATTATTATTCTTTTTCATAAAAATAGATTTTCATGCTATTAAAGTAGTTTAAGCACAAAATTAATACAAATTTATTTTAAGTTAAATTCAGGGATACAAACTTTGTACTGTTCTGTTTTTTGACTTAGACAATGAATACTTTCAATTACTAGAGTAACCTACTTATGATAGCACACCATTTGTAATAAACCATACCCATTACAAAATTAAATATCACTTCCACATTAAACACCACTTGTTCGTTATAACCCTACATAAGTATACATAGCTATAGAGTAAAGGCAAAACTCAAAGAAGTGATACTTACATGTATGTACAGTTGTTATGTGGAAGTGGTATTTAATTTTGTTGCCAAAGCAAGGAACTGTCCCAATCTTGTTCCTGTGCTTTTTTCGGTTTTGACATATATCCCTACATACTATTTCATTTTTTAAAATGTTTTTTATTATTCTTGTAGAAATAAATAATGATATTTCACATTTTTCATGGTTAAATACTTCATTTTACAAAATATAGAATAATTCAAACTGTTGTTGCTACTAAAAGCACATGATGGCCACTTCTTTAACATGGGATGAACAGACAGCCCTAGTAAGTGAAGTACATATATCGTAACATTATCATTCTACTTATTATTTTCTGTTTTTGTTGTTATAATAATGATAGTATGTGAAGGGTTCATAATCTTACAGTGATCTGACACATTGAAATCAACATCACTTATCATTCTAATAATAATAATAATAACATGCACACTCATAATTATTATTGATGCACTAATAAGAGATTTTACCGATATTCCGATAACCCAATAATTATTTTAGATATGTATTTACATTTTGGTTTCTTATTCTTTCAATAAAAATGAACATTTCCTCATTAAATATGAGTATCATAAAAGCAATTAATGCCATGATTTCATGCTGCTGTATGTGTCAATATTCTTGGGGAAACTGCTGGCATTTGAGGATTGAAGCATCATATTTTTAGTCAAGGTATCATAGATAAAAAAAAATACAAAACTCCAAAGTGAAGACTGTGATGTATTTATTTTTTAAAAAACGTTTTGGCTTGTAAAAACTTAATTTGTCACTTTTGCATGTTTTGCCTCATTTTCACATAGACAGTCACAATACTGCTACTGTTATTTGTTGCAACAGGATATGATACATAGTTATACTGACTACTTCACACTGAAGTGTATTAGAGTACTATTGTTCTAAACTCTTCCTATTATTATCAGATACAGTTAGATTATTTCAGTAGTATAATTATTATAACATGTACATGTACAAACATCCTCTACATAATTATGAATTGCTATACCTTTTTAATATCTATCAGCTAATTATGAAGTGTACTGCTATTGGTTTTGTGTATAAAGTTATTAATTAGATCTGGTAGACTAACCCATATAATTAATTTTTATGATGGGGTCAATACAATGGAGTGAAACTAACCATAAAAAATAAACAACTAGTCTGACTAGTTGAATAATTATTTAAAACTGGAGCTGTGAACAACAATACTTGTTCATCGACTTGTAGTTATTATTTTGCACTTGCATATTTCATGTTCATGTCATGCCGGGAAGGTACTCATTCCAAGTCTATTGTTGAAAGTACTTTGATAACCTTCTTACAATGAATTGTACGTTTTTGTAATTATTATTATCATTGTGCAATCATGATACTAAATTAATATTTGTGTTTGTGGTGATGATAATTGATTAGATGAGTAGAAAAAACCCCTAGTCATTCAAACACTAAATGAATTTGTGTATACTAAAATAAGTATATAATGGAATAGAATAGAAAAAAATAGTCTTAATTGTAGTCTAGGAGAAATTAGTGGGCATGATTATGTGATTTGTCTCATTTCCAGCAGTCGATTAAGAATTTTCATATCTTGTTAGATTTTCCTAGACCTTTTGAGTTGCACATTCTACATTGTAAGCTGCTAAATGCACCTGTAGTTGATGGTTGGGCAATCACACCATGCATAGCAGAGTATCTCCACACACCATAGTAGCACTAAAAGCTCAGGATCGTCACTTGACCATTTGTTTCAGAGTATCCCTGTACAATATAATAATAAACCTTGTGATGATTATTTATAATGAGAGTCCCATAATTATAGACTAGTTAGTGAAGGAACTTGTCTGCTATGTAGTACATAACATATATCTCTATAGTTTATCATGAAAAGTTTGTAAGTATCAACTTCTTTCAAGGTAGACGTGTTTGAATTGTAGGACCTAGTTATTTTCAAGATTCCAGTTTAGATCTGATATATATGTAGCATAATAATTATTAATGTTATGAATATTGTTACTTCAAATGAACAAATTTACAAATTTAAAATAAGAAATAAAAGAAATCATTTTTCTAAAACATTTTGTTTAAAGTAATCACTAAATTTATAAGTCATACCATGTCAACATTTCAGAAGACTTCCAGACACACATACACATAAAACAATTACAGTAACCTCTTCTCCATGTACATGTGGGTAGATTAATATTTTGTAGTTTATGAAGTACAGTTGATGGAATAATGGAATCCCTCCTTGTATTTAAGTGATCCATGATGGATGATGAAATAGGTGGAGCTAGAAAGTGATGGTAATTGCAAAAGCTTAGAGTGAATGCTGATGTTGTTGTCTAATCATTATTAGATTACATTCATTCATTCCAGATTTGTAAATGTGCAATGAAAATGAAAACAACATGAATGATTATTTATCATGTTGTGTAGTTATAATTTACATTTCATAAAAACATATGAACATGTGCATAATAATGACTAATTTGTGTATAAATATTACTAGTAGAAACTAACATATTTCATAATAAATATTTATAATTATGTATTCCAATTAGCAATTAGCTTATACATAAGCTAATTGGAATACAGTTTCATTATGCGGACTGCAAAATCTCTCTAACACGTACTATAATTATTATAAATTATACACATGACGTTAATACATTAATAATAATGAAAGAATCTAATATTTAGTATATTACATAGAAATAAAAATAACAATAAAAGTGATAATAGTTAGGTCTAATTAATTGGAGATGTCCCACATACTTGGGACGATTCCAATATCCATTAAAATTGAAAGTACCATTCGGGCATTAAAAACCCACAGAAATTGACAACAGTTGGAATAAATTTCTAGTTGCTAGAGATAGGGGGATGCCATTGATCGATGCCACCTTTGAGGCAATTATTTTTAGTGTTCTCAGGCTATTAGGTGTCCAAATGCCAAGTCCCCACTATCGGGGGAAAAAATAAACCACCTGTGGCAGTTACATCCTTTTCATGTTTGTCATCCTTGTCTAATTCTCCTGCTTCGCCTGCTGCACCTGGGTGTTCTGATGCACGTGAGAGAAATTGCGACTGAAATGAATTCCTCACACTGACGTCGAAATAACCTGGCTTGCCAAAACTGAAATCAGGATGAAACACATCGCCAGGACGATTATTGTTATTTGTACCACACCGTTGTTCCCTTAACGCACCTTTGTTGTCCATCAACAAAGTGTGCCAGACCACTTCACTCAGAGCATCGTGACGTTTGATTCTAAGTGGGCCGTGTCCGCATCCGAGGACATGGTCACCATAATTATCAATGGTCTGCCCACAAATGCATCTAACTGGGTGAGGGAAAATATGATTGCCCAAGCCACATTGACAACGAAATAGTGAATTCTTGTCTGGACATGGTGAGGCCTAAATTAGGGTTAGGAATTGCCCGCAACCATGCTCCAGTCTCAGGGGTGCCAATGGTATTTAGTCGTGCCTTATCCCTCAAAGGAACTGATGCTTTAAGATTAACCAAAAATTCTGTAGCAATGGCATATTGGAGTGACTTCTGGGAGGCAAGCTTGATATCCACATTCGGGTATAAGGACTGCAATTCTTCCCTCAAAGAACTGTCGGAAACAGACAAATCGTCATTACTATCACCTCTAAGAAGATGGAGGACGAGATCTTTTGATGAATTTAAACTACTGTAATGAGGCCAACTTATAGACCTAAATCATTAGACTTATATTAGACTCTAAGTGTTAACTTACCTTACAGACCTCATAATTGTACTCATATGTGTTAACTAGATCTCATCATCTGTACCTTATACCTTTTTGTTAGACAGTGCCTTACTTTTGTTAGTTGTTCTTTTGTTTGCTATATTCTATTTAAGTTGTGTAATTCTTAGTCATGTGGTTGTTGAATACAGTTCTAACCTCTCTTTAACTCTGTCAATAATATTCCGTTATACGTGGTGAGACCACCACTACATTGGCGCAGTGGGTAGGATCCTGACTTCTTCTATTTACTTCTGATCAGCTACTAGCAAAGTGAACTATGGCAGGGTGACCTGTAGTCCTACCAGAGCCTTTCACGGGAGAAGGCAGCTGGGACCAATGGATCTCTCATTTTGAGAATGTCGCAGCAGTCAACACGTCGGATTGTGCCGCCAAACTCCTCTGGCTGAGAGCAAGATTAACTAAAAGATCACAGACGGCATATCAGAATTTTTCGGAAGAAGCCAAGGCTACTTATGGAGAATCAAAGAAAGCATTAAAGGAAAGGTTTGAACCAAAGTGTAGACATGAACTTTACCAGACGGAGTTTCGAAATCGGAGAAAACAGAGAACAGAAGGCTGGGCTGATTATGCTGAAGATCTAAAGATTTTGATAGATAAAGCTTTTCCAGACTTACAAGAAGAGGCTAGAGAATTACTAGCACTGAGCCATTTTCTAGGACAGATTGATGATCATCAGGTTGCTTTTAGTGTCAAGCAATCTCGCCCAAAGAACCTTGACGAAGCAGTGGCAGCTACCTTGGAAATGGAATCATATGCTCAACCAAAATCAACTCGATTAGTTTCACAGGTGGATCAAGGGGAGGAACTCATATCAGTAGCAGTTACGAATAGAGAGAACTCTTCTGATTCCCTTCTGCTTATGATGAAACAGATGATGCAGAGAATGGAGAAAATTGAAGGAGATTTGTCCTCTATGGAGCGAACCTCGGACAGTCGAAGACGAACTCCACCCCGTCGGGAGCAATGGAGCTACACACAGCCAGTTATCTGCAGGAAATGTGGACAGTCAGGTCACTATGCCAGAGGGTGTGCAACTCGAAGATCAACAAGCCAGCAGCAGGGAAACGAGATACCCTTCCAGCCGTGAGTCAAGCTGGCAAGGGTTGTCTCAAACATGTATACCAGTATCTCCTATTACTTCAAATACTACTTACAAGGTTGCTGCAACTATCCATGGCTCTTTAGTTTCTTTTACTCTTGATACAGGGGCAGCTGTTACTTTAATTCGTAAGGATATTTGGGACTCAGTGAAGTCTACAGATCACTGTTTAGAGATGTGGAATGGACAAAGTCTTATTGGAGTTGAAGGAACACCTCTGCAAGTTCATGGGTACACAAAAACAACTATCCAGTTAGCAGGGGAGCAGTTCCACGTGAGAGTGATTGTTGTTGACTCTCTCACAACTGAAGCTATATTGGGTATGGACTTTCTTGAAGCTAACGACTGTAGTATCGATATTGAGAAAAAGCAACTACTATTCCCTAAGTTAAAATTGTCCATCCCCTTGAAGGATGGAGCTTCATCAGGTGTCGCCCACATTGGAGTAACACTCAATACATCATTGCACATCCCCGCTATGAGTGAAATTGAAGTCATGGCAAAGATAAATGGTGTCAGTAACACTGGGACTTGGCTGCTGGAAGAAAAAGATTCCAGAAAAATTCCAGTAAGAGTAGCGCGTGCTTTAGTCTGCCCTAATTCGAACAATGTTCCTGTTCGTCTCCTGAATGTCGAATCAACATCAGTCACCGTGTATAAAAACACACAAATAGCTACTATGGAGCAAATTGGGGAAGGAATTGATGAACATACGATCAATATATCTACTATCGAATCTCATAAATTACTAGAGGAGAAAAAGCAAATGCTGTGGAGTATAGTTGAACGATGCAGCAAAGATCTTAGTGAGGAGCAGAGAAGGGCCTTTTTTCACTTATTAATTACCTATGCCGATGTATTTGCCATGTCTAAAATGGATGTAGGTCGAACAGGCAAACTTAAACATTCAATATTTACTGGAAATGCTACACCAGTTAGACAATCTACAAGATGAATTCCAGTACACAGAAGAGATGAAGTACAGAAAATGCTGAAAGATATGCTTCGTGATGACATCATAGAACAAATCCTTACTTCTCTCCATTGATGAACTTGGTCTTGGCTGGTTTACAATGGTCCAGTTGCCTAGTATACCTAGATGATATCATAATAGTAGGCAGTACCTTTGAGGAACACATGGAGAGAAGGCAGTATTAGAAAGATTAAGAAAAGCAGGGTTAAAGTTACAACCGTTGAAGTGCAGATTCTTCCAACAAGATGATACCTTGGATATTTTATCAGGATCCAAATGGTTTAGTACACTAGATTTGATTAGTGGATATTGGCAGGTAGAAGTTGCCAAAGAAGATCGAGACAAGACAGCATTCTGCACGCAAGAGGGGCTTTTTGAGTTTAAAGTTATGCCTTTCAGATTATGTAATACTCCAGCAACTTTTCAAAGATTGATGAACTTGGTCTTGGCTGGTTTACAATGGTCCAGTTGCCTAGTATACCTAGATGATATCATAATAGTAGGCAGTACCTTTGAGGAACACATGGAGAGAAGTAAGGCAGTATTAGAAAGATTAAGAAAAGCAGGGTTAAAGTTACAACCGTTGAAGTGCAGATTCTTCCAACAAGAGGTCCAGTATTTAGGTCATGTTGTCTCTAAACATGGAATTTCTACCGATCCATCAAAAATAGAGAAGGTAATACAGTGGCCTTTTCCGTGTTCCAAGAAAGAGGTTCAACAGTTTCTGGGATTTGCTGGTTATTACAGGAGATTTATCAGAGATTTTTCAACCACTGCCAGACCTTTACACAAGCTGGCTGAGCGATCCTGTTCATTCAATTGGACAGAAGAGTGTGAACAGTCTTTCAATCAGCTAAGACTAAGCGTCACATCAGCTCCTGTTTTAGCATTTCCTGATTTCAGTAAGACTTTTACACTAGACACTGATGCTAGTAGTACTGGAATTGGAGCAGTCCTATCCCAAGTACATGACGATGGAAGTGAGAGAGTTATTGCTTATGCAAGCCGATTACTCAGTAAGTCTGAACAAAGTTACTGTGTCACCAGACGAGAACTCTTAGCTGTTGTCCATGTTTTACACTACTTTCGTCCTTACCTTTTAGGTAAAGGATTTGTGTTAAGGACTGATCATGGGTCACTTACATGGCTAACACATTTTCGAGAACCTAAAGGGCAGTTAGCACGTTGGTTGGAAAGACTACAAGAGTATGACTTCAGAGTTGTTCACAGACAGGGTAAGAAGCACACAAATGTTGATGTACTATCTCGACTGCCTTGTCGACAATGTGGACGGGAGAATCATGACAGTACCGAAATTGAGTTAGGTGTATCAGATGAAATCGTGGCTGCAATTCAGGTGATTGGTAACCGAGATGCCAAGGAGTTACTCCAGTTTCAACTAAATGACCCTGTAGTAGGACCAATACTGAGAGCAAAGCAAATAGGTGAGAAACCCACAGATAATGCAGTAAAACAGAATCCCAAAGGACGCAGGTTACAACAAATATGGGAACAGTTAGTACTTAAGAATGGACTGTTATTCCGGAAGTTTGAAAGTCAGGATGGAACATCATCCTATTTACAGTGGGTGGTCCCCAGTAGTTTACAGAAAGAGATTTTGGATGAACTACATGGTGGAACACAGAGTGGTCACCTCGGAGAGGAAAAGACTCTCAGTCGTCTTAAGGAAAGATTCTACTGGCCAGGTCAATGGAATAATGTTAGAAACTGGTGTAACACATGTGCTACATGTGCCACTAGAAAATCTGTAGGAGCAAAGAATAGAGCACCCTTACAAACTATTAGGGCAGGGTACACAATGCAAGTGGTTGCCGTTGACATCCTTGGTCCTTTGCCAGAAAGTGATGGAGGTAACAGTTACATACTTGTACTATTTCACTAGATGGATGGAAGCTTATGCTATCCGAAACCAAGAAGCAAAAACGGTTGCAGATAAATTGGTTAATAAACTATTTTGTCGCTTTTCATCCCCCGAGCAATTACATTCTGATCAAGGGAGACAATTCGAGTCAGAGTTACTGAAGGAAGTATGTAAGCTGCTGAATATTCACAAGACAAGGACTACACCATACCATCCACAGAGTGACGGACTAGTAGAGCGATTTAATCGTACCTTACTTCACATGCTAGCTACATCTGTTAAGGATCATCCATTTGATTGGGAAATGCAGTTGCCAAAGGTCTGTATGGCATACAATACAAGCATTCAATCATCTACTGGGTATTCTCCATTCTTCCTCATGTTTGGCCGTAAAGCAAGGATACCAATTGATCTTATGTATGGATTCAACTACCAAAGGGAAGCGGAACCAAATGAATATGTAGCTGACTTGCAAAAGACTATGTCTTCAGCTTACGGAATTATGAGAGATAACATGAATGTACAACATGAACGACAGAAAGAGTATTATAACCGCAAAGTGCATGGTCAACCATACAACATAGGAGATCGGGTCTGGTTTCCATCATCCTTGGACTGGCCCTTACATTAAGAAGCTGTCAGATACTACCTATCGTATTCAACATCATGACAAAAAGAACAAACAACTGGTGGTCCATTTTGATAGATTAAAACTGTGCCATCCTGACACTCGTTTTTCTGAGGAAATAAACAGATCTAACACACACATAACAGCTCAACCACCACAAACGTCCAGCATTGGTGAGAATTTGGAGCTAGTCGATGACTATCCTGATGAGTTACCTACCCGACGTTATCCCATATGCACCAGGCACCCACCAATTCGGTTTCAAGAGGATTTCTCATTTTGACAAGGAATTCGGGACGTATTCTTTCAAAGGAGGGAGTGATGTAATGAGGCCAACTTATAGACCTCATCATTAGACTCTAAGTGTTAACTTACCTTACAGACCTCATAATTGTACTCATATGTGTTAACTAGATCTCATCATCTGTACCTTATACCTTTTTGTTAAACAGTGCCTTACTTTTGTTAGTTGTTCTTTTGTTTGCTATATTCTATTTAAGTTGTGTAATTCTTAGTCATGTGGTTGTTGAATACAGTTCTAACCTCTCTTTAACTCTGTCAATAATATTCCGTTATACGTGGTGAGACCACCACTACACTACCAATGTAAGCTGCAGGTGCAGAGGGAGAAGCCCTCCTAAGACCCAGGCCACCAAAACTGATAGGGAGTGATGCTTGCAACATAGAAGTGTTGTCTAAAGATGAATGAATGATGGATTGGTGCAAACCAGAATCAAAGAGATTATATGAGGTCGTAATGAGGTCAGGAGGTATAGTCCTCAGTAAATAATTTATCTTACATAAACTAAGGCAGCTACGTAAAAGATGGAGTTTGATCAGGGGATCATCAATATCAGACAGATGAGACTGCATTGATAACACTTTATTAACCTTAGACTTCACAGAATTGTCCATAAATCCCTCCAAACCGAAAATTGGAGACCCCAGAAGCTCTACCCCACCCTGAGTTGTTAGGACTCGAGATATCTCAGGTGGGAAATCAATGAAAGTCTGGTCACCTGAAGGCCAGAAAATTTCACATTTTGATAAGTTAAGATGAAGGCCAAGATCAGGACCTAGCCTGCTAAACTCCAGCAAAAATGACAGAATGGACGCTTTCTTCCCTATAAAAATACCATCATCAAGATACCATGTTGATAAGGATATTCTGTTAATTTCTCCAATCTTATCCAACAATTCCAAGAGTGTCAAGGAGAAAAGTAGTGGGCCAAGAGGGTCACCTTGTTGCACACCAGCTGTGGATTCCACTCTATGCTGGCTGAAGTGGAGTTCTCCAGAACAAGAGTAACACCATCGGGCCCATGGTTCCAACTCAGGGAATTCCTTGCCTAGGCGGGTGAGGAAGGGTATACAATAACATTCATTGAAGGCATTTTTCAAATCTGTTTTCAAACAGCACAAATCTTCTTCAGAGTCATGGAGCATAATGAATTTGTTGACTGAATGTATAGCAGCCTCCAGACCCCCTCGAATACCCACTCCTACTTGATTGTAAGGCAGGAAGGTATCAGGCAGAAAGGAGTGGACTGCAGTACAGCAGAGGCGACTGGCTAACCACCAAAACACTTCCCCTACAGCAATTGGGCGGTAGCCTCCATCTTTCTTCTGTAGGGCGATTAATGGTGCCCCAACCAACCAAGGTGCAATTCTTGCATCAATCTTTCCAGCGAGTAACATGTTGATAAATCGTGTAAGTTCTGATAAACAACTTGGGGCATATGGTGAAGTAGATCCTGATGTACTATCAAGGAGGTGTTGGGCACGCAGTTTAGATCCACGTGGGAATCTTTTTAGGGCAAAAGTAACTCCACACAAGTCGATGGTAATTGAAGGAGAAATGGTATGATTATCTGATTGAATGGGAAGGGAGTGATGAGGGTGACGAGCAATGATATCATTCAGAGCTTCAACATTGTCTGCTGATGTCCTGCCGCCATTATCTACAAGAGTACACATGGCGTCACTGTACCGACCTTCCTGGGCAAGTCTAATGGCTCTCTTTGCGTTACTATCTGCAACATCCACAGTCAGTGTGCTTGGTGTTTTATGGGGGACCTCATTTCGGGCTTCTAACCAGAGTGCTTCAAGATCGCCATCTAACCAACGATGTAATCACTCCATAATATGTTTAGCAACTACATAATGCTTCTTTCTTCCACCACGAGGTGGGGGCCTCAGAACAGCTTTTGGTAACAGGGAAAGACGTACAAAACCCCATATGTCATCTTTGCATGCATGTTGTAGTTCCTTACAGAAAACCTGAGCTAGCAATGGACGAACGTTTCTCGGAATATGGGTAATGGTTGGAACTGGTAAGGTAATAATCTCATTCATGATAGAGGTGAAAATTGATGTTTCATTACCAGGAGGAGAACCAAAAGAAGCAGCTAGAATTCCAACCAGTGCTGGGTCAAGGAGGGGAGGATCTTTATCTACGACAGCATCCACCTCGTCTATAACATCGGTAGTAACTGATGAATCACCAACTGGATCGAGGAACCAATTCTGGAGGATAGCATAGTTTGCCTCCGCATCTCTTTCCAGATCCAACAACTCGATGACAGCCAACACGAATCCACCTCTCATCATAACAGAACTTACATGCTGAGCAAACCCGTCGATGATGTTGCCCGAGAAAGGATACATCAGGCCACACATTGCGTGCGATATCACTGTTATTCAAATGAACCCCAAAATTGGCAGAACGAAAAATATCATCACAAATTGGACAAGAGATGAATGTTTCAATCTTTTTGGACTTTGGTACTTCCCCTGTGTCGTCATAATCGACATCAACAGCTGTGGGGGCATCAGGGAGAGAGCTAACACCAGGGCTGCTGTCCGCCATTTTTTATTACATAAATTGATACATTAATAATTAACATTGTAATTATGAGACACCTCATAAATGATTATACTTATTGTTGCCTCGCTTTATTTTTATATTTTGTACTGTACTTGTAATTAATATTGTACAATAATATTTATGTCTTATTATTACCTCATTTGCTATCAATACAATGTCATGTAAATGTCGTAATTTTTATGACAGACCTACCTATAACAGATATATAGGATTCACCACAAATGTTCAAAACCTCTATCAGTCATCCCGTGCACACACACACTTGGGTACAATTTTCTTCAAAGTTTCTGAGTAGACATGGTGACAAATTGTGAAGACCTCGTTCTTGGTGATATCACTTCGATTGACTTAGCCCCTATAAAAGCTCTTATTGACTTTTGAGTTGCTAAAAGTATAGTACACCATATTAAATAATATTTGTGGTATGATACAACAAAATACTGATGGCTGAAATATTTGCAGCAGAATCACCTGTGTATGAAATGGGAAAAATTGGGAAACATAATCAGTCCTCTAATATATTATGTACTCGATTTGCAAATAATTTGTGTTTTAAAAAGAGGGCCAGCAGGATATCAATATAATTATACTGAAGATAATTTTTATGACCTCAAAAAAGGCCTATATAATAATGCTTGTGGTCGTTTGACCTGACCAATCACAGCACAGGTACCGCCCACTCATACGCGCTTTAATTACTATAACGTGGCTAGTGAAAGAAAGACAATTGTGCAAAGCAAGAAACAGTAAGAATAACAAGCGTGATGACAAAAAGAGAAGTTCAACAAAATTAATGAAATACAAGAAGATATCCCAACTTGTAGCGACTGTGACGAGGAGGATTTATTTATTAACTTTATGCTGCCCTTCAACTGATGAAGATGCTGTAATGGACACTAATGAATGATGATTTCTTGTTTCATGCAATGTTTAAGGTATATTATTTAGCCAGTGAGTTTTAAAGTTAGCTCTTTTGAATGGAACAATCTATATAGAGAAAAAGTATCCCTATGAGAAGATGACTGCTTGACTGGTGTCCAGCATTTAGTAATCATAGCTGACTTTATCATGCCTGAAACACAACAGCCTGTTATAGTTATTATTTTAATTATCTACTCTTCCTACCTTTTAAAGGACATTGCAGTACTTTATATAGGAATATACTCTAATTTCAGATAAGTAAGCAAGCTATTAATTCCAGTTTCTATGTAAGCTACAAGCAGCTTACTTCCTGCTGGTCAGAGCATGCCCATTAATCGACCAAGCCTTCCTGACCAATGCAACTTTCTTAACTACTTATACAATACATATATATTATATACTTGTGTAAGTGACACAAGAATATAATTATATACAATATAGTTGGAATCTGTGGAAATCCAATCAGAGACGGCCCTACAGGCAATAAAAAACTGGCCATACATCATAGATATGTAAAACTGAGCCTTTTGATTTATAATTATAGTATTTTAAGATACCTACTTTATAACAGTACTCAATTATCTAGAGGATCTTTACTGAGATAAACATCCAATTTCAAACTCAATAGCTATCAGGAAATCTGAATTACCTTACTGATACAGAAAGTCGTGTGATCATGGATCATTTGGATCGGAAATTGAACCTATGAATATTTTGGAAAATAAATGAACAATTTGGCCCAATAGAAGTGGTGCTTTTCAACTCCAGACTGAGAACACTAGTTCAAACATTTTTCATTGGAAGACCCGACCCATAAGCAGTGATGTCATCCTCCAGTACTGGACAATAAGGAAAGGATTTGTGAATCCTTCTTGGTGCTTGATAGGACAAAGATTGTTACAAGTTTGAGCTCAACTAGTTGAAATTGTGTAGATGACACTAGTTGTATCCAATTTTATCCAGTCCTTCTAAACATGTAATAGATTGTCCAAATATGATACTACACAGTCTTGTACTGATCATTCAGCATTATTCAACCCCCAACTAGCTGTATGGCATATCTCATGGAGTGATATACTAGCAACAAATGTTCGCAGTGTTATAATTGAGTCTAAAAATTTTAAAGCATTTGATCAACCATATTAATTTTCATTAGTTATATGAAATATCCTAATACTGGGAATACAAAATGAACACGTACTTAGCTATCACCAAATGTATTATTACAATACATCAAACTCCTAGTTCATTGATGTACTATTTTATCATCCTCTGTGTACTAACATATCAATCATTCATATTAGAGTATTATAATGAAATATGGCTACATGTATGTTTGTAAAACCCACTTTAGAGGAAAATAATGAAATACTAGTGTTTAATGTCTACTACTCACTCAACACCATTTATTTTATACAAATATACAATTGAATACTTTGAAATGCATAATTATTAGTATATCATCAAAACTTTATTCTAATGCAAAAAAAGTATATCTTGACATGTATACCAAACAGACAATGATGGAAGTTTCAATGACTCTTGTTTCCAGTCCTAATACCAAGTTAATTAATTTTATGATAATAGCAATAATTGATATATTAGTCCTTATATTGTATGATTTTCTATTACATTCTAACCTGTATTTGATATTTGATATACTGTTCATGTGTGTGAATGATGATTGATAGCATTTATTTGCATTTTATGAAAGATATAATAATTATTATAATTATAGATTCATTGATCAATTATGTCATTTTACTCATACAGACTATTTGACATGTTAATTGGTCTTTTGATTATTTAATCTAACCTAATTATATTAATTAAAGGCTAATGAATATCAGACACATGTATATAGATAATAAATTGTAAAATTAATATAATGTATAATTTACTTCATTGCACAATTTATAATTTTTAATTATGACCAAATGAGTTTGTAAATGCAATCGTTTTTTATTGTTTATGTTTTATACTATAGGATGAGAGTCTTCGTTCTGCACATGAGAACAAGAATGTAGAGCAAGTGAAAGAAATCATATCACAATGTTCGGACCCAATATATGCTGTGGTAAGTGTTTATATACACCAAAACACTTGATACCTGTTGCTTGTTATTATCATATATTTTATGTACTAAATAATTTTAATTCATTGTTATTTACTGGTGGATACTGACTACTTACAAAATGTATAGTCCTTAATAATGAAATATAGTAGATAGAGCTTGAATACCTTTGTGTAGACTTTTGTTCAAGTAAATTTGTGACATCTTTTGGTTTAGAATTCTACTTTAAGTAAAGAAATATCTCATATAAGTGTTGTAATGTTCAAAGTATTTTAGTTAAGAAAGTGATTCTGGAATTCACTAACACTCCACCTCCAAGAAGCTATTTGAGTGTTGCTTGTATAATAATTATTATTATAGTTTTTGGAAAGCGAAAATATTTTACATATCAATAATTGATGCTTATTGATAATTGGTGACTTACACTACAGTGGTGGAGCCAGCTTATGAGAGTTACCTGGGCAGATAATATGTGTGACGAAGGTACAAAAATTTTGTATAACAAATTAATTATTCATTGAAGGGTTTGGCTAATTAATTGTTTTTGTTAACTTAATACACGAATTGTTTGTGATATATCAGCTGCCCATTTTAGGCAGAGCCTTAGCTTGTGCGAGTGGATAAGAAAATAGTCTCGCCAGGCCAGCCCCTCACACACTACACAGGAAGGGGGTCTGGTCAAACTCGCATGTTGCATTCGTGTTTAACACGCCACAGTTTTTGTGGCGTGTTAACCACAGGCAAAGTGTATAAAGTATGCATTAGTGTTGCAGTCAGCGGGTTTCTTAAGTGGGTGAAATTAATTAAAACTGAGGTGTTGACATACTTATACACTTTGCCTGTGGTTAACACGCGACAAAAACTGTGGCGTGTTAAACACGAATGCAACATGGGAGTTTGACCAGACCCTCTTCCCGCGTAGCGTGTGAGGGCCTGGCCTTGCGAGACTAATAAGAAAATGTCTGAAGGGAATTTCTCTACTGTTGTGTAGTGAAGCAAAGGTAGTAACAACATCATCAGGACAGATATTTCATGTGCAATTGATATCAGTTAGACGTTTTAACTAACACCAATGGGTTGCTCAGAAGATGGTTTCTTTCCAGCAGCGGACATTGTGATTTCATGTGTTGGCACACCCCCTTTAATTTGTAAGGTGCAGTAGGTGGAGCAATTGAGCAAGGGTACCAGATGAAGTGCAAGGATTGTTGTCAAGGAATGAACTAGACACTGGCTGAGTTGTAAGTATAAAATTTTACCCAGGCAAGGCTCATGTATGCCCAGGCCTAATGTCACCTATGGTTACACTATCAGATTTAATGTTTGTTGATTCCCATCTTGATATTGTAGCTACTCAAGCTAGATGGTGATGTATTAAATGAAGCCTTAGTAATATTGAGTTAGTAGCACGTACAAATATAGTCTCGCAAGCCAGACCCAACCCTAAAGGAGGGAAGGGTCTGGACATAGCCTTTACTTCAGCTTGTACTACAGGAATGCAATTATCGTGATGAATATTATTATTAAAATGTGTCAGCTCCACCTAATAAAGATGGCAATATGCAATTGCATCAGCAAACAAATCCAACATCCAACACTAAAAATGCAGCTTCCAATCCTTTGCACTTTAAAACACTCCATCTTCACAAGCGTGACACAACTACGACTACACTTCCAATATTTCCTTTTAGCTGATCAAATATGAACGGTATAGTTGCGTAGTAAACACTTTTACCATAGCTAGTTGGGAGTAAAATAACAAATTCTACGGTGGCTTCCTTCTGCTTTGTCTCGAATCCCAAACATCGACACCTCCATGTTAATTTTTTGCGGGTTTGCTGTTCTGACGTTTCGTGACGTTATGCTATTTGATTGGGGCGCAACGTACAGAGTGCCAGGAACAAGTTGATGTGAAGGCTGTGTCCAGACCCTTCCTGCTTTAGGGTTGGGTCTGGGTTGCGAGACTATTACAAATATAGATAGGACAGGCTTCAGAAGGAATCCCAATAATAATTGAAGTTATTATCTCATCATGGTCTCTCAATTATCATGAAGATAGCTAGTGTGTGATTAAATTTCACCAACAACAATTCAATACTTGCACTACAAAATTTAAATTGTTAAAATAACCAATTTGTCATACAGGTTGTTCATGGTGGCTACATATTATGTTACTATGACATTATGTGCACCAGGTATAAACATGTACACTAGAATAAATTAAAGTATGTTTTTGCAGGTTTTGCCATACCATTTGTTGTCTAGAGTGGTAAATTAACCAATGTTTGGTATGGAATATACGTACACAGCATCCTAAAATTACACTGCTTCAACTAATTGGTTATAATTAGTATAAAGTACTAAAGTAGTTACAACATTAGCATGTGTGTATCTATAATAATATGTACAACCAACTAATTGATAAATCCTTGTAACTGTACTAACCAATAAAATAGTCATTTTATCAATTTTGTTTTTGCCATGTATATTCTCACATTTTAACTGCAACACTATGATTATGATTTTAAACCAGTCAGTACTAATGTAGTAACAAGAATATTAAAAACATTTTGAGAAAAAAATGGAGGACGATAAGGGGATGTCCAAACCCAAAAAGCATGTGAACAAGGTTGGGATGTTAACATAGGACCTGAAATTAATCGAACCACTTCCATATAACCCTACATAAGTACTTACACTGCTATAAAGCAAAATACAAAGAGCTGTACTTATGTTATAGATATTCATTACCATGTTGTAATATATAATAGAGTAATTTTATTGAGCCTTAATAACACGGTAGAGTTTTTTAAATTATCAATAACAATAATAAAATTATTATTAATAAAAACTGAACGTTTCGACCCAAAGGTCTTCTTCAGCAGTATACAAAAACAAAACCAAATAGCCTATTTATATACGGACAGATAACAAGTGATGACATCATGACAGTACAAAGAGTGAGAACAATGATGGTACAGGAATACAAAGGTAGTACAGAGGTTTGACAATGATGGTACAAGAAAAGTAAACTATGACATGAAGGTTTAGATTAAGTCTGTGATGGTAGAATAGAGTCCCAAGACGGATTAATGTGTACTCCAGGGTCTGTATTGATGGTGTCAGAAGTACTTTTTATTAAGATAGCTTCTCTGATCTTTCTTCTTCTCCAATTTTCTTCAACTGCTAAAACTTCACACTTGTCCCATTGAATACTGTGACCTGTAGAATGAACATGTACTGATATAGCATTGTTATGATCTCCGATCTTGATAGCTCTCTTGTGTTCACTCATCCTGATCTTGAAAGTCCTTCCGGTTTCACCTATGTAAGTTCCACCACATTCACAGTGAATGGCATAAATGACCCCCGTCTTTTCAAAGGGTGGAATCGGTGTTTTGACTTGTGTCAACATATTCCCAAGTGTGCTTTTACTGGTAAAGGCTATTTTCACTGGTAGATGTTTACAAACTACATCAATATTCTCACTGAGTCCCGGAGTGTATGGCAACACAAGGGTCTTAATCTCTTCATTAGTTCCCTTTTCCCCATGATCTTGTTTGGGGCATGTGCCGGTCTTCTTCCTCAGTGCTGCCTGGACTTTCTGTCTTGGGTAGCCATTGTCCATAAAGATATTCTTTAACTTTTTTCTCTCATCACTCTCCATTCTATCATCTCCACAAATCTTCTCAGCCCTAGATCTAAGTGTTTTGATGATCCCCATTTTCACTCTGGGGTGATGGCTAGATCTATAGTTGAGATACCTGTTGGTGTTTGTAGGTTTCCGGTAGATGTCAGTTGTGAGTCTGTTATCTTTCCTCTCAACTAGTATATACATCTAGAAAGGGTAACTTACCACTTACCTCTTCCTCCATTGTGAAGTCTATTCTTGTGTGAAGTCCATTAAGATGTTCCAAGAACTCACCAAGGTGGTTTTCTCCATGTTGCCACACCACAAACGTATCATCGACATACCTTAGCCACAGTTTTGGTGGTAAATCACATGTGACTAAAGCTGTTCCTTCAAAGTCCTCCATAAAGATGTTAGCAACAACTGGAGACAACGGAGACCCCATGGCGGTACCATCTTTCTGCTCATAAAAACAGTCATTAAACCTAAAGAAAGTGGATCTGAGACAGAGATTAGTTAAATCACAAATCTCATCAATTGTTAAGGTGGTTCTCTCATCTAAAGTGTCATCTACAACTAATCGATCACGTATGATCCTGAGGGAATCATCAATAGGCACCATGGTGAAAAGACTTTTAACATCAAAGCTAACTAGTCTGTCCACCTCTTGCAATTCTATCTCTGATATCCTCTCAACAAAATGAGGCGAGTTACGGATATATGAATTGGTTTTGCCTACAATGCTATATCAGTACATGTTCATTCTACAGGTCACAGTATTCTATGGGACAAGTGTGAAGTTTTAGCAGTTGAAGAAAATTGGAGAAGAAGAAAGATCAGAGAAGCTATCTTAATAAAAAGTACTTCTGACACCATCAATACAGACCCTGGAGTACACATTAATCCGTCTTGGGACTCTATTCTACCATCACAGACTTAATCTAAACCTTCATGTCATAGTTTACTTTTCTTGTACCATCATTGTCAAACCTCTGTACTACCTTTGTATTCCTGTACCATCATTGTTCTCACTCTTTGTACTGTCATGATGTCATCACTTGTTATCTGTCCGTATATAAATAGGCTATTTGGTTTTGTTTTTGTATACTGCTGAAGAAGACCTTCGGGTCGAAACGTTCATAATAATTTTATTATTGTTATTGATAATTTAAAAAACTCTACCGTGTTATTAAGGCTCAATAAAATTACTCTATTATATAGCTGTACTTATGTAGGCCATCTAGAAGATGTTGGTAGTCATAAAGACACTAGATATGAATAGGTGTGTGTGTATTAAAGCTTATATGTATATATTACCAGAGATTTCAGCTCATCACTTGCAAGGAAATGTATGGGAGGCCATGTTTTCTGTGGCGTCCCTCCATAAAAAGTGCTACTGTACACTCTGATAATTATACTAATCTATAAATCACTGCAAAAATTAACCGGTTTCCTGATGTGTGCAGTGTTCTGCCCAGGATATTTAGAGTGGTGGTTGGATTCTATATTGCATTTAGTGCTGTTTATCCAGCATGTACTTATTTCTGTCTCAGTAGCCTACATGTATATAATTATGTACATGTGTATATTATCTGAGAGGTAGTTAATTCATCTGAGAGGTGGTTATTCCCGACCAGTGTGGGCAGAACACTGTGTGTATCAAGAGAAATGTGTAAGGAAACATGACGTAAAACACAAGACATGTCATGTTTCCATGTTATCATGAGAAACATGCTCTGTCATCATGTTTCTAGTGGATTCTACTAAATGTCTGTCATGTTTCCTTACAGGTTTCTCTTGATGCACATCAGGAACACTCTTGTTCTTATTCCTTGTGATCACATCACACATAATAATGTCTATTAATAATATCTCTGGATAATGTAAATTTTAGATTAGTAGCAATTAATATTAATTTTGTAATTTTGTCTTATCTACACACTACAGCACACCAGTGTGTATTATGCATCTCAGTATGGAAACTTACAGTACCTGAACCAAATGTTTTCCAGTAACAAAATAAATGTTTCCTGGAAGAATGATGTAGATGTAAGTTTGCTCTCATATTCACATTAATTATTGAAAAGTAATAATTGATAGTTTGGATTTTATATAATTATTTTAATGACACTGATTTTATGATTAAAATAAATTGAGTTTAGAACACTTTAGTGACAAGAATATAGAACATGCATTTTTATAGGGTAGTAGAAACTCAATTGTGTAAAACTGATATATCTCATTATTATTATAAAGTGTTTTACATGTTTATATTCATTTATCTACAAAATGTCTCGGGCTTTATGTTCATTACTAGTGTAGTATAGACAAAACCTTTATCTGGAGGAAGTAGAATCAAGTGAAATATGTACTAGGAGAGTTATGCTAATCATGTGTTACTAATAGTTTATATCCGATATGATTAGCATTATGAATACAGTATATGATCAACACATTGAGAATCTGAAAATTGATCACTTATATGGAAATGTCATCCTTCCAAGATAAAGTTGTTTGATGTTTGACTCCATTGATGCATAGAGGGCATTGACCACTGAGATTATTATATTATCATTGATGTTCTAATAGCACTGCTAATGTTCATAAGTATGCAGTCTTTAATATGTATGTGACCTAATGATTGTTCATCAGACTCTTTCTCCTCCAAATGAATGTTGTAGTTATACTAGACTATCTGGTTTATTATAATCCTCCTGTAACTGGATAACTATATAAGTGAGAATGTTTGTAGGAAGACTTTTGGAATTTGAAGAAACTGTTTTAGGTATTAATAAATTCCCATTGTTATCAATGTACATGTAGCTGTATTATTATTATTATGTATTGAATATAAATAATATAACATGTTTTAAGTATATGAATCCACTGTACATATATCAGTTGTTTCATTGTGTACTTATTGTATTCTACAAAAATTGTAATTATTATAATTTTAATAGTAATTTTAATTGTAGTGTAATTGTTTGACTTATGTCTCTATTATTTTATATAAGTCAGTGTTTTAGTTAAAATTCTAATAATTGCTATTATCACTTTTGATTCTATTGTATGAAGCTTTTCCATTGTATTCATTATTAGTGTGATATCATCATCCCATCCATTTGAGAGACAAATTATCTGGTGATATACTATTAGTGAAGTGACTATAGATTTGATAGATATTGTTTACTTATTCAATGGTCATTTAATAATTGAGTCATAATAAAATGGTATATAATTATATATAATGGAGGCTATATGTCAAATGTACAGTAACAGACACTGAGATTGAAATATGATATGTGATAGTGTTATATATAAAGGAAATAGTATGGTGGCTCATATAATAGCATTGTAGAATGTGTATAATAAATAAATTATAAGTTTACTGAATAATAGATATACTATCTGATTATTAATTAAACATTTAATAAGATGAGGTTTTATAATATATCCTCTATTATCATAATATTAATAAGGAAACACTACAGAAACTTTATAGGATCCTCTACAAAAGATATGTTCTCTGATATATCCTTAACTATTGGGAAAAAGTTGAATATTTAGGTGAAAGCTAGGAGCAGGAATGTTTTAAATATTTATTAAATTAGTGTATGAAATCATTAATAATGATAATATAGTATTCCTTTTACCAATATGTGGTGATTAATTATAGACTCATGTGTGTTTTTTCTTTACATTATACAGTATCAGAAGTCATTCCTGCATGCCGCTGCTTTTAATGGACATGGTGATATCTGCAAATTGTTACTTGCAAATGGAATAAACATCAATCAAGTGGATGTGGTTAGTATTGAGTTTCATTATTCATGTGTCACTACTTTACTATATATAGGATACATATTTTATGGCAGAGAAATAAGAATTGTTATTGCATGTGGGAAAGAACAGTGGTTGAGTAAAGCTGAGGAAATTTGGAAGCTTCATGAAAGCATTGCTCTTTCATGAAGAATATAACAGATCTTATATCTCTGATGGAAGCTATGTATCTAACTTATACAATATTTAATCTATTCTGACCAGTCAAATTTGGATCAGCTTCTAGTTGTTCAAATATCTTTCCTCTTTGAAGCAGTCTTGTAGAAGAATAGAGTGTTGAATACGTAACTAATTATTCCCTCCAAATGTGTACATTCTAACCATCAAAGCATCGTTCACCTATACTATTAAAATTTCCTATGAAGTAGATTTTATAAACCTCTTTTAAATAGGAAATTTGTTGAGCAGTTTCTTAAGAAGCCTTTTCATAGATTTGAACAATAAGTTGTTTTTGAAGTAATGAATATCAATGTAGTAAATGATTTCAGATGTGAATCAAGTGTCACTTAAACTGTGATGAATTGGTTCTGGTGAAAAGTATAGCTCATTTATAATTAATCATGAAGTTTGTAGTTAACATATATGTGTGTTAAGCATTTTATTTAATTATATACAAAGTAATATTTGATGAGAGTATTTGTTATCAGGGGTGTGGAAACAGCCAGTCGTGCAGGACATTGTCCGATAAATCTAGTGAATGTCTGGTAAAAAAAAACTGAACTGTATACAAAGTATATGGGGAGCAGAGCAGCAAGAGTGGCAAATTAGGCCAAAATGTCAGGCAGTTGGCTTAATGTTTCCACACCCCTGTTTGTTATTAAAGTACACTATTCAGTCAAATGCACTAAATTCTTGCTTTTGCTTGGTGTCAAAAAACTGGTTATTCTAACCACACTTTCTCAGGCTCACCCCACAATGATTGCATGCATGCAAGCATTCTAATATATTAATGTATTTGGAACCACTATTGTGTGTTGCTAGTCTATTTTAAATATTGTGTGTTTAATTATAGTGTAATATTTCATCTAGCATTGGTGATTGCCATGGTAACCTTTCATATACTGTGGATATCCACTAAACAATCTAATTGTATTCATAGTTTTTGTTGTAAACGCTAATTATATGAAGGGCTGCAATGAATAGTAGTTTTTGGTATCCAGATATTTGCCTGCTCTCAGAGAAATTAGTCATAACTCGTTTCTAGTGAGATATCAAATATTAGCTCACGATTTTGCTGTTACCAGTTGCTATAGATGTTAATAACAACAGCCAAAGTTGTTTAAACTATCCATTCAGTACTCTACAGGTGTAGAAAGCTGGTAGCATGAAGCAAGAATCTTCTCCGCAGCCATTTTATTGCAATTATAATTTCACGTGTTCAATTATTACGCATGCGCAAACATTAAACGAATATCCTGATGCTAAAAATACATTCAAATACCAAAATAACGAGCGAATATCCGAACGGAGCAAATATTCGATGCAGCCCTAATTATTAGTATAGTACTGTGGCTTATAATTGACAACAGTGATATCAAATGTGCATATTTTTGTGTTACCGTGATATGAAATATATATAATATATAGCCCTGTTAGCTCGCAGTTAGAGGCATATACTATGCCCTCAATGAATTATCTCACAGTTGTTATAAGCCCATCACTGCCTCACATAAGGCATTATCCTATACTTACGTGTACATCTCTCCTGCATTGTTTATAAGTACATTATATTATAACTAGTGTGTTGATTGAATTTCTGTTCATAATAATCACTATGTATAATACTGTTATCAATACACTTCAGCAGCAACAATAACTTTTATCATATTCATTAGTGAGTGGACTAAGTGTAATATAACTAGACCTGTAAGAATATCAAAAGTTGTTTTGTATTTAGTAATAATTGATATATTCAATACTTTACATATTAACTATAATATGACAACTAAATATGAAATGTATAAGTAAATTATATCATTCTTGTGCTTATGAAAATGTTACGTTTTCATAACATAATACAATTTATTTTACAGTTTTAAATTCATTACATGAATTAAAGTTACTATGTTGACAATTACTCATCATTCTTAATCTAGTGACTAGATATTTGATAGATATATTGTTTACTTATTCAACACAGATTTGTTAATTGATTCATTTAATATGTAAACTGTATCTATATCAAATGTACAGAAGCATACATAATATATATTAATTTGTACTACAAGAAAAGTGACACATAATAGAAAGGTTTTGTGATATCTGAACAGCATTGTACTTGAGATATTGATTGCTTGTTTGTTACTATCTATTTCAGTTGTATCATATGAATATGTTGTAGCTCATTGTGACTATATAATCATAATTTACTATTAATTGTTTTATACTACTAACTGAATCAAAGCATAATTATTATCATATAAACTACTACAATCTGTATCTTTTTTCTAAATATTAAATATTATAACAGTGTACAAGGTATATATATATAGATCTAGTAGTGTATTGTATACTATAGAGATGTATATACATGTATGAGACATAGGCTATCTTAAATCCTTTTCATCAAAAGCAAATGTTAACATGTGCTGTGTCAATACTATTGATTGAGTTATAACCAACCTCAGTGAGTCTTTATAATTACATAACTATGTTACCATGGCAACTGTTTGATATGTATATTTTACCTTTACTTCTCATCAAATTCTAAATTATTAAATTATAGTATATATTATTTTAATCATGTGTAATTGGTGTATATACCACATATACACTGTGATGGTTTTCAGAGATCTATGACAGTGGATATACCCATCAGCCTTACCTTCCTTGTGTTACATCCACATTAACCTCTTTTAAATCAGGTGGTACATGCGTATCTGACATATAATATCCTTTCCTGATTTTGTTTTTGTAGTTGTATAATTAAGATAATTTAGTAAGTAAAGACAATGACTTGACTTCCAATGAACACTTTTATGTGATGTGAATTATGTGAGTATTAAATTAAAGTGGGTGTGGCAGTGAACTATACATAATGTATAACTTCTAATGATGTGTGCACTAGTTTAATATTTGTATGTGTTTAACAATCTATAATAAGATTAGTGAATAGTTGATTTTCTATCTGATTTTGAATTAATCATATAAGATGAGATTTTGTAATATATCCTATATTATTATAATAATGATAATACTAGAGTACTATATTACAGTATTCACATAATAACATGATGTATTGTATTTTGTTGTCTTGTATATAATAATTATCTTCAGTGATGTTTTAAATATCAATGTAATCAAATGTATAATATTATAATGAAAACATCTTTCCTAATTTCTGCATCCATACATCTGCTAGTTCCCACATGTTTATAATACAATAGATTACAACTTCTTGTTGTTATATGAATTACTTTCACACACATGTGTATGAATGTAGTTATAGTTATATCAGGAACATATATATATATACACACACAAACATGTTCACACACATGCACTAGGCTTACAATAATTATGTGGATTAAATTAACAAACTCTCATTTCATTAATTAGAATGCCACATGTGTATAAGTACATAGTAAGTTAAAGATGTATTTGATGCTTTTCAAACTTGCCCTTTCTATCCAGTTCTAGAAATGCATACGGTGTCTTGTTGAACAAACATCATTTAATATATGTAATGATTATTTATTTCCTGAACATTAAAGGTAAAACAAAGACCTTTACTATTATATCACACACATACTGTAAACATCTTCTGATAACCCTTTATATTCTGGTTCATAAAGCCACACTATCCATGTTGAATTGTTGAAGACATCAAAGCATCAAATCATATGGATATGTCAGTAGTTAATATTGTATTCATGATATTGGTCAATTCAACAAAGGGAAGTAACTGTACTTGACAAGATTTAAATTAAGCGCAGAAGTTGAAATGCACATACATGTACTCTGATTTGAATAACTATGTATTCTAAGATCCACATGAAACCACACATGTGTATGATCACATGTTAGGATGATAACCAGTCCTGTATGTACTTGTGGTTTAATAGATGTGTATTAACATGTATGTGAATGTGTATTTGTTTATTATTATTGTTATTATTATTATTAATATTCATGACATATTATTATGGTTGCAAATTTTAGTTTCATTTTTCAAACCTCACACCTACATGTATATACTTAAATTTCTTAAAATGAAAGCCTTAAAATTTTATTATTGTATAACTGGTAGATGTTAGGGCTGGAATGGATACCTGATTATCTGGATAATTATCTGGGAACTGAACATCCAGATCTGATTCTTTGTATCCGAGTACTCGTTTAATGTTTGCTCGTGTGCAGAAGCCGAACATGTAAAATTAAAATTGCAATAAAATGGCAGTTGATAGGACTCTTGCTCGGTATTACCTGCTTTTTCGGCTTTTAGAGAGCCGAACGATCTGTAAATAGACCAGTGCTGCTTGTATAAACATCTATTGCAGTTTATTACAGTTAAAAGGTGAGGTAATACTGTATATTTTAGTGTAAATACTTCATGACGTTTTCTAGAGCAAAAATCTTGGTACCCGACTGTTATTGCGAACTGATATCTGCATAGTAAAAGCAGGATCTGTTCCAGCCCTAGTAGATGTCAACAATAATGACAATTTTATTCAACTTGTGTATATATATGTGAATTACCAGATATATGAATACAATTAACAGACATTGGACTTATATAAATAATAATTATTACTGTTAGTAAATATTATACTTCAATTATTAATAATACACATTCTGTTTCATTATATTATGTAGCTTGGGCAAACTGCCATCCACGTTGCAGCTCAGGAAGGCAATCAAGAGGTAGTGGAACTATTAATCAATAATGGAGCAGACATAGAGGCTACAGACATCGTTAGTTTATTTGTATATGATTGTCATTATACTTCAATCAAGTTGTTATATATCTACTCCTATCAGGTTGTTGTGCACTGTCCCAATATTGTTTGTCTTACATACCTAAATAAATTGATTAGTGATTTCCATAAAATTAATTAAATTATTGGAGATATGGGATTTATAGACATTAATAATGAAATAACACCTTAAAATTAATAAGTAAGTTATGTCAGTATGAGAGGGAAAATGTATTTTGTGTGTGCTTGTATGCGCATGTGTGAGTGTATATATATATATATTATATATAATATGTAGGTCAGTGTATGTTATCAGGATAGCATGTCTCACCTCACCTATATCACATGATGTATATCATCCAGACCCTCATATCATTAGGTGTGTATTAATAAATACAATAATATCTGTACATGTCAGATTATGCAAAACGTTGTTGAATGATGCTTAGCAATTCCACAAATATTAACTTTATTTACAATATTGAATTTTACTGAATAACTAATAACTCATTAATCCTATATTTCCATACTTCAACACATATACACTCAAATACACACAAACACAATCATATACACATATTTGTATATGCATGTATTCATATATGTGTACATGTCTATGTGTATACACACAGACATGTACACGTATGTGCATGTATTCATATATGTGTACATGTCTATGTGTATACACACAGACATATACACATATATGAATACATGCACATACAAATATACATACATACATGCCCACACATATGTGTGTGTTTTTACAATTATATGTCTCAGTGTGTGTGTATGCGTGTATATGTGTGTGTGTGTGTACATATGTGTGTACATGTGTGTATATAATTATGTGTGTGTACATGTGTGTATATAATTATGTGTGTGTGCATGTGTGTATATGTGTGTGAGTGTATATGTGTGCATGTTTGTGTGTACATGTGCATATACAAACTCACACACACATGTACAGATACTCACAGATGCACGCACACATTTATACACACACTCTGCATACACGCAAACACATGTAAAAGGACACTTAACCACATTAATGCTCGTTTACATACACATTCATCCATAAACACATAGACACACATTTATATGCACATACACATGTACACACATGCATACACTCACACACACACATGTGCACAAACACATTCTCAGACATGCACACACACTCATACGCACACAGACAAAATCACAGACACACACACATTTACCTTAAGCTTCATACAAAGCTTGTGGGTTTGTATATAATATGTGTACATATCTGTATGTACATATGTATGTGTACGCATGTATGTTTGATGTGATTCATGATTGTTAATGTACACCATTCAAATGTGTGTGACTGTTATTATAACAGCAGATATTTCCTTCAAGGAAAAATATAACCGATTAGGCACCAGATAAGTTTTCCCAGATCACGTAGTGAAAACGCCACAATCATTTTAAGTTTTTTTATGGAGTCACCCTGTTTGCAGAAAAAGATCTATAACACAAATACATATGATACATTGTTTGTATTGTCATGATGACGCAACTGATCACGCCACTTTCTGAGGAACAGAACAATACCAAAGATGGCTACCTTCTTCTCCAAGAATCTTTACTTTCGAGATGTTTTAATAAGTTCTATTCATTCTTCGATATATTATAACTTACTGTTTTAGCTGTATATGTGCTTCTCATGAAATATGTACAGAAAATAAAGTTGTATGATTATTGAATAAAGCCTAATAGTGCTGATATCGAACAGATCAACTATTTTATGGATAATAATAATTATAATAATCATTGTAATTAGGTCATCATACAATGTACAGTACAGAGAGCTAAAATAGCGATAACTCTTGATGGTACTTTAAGAAACAATCTTCAATTGTTCCAGAATGACACAAATGAACTTCACATTCTTCACAGTACCAAAAGGTCTCTTTCCTGACTGGCGTGGAGCGGTGTTTGGCACAGTAGTGGCATCAACTAATCCCCTTTTTACTTCCTGTATGCTTTTTCATGGGAAAGTGTCTAACAGGTATACGATGTTGTGAAGGTGAGAGTCCATCTATTGATCTTCTCTTTCTACTATTGTAATTACATAGAAGTGCCTTAGCTTCCTCAATTCTAAAGTTTTTAATAGTATAGTTCAGTTTACTGTAATTCAGTAAAATAAAAGCGTTTGTAATTGATGTGTCAAACAGAAACCAAAAGACGTACTTATAGTACTTGTGGCATTTATATCGGACATGATAATATTACCGTTACTGATCCCCTCTGTCTACTCCACCCATGTAGGAATTACATTTTTCTAAGGGTCAATTTTTCTCTATTCTTTTTACTCTTGTCTCTTAGTTTTTGTTGGCCAACCTTTCCGATTTATTCGTATGGTTCCACAGGCATAGATATCATCATTTAAAGGCCTTTTAAAGACATCTACTTATGTAAAGAAATTGTCGAGTTGGTGGTGTTTGCCGACAGTTTTTCTTGTGAGTTTCGTAACCACAGAACCTCCAAGACCAAACTCTTTGACATCATCATTCCCCTTTCCTGTATATACATCATACTCACAAAAGTATCACTTACACCTGTCTGCCCTCACCCAAACTTTTAATCCTCGTTTGGTTGCCTTTAGAGGCATATACTGCTTCATGCTACTACTCCTACATGTACCTTGAAAAGTAATCATGGCTTCATCTATAGCCGATTGACAATGAGGTGAGTAATTACTATAAAATATTCTGAACAATGCTCCATGATAGGTCTTACTTTTTCGAGTCTATGACTCCCCTTTTCTTTGTAGTAAGATGTTTGCAAATAACGAGATATTTCTCTAGACCTTTAACAGGTGATTTTATCAGCAACTGGTGAATAATGTAAAACACTAACGAGCTTCGAATAATCATCAACTGATGGGAAATGATTTATACCCATTAAAATATAGAAGCCAAAATTTGCTTTTAATTCTTCCACTGTTGTCTTCTCCCAGTTGCTAAAGCTTTCTTCAGTCATTAACTGACTAGCATGGAGATTACTTTGAACTACTATTTTATCTATTAAATCATTTTTAAAGAAATGTGTGAACACGACACAACCATAGGCATATAAGGCAAAGAAAATGTTGGTCCAACGCTTCCAGTAAATGCTTGTATTTGTACTGGTTGGATCAATGAAGTCCATGTGTTTGTAAACTGTGTAGCTTGGTTTGTGCCTGTACTAGAGCCTGTCAAGAGATCTGTGTTATTTATAGCTATTGTGGATGGAGATGCATTTTAACTACTTGGACCTGTCAACAGATGTGTGTTATTTGTGGATGGAGGAGTAACTGCTATTAATTGTTTGGAAGATTGTGGTGGTGATGTGAGTATATGTTGTGTTACATTTCCTGTAGGTGGTGGTACAGGTTCATTTTCTTCATCAGTAAGCCAATCCTCAAATTCTTCATCACTACCTTCCATGAACAGTTCATCTTGATCGTTCGATTCATCTAGGAGATCCAATACCTCTAAAGTTGAAAACTGGATTCTATAGGCCAACTAGAAGATTTATATTATCATTATGCAGCTATATATTCTTTATTTTTTATCATTAATTCAAGTAAAAGATAATAAATGTATATCATAACATTTACCTTATCAGCTATTTACAATGTGGTGAGTGTATTTCCATGTGTGTTTTCTACTGTTTTTCTTATGTAAACCTTCGTATATCAGTACATCCAAAATGTTGCTAATAGCATGAACTGGTTATCTCGAAAACTACAGGCATTCACTCCATCATTTTACTTTTCGAGTTATGCTGCTTTTTCACATGTCCACTATTATGTCACATTTATGCAAGGGGGGCGTTTCCAATACATAATTTCCTGGTCTCATAAATGCCTAATCGGTTAATATGTAAACTCTATTTACATGTATATCAAATTTACAGAAGCATACATAATATATATTAATTTGTACTACAAGAAAAGTGGCACATAATAGAAAGGTTTTGTGATATCTGAACAGCATTGTACTTGAGATATTGATTGCTTGTTTGTTACTATCTATTTCAGTTGTATCATATGAATATATATGTTGTAGCTTATTGTGACTAAATAATCATAATTTACTATTAATTGTTTTATACTACTAACTGAATCAAAGCATAACGAGCGCCGTCGGGACGGGACCCTCGCCTACATGGCAAAGTAATACAAAGCACTACAATTTTTTTCAAAATATAATAAAGTTTGTGTATGAAACAAACAATACTTTTGTTACATGGAATAGATATATAAACTTGAAAAACATTTATGGGCATTAATTAAAACTGTTATAACTTTATATCTTAAAAGACAAAATAAGGATATCGATGAAATGTATAATTTGTATATAATTATATCTTACATCTAATTCTCAAACAATGAAGAAATTCTCAAGTCTACCTCTAAAGTCTCCGTGTGAAAACGTATTGACTATTGAATCGCCTCTACCACGTGTTTAGTACATGACGCATAGCGCATGCACATACCTGTAGGTGGAGCTAGGTAGCTTTCTATCTTGCATCAATGGTGGTGTAGTACCAACTATTACCTCGATTGTTTTTGGTTTGAAGTGTTTCTTGGCTAGCGACAGCCATGAAACAGGATCACTTGTGTTTTGTGTGTCCATATTTACTCTCGTTATTGCCCTCGTTTCATCTTAAAGTTGTGAAATGGTAACTGTGAGTTATAAAATTGTCATAACTTTAGAACCAAAAGGTTTAAACGTTTAATGAGCATTGTACTTGAGATATTGATGACTTGTTTGTTACTATCTATTTTAGTTGTATCATATTACCATATTATGAATATGTTGTAGAGTATTGTGACTGTATAATCATAATTTACATAATTATGTAATAATAATTATTAATTCTTGTATATTACTAACTGAATGAAAGCATAAACTGCTAGAATCTTTATTTGTTTAAATAATCTTTTTCTAAATGTCATAATAAATTATTATTGTTATCTCTAGATCTAGTAGTGTATTGTATACTATAGAGCTGTAATATGAGACATATCTCTAGATCTAGTAATGTATTGTATACTATATATGAACATATCTCTAGATCTAGTAGTGTATTGTATACTATAGAGCTGTATATATGAGACATATCTCTAGATCTAGTAGTGTATTGTATACTATAGAGCTGTAATATGAGACATATCTCTAGATCTAGTAATGTATTGTATACTATATATGGACATATCTCTAGATCTAGTTGTGTATTGTATACTATAGAGCTGTAATATGAGACATATCTCTAGATCTAGTAATGTATTGTATACTATATATGAGACATATCTCTAGATCTAGTAGTGTATTGTATAATATAGAGCTGTATATATGAGACATAGGCTGATGAATTATCTTTAAATCATTGTCATCAAAAGCAATTGTTCACATGTACTGTGTCAATACTCCTAAATGTATTATAGTCAACCTCATAAATTATAGTATTACTTTATAATTACATATACTATACTACCATGGTTACCATTTCATGAGTTTAGGTTTATATTTTCAATATACAACTTGTTAGCAATTCCATTATTAAATCACAATATTGATTATATAAACAATTGTTAGATGGTGTATATACCAGATATACTATCGGCTGGGGGTTATATCCCTCAGTCCTATGGGCTCACGTTTTATTCACATACACATACATGTATGTACACACACAAACATATGCATGTTTGCAAGCACTCACACACACATGCACATACATGTACACACACACACATACACACACCCACACACACACACACACATTCACATGCACACACACACTTGCACACATTTATACTCACGCATATGTACACACGTGTGTACACTCATGCAATCACACACACTTTGACACGTACATGCACATACATGCACATTCATACATACAATCATATAACATGCATGATTGACAAATAAACTATTTTGTTCTGTATTCACACGCACTCACAGAGACATATGTACTCACACACATGTTTATACATCTATACACATGCAACACACATGCACATTCACTTATACTCATAACACACAATCACACATGTATACAAGCATTCACATACACATACATGTACATGTATGTACACACGCAACATTCATGCATGCTCTCATATGTATGCAAACACTCATGCACACACATATACACACATACATGGAGACACACACATGTATACTCACACACACTTATATGCTTACACACGTGTGCACATAGACACATACACAGTCTCATATGCTCACATACACATTAATTCATGTACACACATGTATTACACATACACCCACATGCACTACCTGGCATTATTAAGTTTATATATACTGTCTCTGTACTTCCATTCACTGCAGTGTACATTGTGATTGAAGTGTACTGTACTTCTAAAGTACTATACAGTATTACACCTTAGTACTATGCTATCAGATATAAATGTAAAGGAAATTCCCACATTACTATGATTACAGTACAAAGTGGTACTATAGTACTACTTAGAAGTACAGTTGACTATCACTTTATTAAAGTGTATCCCATATATTGTAGTATGTAAACTTAATAAAGTCAGGTACTTTACATGTACACAGACATATGTATACAATGTACTTACATACACATACACACATGTACTCACAAACATGTATGCCACACATATGTTTACACATGTGACACACACACTTGCATAGTCATATATACACACACACACATGTAATCTCATGCACGTACATTTTCACACATGTGCAATAATACTCACAGTCATTTATACACACACACACACACAGACATGTACACACACACACACACACACACGCACAGTGTACAATAACACACATATACTCACTCGTGTATATATAAACACAAACGGTCATGCTAAGACTTACTGCAATGATTGAAGTGTGTTAATCCAAAGAAGATATTTATTACATTCCAATTATAGCTTGTAGTGATCATATGTCATGTGATTATTACAGGTTGTCATTAATATTCATTTAAGTGATATGGTCCCTAAATAGATAAACAGTATATCACAATAATGAATAGTTTACATAGGTGTAGAAGACGGTCCGGCCGGACCAATATTTCCGATCCAAAATTGAAATTTAATCATAAGAAAATTATAAAAATTGACAAAACATTTTGAAATTACGTAACCACACCTCCAATAAAATGGCACATCACAATCTTAGTAGAAAGTATGCAGAATCTTGGTGACAAAATTCAACCCTGAGATTTTCAGTATCCAAAGAGTCAAAAATTGTTTCTCAAGCATGATACTCATAGAGTCTGAGAGAGAACAGATTCTCTCTGTGTTAGAGATGACTAAATCGCTGACTCAAAATTAATAATGCCAGCAATATAAATAATTAATTTTGCCCACACCTTTCATGAATAAATAATGACCGAAAAAATTTCCCACGCCCTCGGTGCGCCATTTTTTAGCCTGACCAATAAACATTCCAGTCTACACCACTGGTTTATATTAATATACTCTCAATAGTAAACATATTTATATCAATTTCATGATATTATAAGCATCATGATGAATATGATATATGTATACTTACACAAGTGATAATATAATATCATTAATTTGTGTATTGTTTATATTTCATATCATATAAAACACAATAGTAATAACTATATAATTATAAATTATTATATGAATGGATGGATAGATATGGACCTAGTTCCTTGAGAAATATTGAGTTTATGTAAACCTTTAGATTCTCTTAAGTGATTAATTAATATATTTTATAATATTACAATTTCAGTTTCATCTTTGTCATTGGTATGTAATTATAGGTGTATATATTTGTTGTATCTAAAGTATGTGTAGCTTTTCAATGCTCATGTAGTAATGAAATCATTTCATACTCTTTTATATTCTGTAGTATGGAATCAATGCTATTTACTGGGCTGCTAGTAATGGTTGCAGTGAGACTATAGACATGCTTATAAAAAGTGGAGTAAAACCAGATGCTACAGATGAGGTAAGTTTATTAATTTTGTGTAAAATTAATTATGAAAATGTTGTTTTTATTTTGTATTAGTTTCATTCATTGTTTAATTCACTTCATATAAGTATAGTATTGTAGATATATTACCCTATCTAATACTTATAATAATACTTATATCTAAGGGTAAAGTATTTATTATTTTCAAGGTAGTTCCATTTCATATAAATCCATAATACAGTATATTATAGTGTGTAACATGTTTAGAATATACTTACTATTTTATGGTAAAGAAGACCTAATAAGAAAGAATACTTCATTAGTAGACGGAAAGTAGTAAGACAAGTGTTAATGGACAGCACACATAAATTAGTGATTTTCTCAGTTTGATGACTTATAAACTACGAGAGTCGTCGGGACGGGACCCTCGCCTACATGGCAAAGTAACACAAAGCACTACAATTTTTTTCAAAATATAGTGAAGTTTGTGAATGAAACAAGCAAAACTTTTGTTACATGGAATAGAAATATAAATTTATGGGCATTAATTAAAACTGTTATAACTTTATATCCTAAAAGACAAAATAAGGATATCAACGAAAGAAATGTATAATTTGTATATAATTATACCTTACATCTAATTCTTAAACAATGAAGAAGTTCTCAAGTCTACCTCTAAAGTCTCTGTGCGAAAACGTATTGAATCACCTCTACCACGTGTTTAGTACATGACGCATGCACGCACATACCTGTAGGCTGAGCTAGGTAGCTTCTTTCTTGCATCAATGGTGGTGTAGTAGCAACCATTACCTCGATTGTTTTTGGTTTGAAGTGTTTCTTGGCTAGCGACAGCCGTGAAACAGGATCACTTGTGTTTTGTGTGTCCATATTTACTCTCGTTATCGCCCTCGTTTCATCTTAAAGTTGTGAAACTGTAACTGTGAATTATAAAAATTGTCAAAACTTTAGAACCAAAAGGTTTTAGAAGAGTTCCTACGTTATTTTTTTCCTTGTATAATTTGAAGTCTACCAGTACCCCGTTTGAATTGTCAATGTTTTTATTTTTCCAGAAAAAGTGCTAACACACAGACAGACAGACAGACACACAGACAAACAATTACTGTACCCTGCCGCCTACGCTACGCGGCGAGGGTAATAACATTATTCAGACTAGCACAAACTTTGTTTCTTTTCATTGTATGAATTTCCATACTAGCTTTACAAATAGATTTCTATTGGATTTAGAAATGTCTAATTGACCAATCAGATTGGAGCATGTTTTGTAAACTATAATCTTTTATTCAATGTTAGATATAATGTTTAATTGTGTGTTTGAATAATAATAAAGTCTATTGTATTTAGTTTATGAATTGTTCATATTAGTGTATCATATCAAACATGATACTGATGATATCATATAATACCTGTGGTAATTATATTTTGTATCTATGGTACTGAGTGATCTTTTATTAGCTTTTATAAGTCCATTGATACAAACACTATTAATAATATGATATATCAGTTGTAAAATATATGCTTTTCATATCTAGAGTAGATTTGATAATGATGTTGTCTCTATGATGAGCAATCCTGTTTATATTAGATAATTTCAGAACTCTTCTTTCATGAATAGTATGTCGAATATCAAAAATTGATTTATAGTTTATTGTAATTAGGTATTTAGTACTCTTGAGAAAACGTGAAAGCACTCTTCCAGTATATTGCCTAAATTGCAACATGAAACCACATCATAAATACATGTATTAATTTCTTTAATATACACAATAAACAATGTTTAACAGATTTATTGTATGATATTTTATAAATGTGTATTGTGTAATTATCATACAGTACACATGTACTGATACTAGAAATAAATTCATTTGATTCACTTAATGATCATAATAGGAAACAATAGATTACCACCAATTATCTTACCTCACTAGTAAGGGATTATATATGCAATAGCAATAATTAAATTCCAATAGTTTTATAAATATGCTCAAACAATGTGTATTTTAACAAACAAAATGTTATAATTACACACTAATATGATAGTATAAGGAAACAGACTATGTAGCAGAAGGTCCTGGGTTCAATTCCTAGTCAGATTCCAGTTTTCCTTAGTTTATAATTCTCTCATGCCTGCATATCATAAATATTGTAATATTTGTATATCTACAGACATGTAGACTACATTACAAATTTTATAGTATAATTATAATGATGTAAGGATCATGATTAAATATTAATGTGCATAATAATCATTGTAATTAATTACTAACCAAATCAATTAAATACCTACAAATAAATATATATAATTAATTATCAGGAATGTTGTAATTACATTTGCAAATATAATCATTACAACTCAATTACTTTGTGAAATTTCTTGTAATGATTACAATTGCAATTACTAATTGATTTTAGTGGCAAAAATTGTTATTATTACTTTTAAAATGTAATCAATTACTAACAATTACAAAAACAATTTACAATGTAGAATTCTAGATCATGTGTTCATTAACTTTTTAAAATACAAGGTTCTCAAAGTTATTTGGTAGCAAACACTTCATTGAGCATGACATGGTGATAAAATTAACATTTTCAGTAAGCACAACTGACCTGTATGCACATAACACACAAATCAATTACAATTACAATATTTAAATTACAATTCCAATTACTTCACCTTAAAATATCTCAATTTCAACTACCATTACAATTACTTGGGGAAACGTAATTAATTGTAATCAATTACAATTAATAATCACAATTACAACATCCCTGATAATTATGTTGTACTCTAGTCAGTCATATTGATAAATACATGTTTCATTATTCATACAAGTCATATGTACTTATACACTGCAAAAACATAATTGTTAAAATAACTATTTTATTGGTTAGTACAGTTTCAGGAATTTAACAATTAGTCAGTTATTCAGGTTGTTATGGATTCACACATGATAATTCTATAGCTACTTTGTACTGATTATAATCAATTAGTTGAAGCAATATAAGTTTAGGGTGCTGTCTATTCACATTAATTTTCATACCAAGAATTTACTTATTTACCATTCAGAGTGATTTTATCTGGCAGTGTTTGGCCAACAAAATGGTTTGGAAACCGGCACAAACATAATTTAATTTATTCTAATGTTCATTTTTATGCTTAGTACACATAATGTGATAGTAATATCATGCATGTAGTCATAAACACACTACATTGAAATTAGTGTTGTTTTTGTTATCTATAACTATAATTAAAACCCCTTACAGTAAGGCCTTTTGACTTTTAGTTAACTAAACTATAACAATAGTACATAACATGATAGTATTTGTAAGACAATGATAATTCATTATACATATCATGTATAATGACTTACCATTATTTATAACACTATCATGATTATGTAACTATTGTTCTTCTACTTGTAAAGTTGTACTATTATAGTTTGTGTATATAACAAGGTGTTATAATATTGTGTGTATTGATTGATTACTGTACATGTCATGTTGAGTGTATATATGAATGTGTATAATTACACACATGTCCTGCTGGAATATAATCATTTTGAGCTTTGTAGTATTGTATTTTATATTTATACTGTTTACTCAACAATGATACCGGCAAAAACATAATTTAATTTGTTCTAATGTTCATTTTTATGCTTAGTACACATAATGTGATAGTAATATCATGCATGTAGTCATAAACACACTACATTGAAATTAGTGTTGTTTTTGTTAACTATAACTATAATTAAAACCCCTTACATATATTTTGTGGCTCATGCCACAAAATATATATAGTTAGAAGCTACTACAAAGAACCCACCAGCCAGCATAACTTGTAAGCATTGAAAGAATGAGCTATGTGCTTATGTTAACAAAATATATGAGTATGTGTGCAGTGAAAAAATAAAATAATAATAATATTAATAGTTAAAATCTTAGTCTACCAGACTGTAGCAAGCCATGAGTTGGGAGATTAAAGAGTCTGAAACTTATAGTTATGTAATGACCGGATAGTGGAGCTCCCCTGATGACCTGATAAAATATTTATAAATACAAATAAGCCTACCCATGTAGTCAGAGAGTGTATTCCTACATAAGGTAAACATATTACCTTAAAAAGTATGTATATATATATTAGACAAAGCTGGGGAAGCAGGGCGCTTCACTCCGCTATTTTCCAAACAACCTGCTATGCAACCTGCTTTAAAAATCAAATTAACTTTAAAAAAGTAAGTATGTAATAAAATATGTAATAAAATATATTTGCTTAAAATTAATACAAGCATGTAATGAAAAGACAATGTGTGTGTAAATATGTGTGTTTCTGATACATGTTGATTTATCTGCTTGTGTATTCAGTCATGAGTATGTGTTGAGTGTTTATATGTGTATGTTTTATGTGTTAATGAAAACATAATTACAAGTATTTGTAATTATCTTTATAAATCTTTATATCTTTATACGTGTAGAAACTTGTGTATTTAAAAGGTGACAAAATAATTATATTTAATGAGAGCTAGTCATCAACCTTCTGTTGTAGTTCACAATTAGTCCAGACAATATATCAAACCATAATTATGAGTATGTTTATATTACTACACAAATTACAAAATCAGTTCATAACTAGTCTCAAGTGTATGAAATGTATCTATTCATCTATCCTCTTCTCTTGACAGTGATGAATATTTGAAATTATTTGTAAAAAAAAAAAAATTACAACTCTTTGGAGTGATGGAAGTAGTTTGTATTGATCAAAAATAAATACCCTTACACACACACAGTCACACACACACACACACACACACACACACACACACACACACACACACACACACAGTCACACACAGTCACACACACACACACACACACACACAGGCACACACACACACACACACACAACAGGGATGGGTGATAATGACAGAACATGATACAATTGTCATAATATATGAAAAATAATTATCATAATAATTATGAAGTCCAATAGTATAGTAGTATCAATATATGTCTTTTCAAACTAGTATTAATAGACAATGTAATACTGTATACTGTTTACAATTGTAACACACACAAGTAGAGACTACAACATAGTACCAGACACAAATCTACTATATTATTTCATTTTCATGTTTTCCATATAATATTGTTACTATTATATGTTATCTTACCAGAAGTATGTCTAAATGTAAAACTACATATTTGATTTTACCAGTTTAATGGGTGCTTTTTAAACTTGTGTAATAGGGCGTATTCATTATTAAGGAACGCATTATTAGAAATAACGGTAGAAGGGGCAGCGCATTAATTAGAACGTAATTTTTTATATAGTGGAGCACGATGTTCCATGTATGCTGTGTCCCAGGTTGCTCGACTAGATCAAACAGAGTAGAGTTGTCTTTTTTTCAGCCTTCCTTTGAAGGACAAAAAGCTATTGAAGGAATGGATTCGTCTGATAAGAAGAACAAACGTTCCAATCAATCCACATACTCGCATTTGTAGTAAACACTTTGCCAGAATCAGTAAAACGAGAAAGCCACCTAAGTCCCAAGTAGCAACTTCGACTTTTAGGTCCAAGACAGCAGAAGACAGAGATGCTTTGGAAAATACTACTACTAGTATTGATCCAGGCAATGATGTAGATGAGGATCCTGTGAAACATGCCGGTATACAAGTTGATACATTGAGCCTTCCATTAAATGAATATGTAATGCTGAAAGAAAAGGTGGCTATGTTGGAGAAACAAGTTAAGCACGATGAAAATTTGTACATGTTCAGATTATCATCCATTGAGGATGATGATGAACAGGTTGCCTTCTATACTGGTTTCTCGTCATACAGTAAATTGAAAGCCGTATATGACTTTCTTGGACCGTCTGTTGAACAGCTAAAGTACTGCAAAAAGCAGGATGAGGCTGCCTTGCTTGGAATAGATAACAAACGACTTTGTAAGCGATCTCTTCCACCCCTTGAAGAATTCTTTATGACACTGGTTCGCCTTCGGTTAGACCTATTGGAACAAGATCTTGCATACAGATTTAATGTGTCCCAACCAACAGTAAGCCGAATAACTGTTACATGGATAAATTTCCTGTATTTACAATTTAAGGAACTTCCACTGTGGCCTGGCCTCCAAGAGAATTGATAAATGCCAATATGCCAAAGCAATTCAAAAAAAGCTATCCAACAACCAGAGTTATAATAGATGCAACAGAAATACAATAGAACAGCCTCATCTTTCAGAATTGCAGCAAATGATGTTTTCAAACTATAAAAATGATAACACATTTAAAGCTCTTGTAGGAATCTGTTAGAATTAGTTTTCAGAATCTGACTTATAGACTGAACTCATAGACACAATAACACACTGAACTCATTACAAAAATGAATTACTTATATAGCAAAACTAAAGAAGATTCTGGAAGATTCCAGATTTCAAAGCACATGTACATCAAAACTAATTAAAAGACAGGTTTTAACAAGTTCTTACAACCAGACTAATTAAACTCAAGTGTTACATAAAGATAAACAATGTACAGTCAATTTAAAGGTCAAACAGTTTGTAGTGCACATCTAACAGAATCTCCCCTGATGGGATAATAACGTTCGTTTCTTCCTTATTTCCTGGCAGCATATCTGACAAAGAACTCACCAGGCAGAGTGGACTATTGAGGTTGTTGGAACCAGGTGACTCGGTAATGGCAGACAGGGGGTTTGACATTGAAGAGGACCTTCTGTTAATTGGTAAAACACCTCAACATTCCCTCTTTCTTTCGAGGGAAAAAGCAGTTGTCAGAGAATGAACTAATCCTTACAAGACATATAGCATCCTTGAGAGTTCATGTCGAAAGAGCCATGGAGAGGATAAAAAAATTTCATATTTTTGACAAGAGCCTATAAGGTAATAATGTTTAGTAATTGGACTAATCTAATTGACTTACTTTATTGCACTATATATAAAATACTTGTATTATTATACAGGTAATCATAGAAGGAAAAGAGATATCAGTCTGCAAAGTTGCACTTGCACATTTACATGGAGTAACGAAAAGTCGCATTGAAAGAATTGCTTCAACCTATAGATGTCAAGTTTCTGCACCTATTGACGGTAGAGGACGCCATAAAAATAGACCACATGCAATCACTGATACAATATTGCATCAAATTGACGAGCATATCTGCTCATTTCCTGCAAGGGAAAAAAACTACTCCAGAAGTGATAATCATCATAAGGTTTACCTTTCTCCTGAATTATCTATAGCCAAGATGCATGAAATGTACTTAGAAGTCCACGAGCAATCTGTGTTTGATGAAATTTCAGAACCCGTTTTAACACGCATCACAACATATCATTTGGACGTCCTCGATCGGATACTTGTACAGTATGTGATGAACTGGAAATGAAAATTAAATCAGCTGGACCAGATGAGAGGCAGTCACTACAAGTGCAGCGAGAGCTCCATCTACGAAAGGCTGATAGATTTTACAAATCTTTACAGGCAGATACTCAAGATTCAAAATCTTCTGCCAGTGTTTGTACTCTAGCTTTTGACTTTGAGCAGAATCTACCATTACCCCACTTGCCTGTTGGCGAGATCTTTTATTTACAACAACTCTGGGTTTATGCATTCGGTGTGCATTGCTGTCGTGATGATTCAGCTTCAATCTTTTGTTGGGATGAGACAGTTGCTAAAAAGGGTGCAAATGAGGTAATATCTTGCCTTGATTACTACTTCAATAAAACTCTCCCTGATGAAGTAGACACACTGAATCTGTACTCTGATGGTTGGGGGGGGGGGGGGGGGGGGCAGAATAAAAATCGATTTGTCATTATGTATCTATATTCACTAGTTAAGTTAGGTCGTTTTAAAAAGATAAAGCATGTTTCCCAATAAGAGGACACTCTTTTCTACCTTGTGATAGAGATTTTGGTATTATATATAGAGCAGAAAAAACGAAAAAAAGAGCATGTATATGTACCCAAGGAATGGATGACCCTCATAGAAACTGCTTGGAAAAGAAAGCCTTTCGATGTTGTTGGAGCAGACCAATCAATCTTCCATAACTATCAAGAACACCTGTCACCGTTGTTTAAAAGTAACTGTAACGAACTTCATATCAGAGACATTCATATTCTTGAATATTCTCACCATCACATCAATGAAGTTTGGGGTAGGGATGGGAGATTATGAAAATATGAGTCAACGATTATTGTCTGTGCAAGTATCACGGTTATTGCGATTATTGGCTACCTTACATATGTATGTAGATTTCATTCAACAATCAAATTGATACCTTTTATTTGTTGAGTAAACAGTGTTGAAAAACTGATTTAGATGTGATAGTACTGAAAACCTGAAGTCATGGCACAATAATCATTATTTTGGTGACCACGATATGGCAATATTTAGACGATATGATTATCACAGGAAATTTTAATCACGATTATCACGATAATCAAAATATTGCCCATTCCTAGTTTGGGGTAAATACTCCTTCTCCGAAATGGAAGAATGGACAAAGTTTTCTTTCCAAAAACCTAGATCCTCTATCTCCCTTCCAACTGTTCCTGCATACACATCTTTATTACCTATTAAAAAAACTAAACTAGACGACTTAAAGCGGATTATTCACAAATATGTTCCAACGCAGCATCATCCTTTCTATGATGCACTCACTTCCTCTGTGACTGATGATGATTAACCATGATAAATATTGTGCATGCATGTCTACTATTATTAGTGTATCTTATTTTAACTATTTTTAATATGTATGGATGATAAATAACAATGAAATCAATCTTCACTCTAATAAATTCAGCGATGAACTTTAAAGCTGTGTTTCTCAAAATGATAAAAATTGGACTTACCTGGTTATTCCACTGGACCCTTCATATTATTGTTAGATAGTGTATATACCGGATATACTATCTGCTGGTTTTTGGTGGGTTATATCCCTCAGTCCTAAGGGCTCACGTTATATATCCACATAAAACTCTTCCACATCATATAATATATCAGGTTGTTCTTTGTCATTGAATATTTCAGTAATACAAACACGTTCCAAATTTTCGCGTTAGTTTGGAATTTGCTTCAGCAAAACTTTCCGTGATTTTATTTTTCCCTAATAAAATTTTAGTACATGACACCCATCCATGTAGACCACGCTCTACACAAGTGTGAGAAAATCTGTGATTGAGAGATAGAGAATGACTACTTACTTCACAGTAGAAGCGATGGTTAGAGGCTACCATATATACTGTACAAAGAGATTTGGGAAAGCTCAGTTGGAGAACAACTGATATGTGAAATCGAAGAAACCAATAGACATGATTCTCATGCTGTAGCTGTAGTTAAATCTAGAACAGTTGTTGGCCATGTACCTCGAAAGATATCTTTGATCTGCACTCTGTTTTTGCGCCGGACTGGATCTTCTATATGCTGTGAAGTTACCACAAGCAGGTCTGGAGCTTCCCTGCAAATTGCACTTCAAAGGAACTTCTGAGACCTGTAGACAATCTGCTGCAAAGGCAGAAAAGTTGATTAGACACATCTTACCAGAAGCAACAAGAAGAAATGAGGATTTGGCAGTAATTATAACACAGGAAGAGCCTCCAACTAAAAAGCCTAAGATTGATGATATCATTGAAAGTCAGGAAAGGGCTCTAATCTGGGTGAAACTGGACACAACACCAATAACTCTTTCGTATAACGAAAAAGAAACTATAGTGAATGATGAAATGTTGTCAGACATACACATAAACTTTGCACAAAGGTTTTTGAGGCAACAGTTTGGACCTGAGAATGGCTTCTACTCAACCTTATTACAGACAACCTGTAGTAATCATCCAAACCTTCAGATTGTACACGACCGTGGAAATCACTGGTTAGTGGCTTCTACAATATTTTCGGAGAAGGATGAAGTAATAATTGTGTATGACTCTGTGTATAGTTCTCTTGATGCCAATACAGTCACCATCCTTAAAAACCTGTTTGGGGCACTGTCATCCTTTCAAGTTGCCAACACTCACAAGCAGACTGGAGGAAAAGATTGTAGTCTTTTTGCGATTGCCACATCCACTTTACTAGCCTGCAACTTTGATCCTGTTAAAGTTACTTTTGTTCAACAGAGTATGAGACCACACCTTGTGAACTGTTTTGAAGAAGGAAAAATTACCACATTCCCTATGGTACTACTGTAATAATAGATGAACATTATAACACAGGAACCGATTAATGATATTTGAAAATTATTATCTTATTATACTCAATAACACAAAACTTAATATATTAATATATTAGTTGTATCTTGGTTGAATATTATGTAAGCTCTTTTAAGAATTCAGGATTCCTGTTATTTCTGCAGCCTTGAACCCATTTTTAATGATGGAGTTGTTTGTTTTCAAGTAATCAAACAATTCTATGAGCCATTTTACTCCTAACGATTTCATTGTAGAGAGTTTAAAATTGATGGCAACTTGACTGTCATTCTTAGACAATTTTTCCATGACTTGAGTTGAGTACCATTCCATAAACTTCTGTCATAAGAAATCCTTCACTGCTTTATTGACACTCAAATCCATGGGCTGTAACCTGTCTGTACAATTTGCCGGAATTTTAACTACAAGGATACGATTCTTCTCAAGCATTTCATATATTGCGTCGGTGGTTTGTCCCTTGAAAACATCAAAAATTGCAAGGGCAGGATGATCATCTTGGAGATTTAACTCCTTCCGTTTTTGACGTACATATGGGAAAATAATTAATTCTAGATACTCTTTCATCTTTAGTTCATTAGACCAGTGATTACTAGTACAAGTGACATGCCAATCTGATGGTATTCCATCATACTTCGGCAAGCATGCTTTTGTAGTACCCGAATAAATTAATTGGAATGGAAGAAGATTACCTGTTCAGTATCAAATCGAATGGGATTTCCTCCATCATCACCACTGCCTCTCATATCTAGCAAGAACTGCTCTTTTGCTTCCTCCAAATTGGTCACAGCGATTTTTCTTGTTGACCCACCTCTTCTTTTGACAAATTTCCTGCGATATAAGAGAGATCTGGCCCAATTCTTGGTGATTTCTATAGATCCACCATTTTTGGACAGAAGCATGCGATTGCTCGATTCAACGATTGCAGTTCCAATTGCCATGGTTAATGGTATAGTGACAACTCCTCCCTCATCACGTAAAGCCCTTATGTACCCTTTTACCTGTTTATCAAGCTCTTCTCCTAAGAGCAATGGGCGTCCTCTCTTTGCTGATGGCAAACTTTTTACACTCAGATCCATTTCTCCTGCTTTCCTTTTCTTCTCGCATTCAAATTTGTACTTCTCAACTCAAGTGCGTACACTGCTTTCCTTTATAAGCATATCAAACTTCTTATTAAAGTGTCTTACAGCTGAACAGTTTCCATTTTCTATGGCATACTTTGTGATTTCAGCTTTTTGTTCTTCAGTAAGCTTCAGGTATGTTCCTCTCACCGCACGTTCTTTCTTCCTTAATTCTTCCACAACTTTGTTGGCAGCTATAATCGATACTGAGGGAACTATGGCGGATGTAGGCCCCTTTGGATCAGGTTAGTATTGGCTTCCAGCTCTCTTGAAATAACTGTAGATATTCGACATCTTCTCAGTTTTGTTTCACACGACAACACGTGGTAAGAAATGTAAATTTCAAGGGGTTAAATTTTCGCAATGTTAAATTAACTCGCGAAAATCGCGAAATTTTGCACTCCCCTAAAATAACTGTGACTACGGTATCTTTCAATGACCACACACACATGTAATCATGCATGTACACACATAAACATATTCATGCATACACTCACACACACATTTCTACACATGCAACACACACATGCACACATTCATTAATACATTCACACGTTTCATTCACACACACAAACATATGCATGTATGCAAACACTCACACACACGCACATATATGTACACACGCACACCCACCCACACACTCACATGTACACACACACACACACACATGCACACACACACACTTGCACACATTTATACTCACGCATATGTACACACGAGTGCACACTCATGCAATCACACACACTTTTACACGTACATGCACATACATGCACATTCATACATACAATCATATACACATGCATGATTGACAAATAAACTATTTTGTTCTGTATTCACACACTCACAGAGACATATGTACTCACATACATGTTTATACATCTATACACATGCAACACACATGCACATTCATTAAAACTCATAACACACAATCACACATGTATACAAGCATTCACATACACATACATGCACATGTATGTACACACACAAACATTCATGCATGCTCTCATATGTATGCAAATACTTATGCACACACATATACACACATACATGCATACACGCACATGTATACTCACACACACACTTATATGCTTACACGCGTGTGCACATAGACACATACACAGTCTCATACGCTCACATACACATTAATTTATGTACACATGTATTACACATACACTCACATGTAGTACCGGACATTATTAAGTTTACATACTGTCTCTGTACTTCCATTGACTGCAGTGTACATTGTGATTGAAGTACACTGTACTTCTAAAGTACTATACAGTATTACACCTTAGTACTATGCTATCAGATATAAATGTAAAGGAAATTACCACATTACTATGATTACAGTACAAAGTGGTACTATCACTTTATTAAAGTGTATCTCCCATATACTGTAGTATGTAAACTTAATAAAGTCCGGTACTGTACATGTACATACATATGTATACTTACATACACATACACACATGTACTCACACACATGTATGCTCACACATATGTTTACACACACACTTGCATAGTCATATATACACACACACATGTATTCTCATGTACGTACATTTTCACACATGTGCCATTATACACACACACTCACACAGACATATACATACACACACACACACAGTGTACAATAACACACATCTACTCACTCATGTATATATAAACACACATGTTCACTCTCAGACTTACTGCAATGATTGAAGTGTGTAAATCCAAAGAAGATATTTATTACATTCCAATTATAGCTTGTAGTGATCATATGTCATGTGATTATTACAGGTTGTCATTAATATTCATTTAAGTGATATGGTCCCTAAATAGATAAACAGTATATCACAATAATGAATAGTTTACATAGGCGTAGAAGACGGTCCGGCCGGACCAATATTTCCGATCCAAAATTGAAATTTAATCATAAGAAAATTATAAAAATTGACAAAACATTTTGAAATTACGTAACCACACCTCCAATAAAATGGCACATCACAATCTTGGTAGAAAGTATGCAGAATCTTGGTGACAAAATTCAACCCTGAGATTTTCAGTATCCAAAGAGTCAAAAATTGTTTCTCAAGCATGATACACATAGAGTCTGAGAGAGAACAGATTCTCTCTGTGTTAGAGATGACTAAATCGCTGACTCAAAATTAATAATGCCAGCAATATAAATAATTAATTTTGCCCACACCTTTCATGAATAAATAATGACCGAAAAAATTTCCCACGCCCTCGGTGCGCCATTTTTTAGCCTGACCAATAAAAATTCCAGTCTACACCACTGGTTTATATTAATATACTCTCAATAGTAAACATATTTATATCAATTTCATGATATTATAAGCATCATGATGAATATGATATATGTATACTTACACAAGTGATAATATAATATCATTAATTTGTGTATTGTTTATATTTCATATCATATAAAACACAATAGTAATAACTGAATAATTATAAATTATTATATGAATGGATGGATAGATATGGACCTAGTTCCTTGAGAAATATTGAGTTTATGTAAACCTTTAGATTCTCTTAAGTGATTAATTAATATATTTTATAATATTACAATTTCAGTTTCATCTTTGTCATTGGTATGTAATTATAGGTGTATATATTTGTTGTATCTAAAGTATGTGTAGCTTTTCAATGCTTTATATGTCATGTAGTAATGAAATCATTTCATACTCTTTTATATTCTGTAGTATGGAAGGAATGCGATTCACCAGGCTGCTATGTATGGTCACAGTGAGACTGTAGACATGCTTATAAAAAGTGGAGTAAAACCAGATGCTACAGATAAGGTAAGTTTATTAATTTTGTGTAAAATTAATTATGAAAATGTTGTTTTTATTTTGTATTAGTTTCATTCATTGTTTAATTCACTTCATATAAGTATAGTATTGTAGATATATTACCCTATCTAATACTTATAATAATACTTATATCTAAGGGTAAAGTATTTATTATTTTCAAGGTAGTTCCATTTCATATAAATCCATAATACAGTATATTATAGTGTGTAACATGTTTAGAATATAGTTACTATTTTATGGTAAAGAAGACCTAATAAGAAAGAATACTTCATTAGTAGACAGAAAGTAGTAAGACAAGTGTTAATGGACAGCACACATAAATTAGTGATTTTCTCAGTTTGATGACTTATAAACTACGAGAGTCGTCGGGACGGGACCCTCGCCTACATGGCAAAGTAACACAAAGCACTACAATTTTTTTCAAAATATAGTGAAGTTTGTGAATGAAACAAGCAAAACTTTGGGAATAGAAATATAAATTTATGGGCATTAATTAAAACTGTTATAACTTTATATCCTAAAAGACAAAATAAGGATATCAACGAAAGAAATGTATAATTTGTATATAATTATACCTTACATCTAATTCTTAAACAATGAAGAAGTTCTCAAGTCTACCTCTAAAGTCTCTGTGCGAAAACGTATTGAATCACCTCTACCACGTGTTTAGTACATGACGCATGCACGCACATACCTGTAGGCTGAGCTAGGTAGCTTCTTTCTTGCATCAATGGTGGTGTAGTAGCAACCATTACCTCGATTGTTTTTGGTTTGAAGTGTTTCTTGGCTAGCGACAGCCGTGAAACAGGACACTTGTGTTTTGTGTGTCCATATTTACTCTCGTTATCGCCCTCGTTTCATCTTAAAGTTGTGAAACTGTAACTGTGAATTATAAAAATTGTCAAAACTTTAGAACCAAAAGGTTTTAGAAGAGTTCCTACGTTATTTTTTTCCTTGTATAATTTGAAGTCTACCAGTACCCCGTTTGAATTGTCAATGTTTTTATTTTTCCAGAAAAAGTGCTAACACACAGACAGACAGACAGACACACAGACAAACAATTACTGTACCCTGCCGCCTACGCTACGCGGCGAGGGTAATAACATTATTCAGACTAGCACAAACTTTGTTTCTTTTCATTGTATGAATTGCCATACTAACTTTACAAATAGATTTCTATTGGATTTAGAAATGTCTAATTGACCAATCAGATTGGAGCATGTTTTGTAAACTATAATCTTTTATTCAATGTTAGATATAATGTTTAATTGTGTGTTTGAATAATAATAAAGTCTATTGTATTTAGTTTATGAATTGTTCATATTAGTGTATCATATCAAACATGATACTGATGATATCATAAATTATAATACCTGTGGTAATTATATTTTGTATCTATGGTACTGAGTGATCTTTTATTAGCTTTTATAAGTCCATTGATACAAACACTATTAATAATATGATATATCAGTTGTAACATATATGCTTTTCATATCTAAAGTTGATTTGATAATGATGTTGTCTCTATGATGAGCAATCCTGTTTATATTAGATAATTTCAGAACTCTTCTTTCATGAATAATATGTCAAATATCAAAAATTGATTTATAGTTTATTGTAATTAGGTATTTAGTACTCTTGAGAAAACGTGAAAGCACTCTTCCAGTATATTGCCTAAATTGCAACATGAAACCACATCATAAATACATGTATTAATTTCTTTAATATACACAATAAACAATGTTTAACAGATTTATTGTATGATATTTTATAAATGTGTATTGTGTAATTATCATACAGTACACATGTACTAATACTAGAAATAAATTCATTTGATTGACTCAATTATCATACTAGGAAACAATAGATTACCATCAATTATCTTACCTCACTAGTAAGGGATTGTATATGGAAATAGCAATAATTAAATTCCAATAATTTTATAGATATACTCAAACAATGTGTATTTTAACAAACAAAATGTTATAATTACACACTAATTTGATAGTATAAGGAAACAGACTATGTAGCAGAAGGTCCTGGGTTCAATTCCTAGTCAGATTCCAGTTTTCCTTAGTTTATAATTCTCTCATGCCTGCATATCATAAATATTGTAATATTTGTATATCTACAGACATGTAGACTACATTACAAATTTTATAGTATAATTATAATGATGTAAGGATCATGATTAAATATTAATGTGCATAATAATCATTGTAATTAATTACTAACCAAATCAATTAAACACCTACAAATAAATATATATAATTAATTATCAGGAATGTTGTAATTACATTTGCAAATGTAATCATTACAACTCAATTACTTTGTGAAATTTCTTGTAATGATTACAATTGCAATTACTAATTGATTTTAGTGGCAAAAATTGTTATTATTACTTTTAAAATGTAATCAATTACTAATTACAATTACAAAAAAAAATTTACAATGTAGAATTCTAGACCATGTGTTCATTAACTTTTTAAAATACAAGGTTCTCAAAGTTATTTGGTAGCAAACACTTCATTGAGCATGACATGGTGATAAAATTAACATTTTCAGTGAGCACAACTGACCTGTATGCACATAACACACAAATCAATTACAATTACAATATTTAAATTACAATTCCAATTACTTCACCTTAAAATATCTCAATTTCAACTACCATTACAATTACTTGGGGAAACGTAATTAATTGTAATCAATTACAATTAATAATCACAATTACAACATCCCTGATAATTATGTTGTACTCTAGTCAGTCATATTGATAATTACATGTTTCTTTATTCATACAAGTCATATGTACTTATACACTGCAGAAACATAATTGTTAAAATAACTATTTCATTGGTTAGTACAGTTACAAGGATTTAACAATTAGTCAGTTATTCAGGTTGTTATGGATTCACACATGATAATTCTATAGCTACTTTGTACTGATTATAATCAATTAGTTGAAGCAATATAAGTTTAGGGTGCTGTCTATTCACATTAATTTTCATACCAAGAATTTACTTATTTACCATTCAAAGTGATTTTATCTGGCAGTGTTTGGCCAACAAAATGGTTTGGAAACCGGCAAAAACATAATTTAATTTATTCTAATGTTCATTTTTATGCTTAGTACACATAATGTGATAGTAATATCATGCATGTAGTCATAAACACACTACATTGAAATTAGTGTTGTTTTTGTTATCTATAACTATAATTAAAACCCCTTACAGTAAGGCCTTTTGACTTTTAGTTAACTAAACTATAACAATAGTACATAACATGATAGTATTTGTAAGACAATGATAATTCATTATACATATCATGTATAATGACTTACTATTATTTATAATACTATCATGATTATGTAACTATTGTTCTTCTACTTGTAAAGTTGTACTATTATAGTTTGTGTATATAACAAGGTGTTATAATATTGTGTGTATTGATTGATTACTGTACATGTCATGTTGAGTGTATATATGAATGTGTATAATTACACACATGTCCTGCTGGAATATAATCATTTTGAGCTTTGTAGTATTGTATTTTATATTTATACTGTTTACTCAACAATGATAGACAGCAAATCATAGATGATATTGTTAATGATTTTTATCCACTATATTCACTACATTCTTTCAGAAAGTCATTTGCTATTCTTTTTGTTTGATACAATCTACAGTATAAATCAATAAAAAGTTAACGTTTCGTCTTTGTAGTATGAATGATTACGAAACAGACCATACCATTTTATTAAAGTTGCGTAAAAAAACTTTATTTGTGTTTAAACATTTAATGAAAAATAATGCTAAAAAGTAGGTGTGGCAAACAAGCCAAATGGCCAAGATTTTATTGTTAGATTGTCTCAGAAGAATTCAGATCTAAACAAAGTTGATATTCCAGAAGGTTAAGGCTCTGTACAACTTTGCCTGCAGTCACAGGTCTTTGTTCCCTGTAAAACTAGCAAAACGATTGTCTTGACAAAGATTGGCGTGACCAATAAAAACGGTCAAGTTTTATCAGATTCTCCTACCTTCATAGATGTTAGGAACAGCTTGAAGCTTTCTTCGAAGTTAGCATAAAGACTGGTGAATATGTAGACAACTCCTACAGTTCAGTTTTACAGACAAAAAGCTTCAGTTTTCTTGGTGAATACTTGATGGTCAATTTTTCCTTTATATAAACCATTTATTTACCATTCAAACTGCATTTTGTCCATGATTTTGCATACTATAGAATGTAGAATATGTGTAGTACAAAAACGGAACATTAACTTTTTTTTTACATATACTGTATAAATGGTTGCTTTGATATTGGAAAGTTTGTTTATTGATCATGTAGATTAAAGTCACTAGTACTACTATTATACTTCAACAGCACTATTCAATAACAAGTATTTGAAATTGTAATTATTGTATAAGTAATAAATCACTGTCTGATAGTAGGAGTATCTTGCTGGATATCAGAAGGTCGTGGGTTGAATCCTTATTTGGGATGCTGACTTTAGTTCCATTTGTGTCTGTGGAATGCAATTAAGTATGAGGTATTGTACTTGAAGTATTACTTATGATTATAATTGTATATTCATAATTATATAACCCCTGTAATATAAACTATATAATTATAATTGAAGCTGAAAATAATTTTCAAATAATAATTTCTGAACAATGGTCGACTGAACTTGTCAGTTACATCCTCTACTACTGTCTACTCACTTGATATAATAATCATTGTACTTTACTTCAATGTAATATTCATAGTTTAAGCTGAATAAAATGAACTCATATACTGACATGCACACACACATATGTGTCTGCACGCATATATGCACATACAGAAATGCTCACAGAAATAACACACACTCACACTTGCACACACACACATGCACAGTGTATTGTACTGTACTGTATTCTTGTAGTAACTCGAGGTATTTTATGTATGACTTCCAATATATATTCAATAACAACGATAATAGTGAACTTAACAACAACTGACAATAACTGACTTACAGAACTTAAAAACACCTGGATAACACATGGAGAACACATGCAATAGACATGCTAGAGAATATTCTAGACTAATACACAATGAGTCAATAACTGTTAAATATAACACTATATTGCATAATAATTATAACACTAACTATAGTCCATACAGTTACCACAATTCTTAAAAATAGATTTTTAACTAGATTTAATCTCACATTTACACAAGCTGAACTAAACACTTGACATTTGACCTGAAGTGTAATTAGTCTATCTAGACCTAGCATATGCTGACCTTTAAAGCTCATGGCACAAACTATATATAGTTAGAAGCTACTACAAAGAACCCACCAGCCAGCCTAACTTGTAAGCATTGAAAGAATGATGTATGTGCTTGTGTTAACAAAATATATGAGTATGTGTGCAGTGAAAAAATAAAATAATAATAATATTAATAGTTAAAATCTTAGTCTACCAGACTGTAGCAAGCCATGAGTTGGGAGATTAAAGAGTCTGAAACTTATAGTTATGTAATGACCGGATAGTGGAGCTCCCCTGATGACCAGATAAAATATTTATAAATACAAATAAGCCTACCCATGTAGTCAGAGAGTGTATTCCTACATAAGATAAACATATTACCTTAAAAAGTATGTATATATATATTAGTGCTCTCCACAAAGCTGGGGAAGCATGGCGCTTCACCCCGCTATTTTTCCGAACAACCTGCTATGCAACCTGCTTTAAAAATCAAATTAACCTTTAAAAAAGTAAGTATGTAATAAAATATGTAATAAAATATATTTGCTTAAAATTAATACAAGTATGTAATGAAAAGATAATGTGTGTGTAAATATGTGTGTTTCTGATACATGTTGATTTATCTGCTTGTGTATTCAGTCATGAGTATGTGTTGAGTGTTTATATGTGTATGTTTTATGTGTTAATGAAAAAATAATTACAAGTATTTGTAATTATCTTTATAAATCTTTATATCTTTATACGTGTAGAAACTTGTGTATTTAAAAGGTGACAAAATAATTATATTTAATGAGAGAGCTGTTGTAGTTCACAATTAGTCCAGACAATATATCAAACCATAATTATAATTTTGTTTATATTACTACACAAATTACAAAATCAATTCATAACTAGTATCCAGTATACAAATATATATATTCCTCTATTCTCTTCTCTTGACAGTGATAAATATTTGAAATTATTTGTAAAAACAAATAAATATTACAACTCTTTGGAGTGATGGAAGTAGTTTTTATTGATTAAAAATAAATACCCTTACACACACACAGTCACACACACACACAGTCACACATAGTCACACACACACACACACACACACACACACACACACGCACGCACACACACACACAACAGGGATGGGTGATAATGACAGAACATGATACAATTGTCATAATATATGAAAAAATAATTATCATAATAATTATGAAGTTCAATAGTATAGTAGTATCAATATATGTCTTTTCAAACTAGTATTAATAGACAATGTAAACTGTATACTGTTTACAATTGTAACACACACAAGTAGAGACTACAACATAGTACTAGACACAAATCTACTATATTATTTCATTTTCATGTTTTCCATATAATATTATTACTATTATATGCTATCTTACCAGAAGTATGTGTAAATGTAAAACTATATATTTGATTTTACTAGTTTAATGGGTGCTTTTTAAACTTGTGTAATTATTATAGTTATACTGTACAAGATTGCAGTTTTGCACTACACATTTAAATATGTGTTGTATCTCTTTTTCATAGGATGGAGAGACACCATTACATCATGCTGCATACTGGGGATGTGAAGAAACAGTAAAACTTCTTATTGCAAACGGAGCAAATCTAAATATCCAAAATAAGGTTAGTAATCAAATGATAACATTCTCATAATTAATGAACTGTTTCTTTACTTATAATAATCATGTCCTAATTTATGATAATTATAATTATATTTGAATTTCCAAGGATTAGTAAAGACTGAATTATGTTTCTAATAGTATAACAAGTACATCATGTGTTATGATGTGTAAACTAACTGGAATAGAATACAAAATATTCCTTGCAAACATATTCCCTACAAACATTAGTTTGATGTCTTTCAAGTAAATCATTTTAATTCAGCAATTAGGTGTAATTATAATAAATATTTAATCTTTTAAATCCCATAATTGGAGTTGGCGTGTTGGTTTACATCACCAAATTTAATTAAGAAATGTGTGGGCAGAGCATCTAGTAACTCACATTTACAGCTCCTATAACTCAAATGTTTTAAGACTCAGAATTCTAACTTGATTTGCTGCAGAGAAGAGGTATTAAGAAATCCACACATGTAAAATGTATTCTTCATTATCACCAGGAAGACTGTAAGGCAAGTGCTTCAAAGTTTAGCAGTTTATGGATAACGCCCAATTCTATACTCGCCTGTATAAGTTCCACTTTTTAAACAAGACTGAGTTTTAACTTACTTGGTTTGACAGAAGACCGTCTAAGAAAGCCATAGATACCAAAATTACACTTTGTTAGCAACAAGAAAGTATCTAAGCGAGCATTTAAAAATGATTTTGTCAGTGGCAACACCCACACTTAGCAACTTCATCAGTTCCTCTGCTTGAATCCCTCGGCTTGTAGCCTCAATATTAGCACTCTCTTACAGCAGACTACCTTGTGTAAAAATGTGTTAGAAAAATTTCAAAAGACCTCTATAGTGCACACACAAATGCAAGGTGTGGTGTAATTATGCAAACATGCACTTATGGTAATTTTGTGAGTTGTGACACTAAATAATTCCGCAATAATGCGCTTATGGGGTTTAAACGGTTAACCATTCCCTTTGTCTAGAGGATTGAAACTAATTCTATTACTGAAACTATTTATCATTTATTTATGTCAAAACTTCTCATCAGTTGTTCATAGCTTTATTACTAAACATTTTTAAATATCTTTCAATGAATTCCAATCATTCTTTGTATCAGTTGAACCAGAATAATGAATCAAGTTTCAGTTACTTACACTTCTAATATTATCATAATTATGTAATATTTTTAAATGGGCATGTGAAACGCTCCTTTACTAAATATTATTGTTTTACAGAAAGGAAATACTCCTATTCATGAAGCAAAGAAGCGAAACGAACTAAAGTGTGTTGATATTCTAGAGACAGCTATGGTATGTTATTTTTAGTGTTATAATTCAACAATGTCTTGTTCCTTTTTATATTCACATGATCTGTTAATAAATTAATGATTTGAAATGATTAATATCTTAAATTAGTTAGGTTTGAAATGTTGTGTATTCCAGTGGAAGAATGTATAAATATATTCATATTACTATGATCTGTTCTATTAATAATATAATTACACTTTATTTTTGAAAGGATGTTTTACTGAAACTACTTTTTTATGTTGCTTACAATTTTATATTTGAATAGGAACTTTTGAAGCCATTGCTTATCAGTAACTACAACAGAATGTTTCTGAATGCCTTCCCTATTTTGACACAAATATCTACAGCTTCATTACAAATATTAATTTACCAGATAATACAACTTTAAGCTGTTAATATTAGATATAACCAACAATTCCTTAACAGTAATAGTATAATAATAATAATACTCATACTAATAATAATTAAGTAGAATATAATTATAGTGATATAATTACAATTATACTATTTCTTGTAGTCCAAACAGTCAGAACCTATGAAAGTCAAGCCTGCACAAAATGTTTCAGTAGAAGAACAAGGTGAAAATATTTTCTATTATGATTAGTGATTTCATAATCATGTATTTATATGGTCATGACTTCTATTATTAGTATTTGAAATACTTACCTCTCTGTCTGACGTTTACATTTTAACTTACAAAACAAAACAAAATACCAGACATAGCATAGACAATTAATATTTGGCCATTTTGCAAGTAAATCGTTAGCTTAGTGTACTCTCTGGATGCTATCTCATGATTCAGATATGATATTGATAATACAACCTCAAACCCATACTGTATAATGTTACATATTCATCCATTAATGTTATTTGAATATCATTTATTACTAATTATATTTGGTAGATCATTTAAATGTTTTTCTTAATTTACACTGCAAAAACAGAATTGTTAAAATAACTATTTTATTGGTTAGTACAGTTGCAAGGATGTTTTAACAATTAGCCAGTTATTCAGATTGTTATGGATTCACACATGCTAATACCATAGCTACTTTGTACTAATTATAAATGAATTAGTATACTGTCTACTCATATTTCATACCATACGTTCTCTGCTTTCCTTATACCTCTTATTTGGTGATGTAAAAGAGCTTCCATCCAGCTTTCTTTTCTCCAGTAGGGCACAGTTGACAGTGCACTCTGAGAAACCAGAGGCTTCAACAGTTTTCTTACATAACTTTGGTGGAGTGGACTTCTGTTTCTTACTTCCTTTGGCATTGTCAATTCCGTATACAGATGCAGGTCGATAATCACAGCATCAGTTTTTCTAACTTTCCAGCCAAGACATGTGGGTATATACCAAGTAAGTACAGCGTCACGTGAGAAACCACAACCACGCAATAATTTTACATTCCAATGATGCAATTCTTCCGCTGATGATTTCCATGACTCCTAAATGTGAATAGACTGTAGTGTACATTTTTATACGTGATGCACATACTGTATTACTGTCATAGTAACATCATGCATGTAGCCACAATAACCTGTACAACCAACTACATTGAAATTTATGCTATTCCTTGCAGCTGTACTAAATTGGTTATTTTAACAATTTAATTTTTCCAGCGTACCGTATAACCCACATTGAAGATATTAAAATGATTAGAAAAATTATTTTTGATAATAATTATCATTGAATAGTAGATATGAACGATTTTCATGAGTATAGTTATTATCATTTTCATTATTTTGCTTTCCAGAATTGAATTTCTCAACTATATTTGATAATATAATTTTGATATATTGATTATACACATAATTAATTACATAAGCCACCTGATTACTACACTACACCTTATCACATAAAGGGTAATCCCCTCATCACATTGTCCATAAGTCTTTGAAAAGAGCTCGGAGCTCCTGTTAAACCGAATGACATATTGCAAAATTGATACAGACCCATTTCTGGTCCCAGACAAAAAGCTGTTTTTCGACAATTTGTCTCGTGCACCGGTGAAGTGTTGTGAAAACAGCTGGATTAGCAAGTCTGTGTTGTACCTCATCTGCCAAGGGTAAGGGGTAAGCGTAATGCACTGGAATGCGTCTAGGAGGAAGTTTTGTTGATGTCTGTCCTGGTATTGAAGTAAATAACATCTTATATAATTATGGTGATGATGTCATCACACCCATCTGATTGGCCTTCTAGTAGGTTGTACTTGATTTGACCTTAAACTGTGGAATATCAAAGTCGTCTATGGATATATCTGCTGGTGATATCTCTATACCTGACACAATTGTCTCACAATTTTCACCTTGCCAGTCATTGCAACTGCTATATGATCATCCACAAATAAGCTGTACTGCATGGTGTTGATGTATAGTCAAGACTAACTTTAATGGCTTGCAAGAAGTAATATTACAGCAGATTATCAAAAATTTATGGTTTACATAGCACTTACCAGGCATGCAAACATTGGTTTAACTATTGGTACATTCACTCCTGATGCAGTAACTAACTGTATACTAACATTAGAACTATCTATTGATCTGGTTTTAGCCATTCTTGCCACAGTAGTAGTAGAATGAGCCAAAATCTAACAATTTCTGTGGAAATTCCACCCACCTCTTGTGAAATGATGAACCTGATAGCAGCTACCACAACAAAATTGTCAGGGACAGCATTTACTGACTGGAACGACTGGTAGGGCAATCTCATTTCATATGATCAGGCCTATTACATTGGTAACATCTGAGATATGGTAATCCTTTCGTGTCAAATGTTGTGGTCTGAGTACTGGTAACTAAAGCAGCAACTTGTTCTTACAAAGAGGCAAACTGGTTCTTAAGCTCATCCACTTCTGATGGCTTCTTAGTTATGGCTGCAACATGTTATTGCTCATCAACAGTTATTAACAACTTAGCACGCTCTGTAGCCTCTTGTAAGTTGGTCCCCTGGCCGATGGCTTGTATCTACATAACTTACAGCCTCCAGCAGGCCAGATAAAAATTGATGCAACAATGATTGATCCTTAGCTTCGTCCTCAACTTTTGGCTATGGTCAGTAACTGTTTTAAATCATGAACAAACACAGATAAAGTTTCACCTGGTCTCAGTTTTCTATTCTGAAACTCACTCATGGATACAAATTCTATTGGAGTTAGTTTTTCAAAAACATTTTTCTTAGCTTCCTCATGTGCCTTGTTTCTCTTCACTCAGTTCCAACCAGGTAGCCAATGCTTCTCATTCTAGGAGTGTTGGGAGTTTCACTGCTTTTGTAGCAATGATGCAATTCTTCCGCTGATGATTTCCGTGACTCCTAAATGTGAATAGACTGTATGTACATTTTTATATGTGATGCACATACTGTATTACTGTCATAGTAACATCATGCATGTAGCCACAATAACCTGTACAACCAACTACATTGAAATTTATGCTATTCCTTGTAACTGTACTAAATTGGTTATTTTAACAATTTAATTTTTCCAGTGTACCGTATAACCCACATTGAAGATATTAAAATGATTAGAAAAATTATTTTTGATTTTTTAGTACTGAATTTACTATAGCATGTCTTCTGTTTTTATGAGTAGATAATAATAATCAATGAGTATAAATAATAATTATCATTGACTAGTAGATACATGTATGAATGATTTTCATGAGCATAATTATTATCATTTTCATTATTTTGCTTTCCAGAATTGAATTTCTCATCTATATTTGATAATATAATTTTGATATATTGATTATACACATCATTAATTACATAATTATAATTTAATGTTCATTTACTGATAGTACTCGCATAAATAACATTTCACTTCTCCATTTTTTTACAGAATTTCTACAAATACTAGAGAAAGCAAGAAAGGAGGGATTCGTGTCCATCAAATGGACAAATTTTGCAATGTTCGGAGCATCTGGCGTCGGAAAAACCTCCTTGTTAAACCTCCTATTACGAAAAAAACCCGTTATCAACCATCACAGCACTGCTGTTGTGAAAGCTCCTGCCGTCTGTTTAGTGAGTAATGATGCAGATAATAATGACGAGGATGAGGGTACTTCTTCATCTGATGAAAGCCAGGAGAGTGGTGATACCTCAGTCACTGAATTAGGAAGGAATATTATCATAGCTGATGGAAATTGCTACTGGGTGTCTGCAGATGCAGAGGAAGTGAAGATCAAATTCATTCAGGCGTTAAAGCATGGTGTTCGAACTCGAATAAGTGAAGTTGAACTGTCACCACAATTGATGGAAGACCAAACCCACATGAAGAATATCATTGCTGGCATAGAGTCTGTTAAACAGCGACCACTTACATCTCTTTCGACTATACCAATGCCAAAACCTTCACCACTTACATCTCTTTCAACACCAATGCCAAAATCGCAACACTCTCTTTCTAGTTACGATCAATTTCTCGAATTGCTTTCTAAAGTAGAAAAGTCTGATGAGTTGTATAATGCTCATATGATGTATGGTCTTGACTCAGGAGGCCAGGCTGCTTTCATTGATATCGCTCCAGCATTATTACGTTACAATTCTCTGAACATGATTGTCCTTAGGCTTGATGAAAAGCTTGATGACAAAGCAAATTTCTTTTTTTCTGTACGTGGGAGAAGAGTCGGCAAAGGAGAGAAAAGGCAAATGAGCACTATGCAGCTTATGAAAGGCTTTATTCGATGCAAATCTCAGCTTCGTCCTCCTCTTTTGCAGGGAGTTGAGAATGTTCAACACCAAGGAAAGCCTAATTTCATAGTAGTTGGTAGTTGTTACGATAAGTACGAAATGCTACGACAAAGTAACCAGCTTGAAGAGAGCCTTGATAAAAAAAATGATCGTCTTCGTAGAGAGCTTGGAAGGTATGAAGATGTCAGAATTGACTACATTGAAGACAAAGATGTAATCTTTCCAATTAACACAACAAGTAGAAACAAGCATGAACGCCATATTGCAAAACGAATCCGTAAGATTACCAGCCAGTCATACATTACAGCTGAAGTTCCAGCACGATGGTTCTTCTTCCAGTTAGAGCTAAAGTCAAAATCACAAGGTCGAAGAGTCATAAGCCTTGATGAGTGCCTTGAAATTGGAAAAGCTATTGGTATGCCAGAAAGTGAGGTAAAAGCAGCTTTATGGTATTTCCATAATTTGACTGTGTATCTCTACTTTGCCGATATTCTACCTAAAGTTGTGTTTCTTGATCCTCAAGTATTATTTGATATGCTCTCTCAATTAATTGCTGTCTCTTATGGAGGTGACTGCTACGATGTTGCTACAATTAAAAATCTTAAGCATAGGGGTATATTCAGTCGAGAGTTACTAGACATCATTAATTTATGTGAAGAAGGTTTCTCTTCTGATGATTTCCTCAAGCTAATGCAAGGTTTATTAATCATCTCAAAGATCCCTGCCGATGCTAAGTATTTTATTCCATGTGTTCTGGATACAGTTGATGATCCTTTCGAAAATCGTCGTGGTGAGTATGTTGAGCCCATATTTCTCACATGGGATGATCAGTTGATCCCTAATGGTCTCTTTACAGCACTTGTTGTGTTCCTTCTTGAGCTTGATTCTTCAAATAAATTTAAATTGGGAAATGATATTCATCGCAACAAAGTCGTCTTGAGGTGTCAACATTTCGGTGGTACTATCCATTTACTCGACCAAGTAGAATGGCTAGCTATACGCTACTTCGGTCCACCAGATAACTGTTGCAGTGTTCGTTCTGACATCATTAATGGAATGAAATCTGTTGTATGCAGATTTGGCTGGGATGAATCGCTATCCTTCGCGCAAGAAATGTTTCAATGTAAAATTGCGGAGTGCACTAAATCATCATTCCATTTCTGTGAGCTTGGTAAAACTAAATCAATACTTACTTGCAATGGAAGTGATGCTACCTGCATGGCTGATGACTCCAGTCATCTATCTTGGTTCAATTCATCAGGTAAGCTTTATTAAATAGCTTATAGTCTTACGTTGTTCTTCATTAAAATTCGAGTTTACAACACGTGCATGTTACCTACTAAAATTTTCATAAGTATAATTATAATTATAGTCTTTAATAGTTATATTGAAATTTTATTTTCTCTACATTATCTATTATTAGAAAAACAAGAAACCCTTTTTACAGAAATTCCATCTGTACAAGAATCGATTCAATCTCAACTGAATGATGAAGAACTAAAAGGTTTGATTTAGCTTACACACACAATTATGATTATTGTTGTCAAACCACATAAAAACACATTATGATTTAGTATATTAAAAGTGTAACTTGCCTAACTATGTTCTTGTGATTTTGTTTTGCAAGATAACATTGTTGAAATGACACAAAATTAATGTTTACTGTTATTGAGTTACTGAGTTATCGAAAACGAAGCAGTGATGATTACAATTCACTGGGACCTATTTATAAATATCACCTTTTGGAAGTCGCCTTTCAATATACAGGTGTCATTTATTCATAGTTGTTTAATATAATTATAATTGTATTGTATTGGGACCATAATAAGTATGGAGATGTTGTTAACTGGGTCCACTGTACTTTGTAAGAACTATGTGCATGCATTAGTATAACAATCATTGTAATGACACTCAGTGTATGTAATATAACTACGTATACAATGTGTATAATTATATTAAACGCCCGTGGAAAGCAATTATTGGGATGGCCCTACAGACCATAAAAACTATTGCACTTTACTCTTAAGGTTTTTGTACTATATATTATATAAATCATAGTGTATTATCAGTAATTCTCTACTATATTTTATATTGGTAGATTTTATATATATAGCATAATAATTATTACTAGGTGAATGCAGAGCATTGAAAGAGGGCATTAGCTCTGAGCAGTTATATAATTCTGTGGTGATAGTGGTAGGTTGCATTTTTGAGGTTTGAAAGGCTGTTTCACAGTGAAAAATGCCCAATATGGCTGTGTGCTGGCAGTCTTTCATGCTTTGTCTTCACAATTGAATGCTATACAGTTGTTTTCTACTCAATGGCTAAAAAATACAGCCCAATAGAATTTGAGAAGCTCAATGCTGTCTCTCTGTATACATGGATATGAGTCTTCTAGCATCACGTTGTCTGGTTGTAGGTCTACTTCTCAATATCATGTCTTTCATTCCTTTGTTGAGATCCACTCACGTGTTTTATTACATCTGTATTTTTATTGTGATTGATAATATAATATATATATATATTATAATATGTTAATAAAGATATGGAATATAATATGGTATGCATTAAAGACAAATGCCACTTGACTCATTAGGCTAGGCTCGCTAACACTCGCAATTATAATGATAGATGTGATGTATTGTGACTATAATTATAAATAATTAATAATTCATATTCATAATCATTATTAATATTATGTTCACACATGCTCAGAGACTGTTTAGAGTTGTGCACATGTTTTGATATAGTCTTTTTGTCTTGTATGATTCTTTTTAATCTGTGTTAAAAATAAGAGATACATTATAATAGACACTAGTTTTGTTTGTTAGTTTGACAAATCGATGTATTTATGATTATATAATTATAATTATACATATGCAATATAATAACTATGCTTATAAACCACACTTTACAAGTAGTGGAAGTGAATCTCTTTTTAATGATTATTTCCTATATTTTGAGATTATTTCTTGCACAAATATATAGCATTTGGAATGTTGTTTGTTAGATATTTATTATATAGCAGTTCTCAAAATACTTCATAGTGCACTAATATATAATAATTTTAATGATACTTATTTCTATTCAAAATCAGTACCATAATGAATACTTAAATACTACCACATGTGATAGGAATATTTTTGCTGTATAATTATTACCACTAGTAATGTTGTATTATTATTTCACATGAATTATCTCCAATGACATCACTGTTTTAGTTATAACTTAATGTCTAACGATAGACTCATGATGTATTTGTAACATTGTTCCAGTGTTTGTGCATGTGTTACTTGCAGCAAAATTAAACTCTATTAATCACCATACCAGTAATGATTATTATAATACTGTACAATATATTTCACCATACGTTAGGTTGCAAAGATGTCGAATTTACTCAAACACATAGCAAAATGGATATAGAGTAAGTGATTTGACAACTGTGTTTAATTTCCATCATAATGTAGAACAAAGGCCTGTAAGTAAATGTGACTTCTTGCTGAAATGTATTTACGAAAGAAACACTCATACAAAACAAAACATCTACAAGTTATTGTGATATTTCATGAATTTGTGACTTAATCAACCAATGTAATTATTATGTTATGTGCAATTAAGTATGTAATTTGTCAGTTATACTTACAATTCTTGCAGATTCTCTATGAAGAGATTACATGAAGATATTATTGACTCTGATAAGAGAAGAAAAGAACAGCATATCACGCCAGTATGTGTAGGACACAAGAGACATCATGAAGATAATTATGATTCCCAATTCAGTCAAAAGAAGTCAAATGTAGGCATTCAAGGGCCTATTCAAACAAGTTCACATGGACAGTCTAAACCAGGCATGTATAATATCTAATTATTATACTAAGTGTATTTGCTAATAATTATTATAATATATGCACAGTGAGTGTAATAAATCAATACAGTTATAATTATTCTATCATAGAAATAAGTATTGCGGATATTATTTAGTGATTTATAATTATAATAATTAAACTATTGCACATCATTTATTTTTATCATATCTAATAATAGAAATGGACTGTAGCGATAACAGTCCTACAGTGATAAGCTCCAGTGTATTGAGATCAAATCATGCAGAACTATGTAGACTACTGCATGTCAGTGAATCAACTCTGCTATCATTAACAGTTGAGCTGTATGCTAAAGGAATCATTGACTTAAATGTAAAGATTGATGTTCTCAAAAAAGGAGGGTTTGCTGGTGCTGACATGTTACTAACTCATGTACAAATAAAGATTAAGCAGAATCCTGAACACCTAGATATTGTACAGAAAGCAATGGAAAGGGAGCATTTCCTACATGAAATTGTAAAGAAGATGAAACACATTTAATGCACTAACTCTACCTTTTAAATGTAGTATATAACTCTATTAATTTTGTTTTAATTTCTTTTTGTCAAGCTGTAGTACTTTTTTTGTATTTGTGATAATTATTATTTAGCTGTTCTTACAGCTTTCTAACTTCAATGGAGGACCACAGAATAAACATGTTTCTGGGAAATTACATCCAACTGCAAACAATGGCTCAAGCATTGTGCATAATGTTCGTGCATATAACACGTGTAACATTTATGCATAACATCATAACACATGGTACCTGTAACTTGTAATATCATAAGTGCTGTATATGTCATAGCACCTGTACTTGTGTAGATATTCAATCCTGTTTGCTAAAAGATTGCATGATAGATGAAGGAAAGGGAAGCTTATGGAATGTAGAAGGACAAAGACAAAGGTGGAGCAAGAGAAAGTTGATGATGTATAGAATGTGGAGAAGCAAAACATAAAGTATACGTAGTTTTAACACCCACATGAATTGTTATATTCATTGTTTTGCAGACTGAACTACTTGTACATTTATATAGTTTTAATTACACCAATTACAACTAGTAAAACCAATACAACCTGTAGTGTTTGCTGTTTATAATTGAATGGATAGACTTGCAATATATATATATATATATATATTAGAGTTGTTTTAGTTTGACAATTATGAGCGCTTTTAGTTACAGTTATAGTATGCCTAGTTTATCACAGTTTAGTTTAGTTATATTTAATTTTAATTAACTAAAACAATTTTAGGCTTACTAAAAGGGTTTTAGTTTTAGGTAACTAACTAAAAGTGCCATTATTAGCCATTTTCTATTTTAGTTTGTTGTTGGTATTAGAGTGGACTTGTAGATTAGTTAACTAAAAGTCAAAATGCTGTATTAAAAGGGGTTTTAAGTTATAGTTATACCTAACTAAACAAAACTAATACATATTATATATATATATATATATATATATATAATATATATATATGTAAATGCATTACAAAATACTCAATAGTTAGATACTTATATACTATAATATAAATAGACATTTCAGTAAAAGGCCATAGACTGTTTCAGGCCAACAGACAAAAGACTACATAACGACATTTGTGTTGACAGATCACCTTTTTTGTCTTCTCCAAAATTAATCGCTGTTGGTTTTTTGCTATTCTAACTACCAGTTGACCATCAATACAAAGCCATCTATCAGTATAGCTAATAGTCACTGTATCATCTGTGCAAATATAATTATTGAACAGCCCTGTAAGTTTGTCATGTGCTTATGTACTAGTATCCAATAGATGTCCTTATTGCTATATCAAACTTGACCTCAATAGTTTAATATGAATTCACCATCTGGTGTACATGAAAGACATTGAGTGTTTTAGTACGATGTAAAGAGAATAACTGTATGTAGGCATGTAGTAAGACTAAACAGCAATCAAAACTACCTTCTCAGCGGCTGTAAAGAATCATTCATATCTGCCAGTCCCCTGACCTGCTGACAGTAAACAGCACTGATCGACCTGCTGACAGTAAACAACCTTCTAATGTATCTGTATCTGCAACTGAAAAGCAGCTTACCACAAACTTATTTAAAAGATTAGATAATTCATACAGGAGGCTAGGTAGCTGTAATAAATAAATAATATTATAGTTTATTATAAAAATTCACCTTTTATATATTTCATATTCTTCAAACTTCATTCACATTCTAAGACCTGAAATGGTGTCACCTGAGGCATCCAGTAAAACAGTCAAACAACAAAGTGCAACTATCACTTCCATAAGAAAGGACATATTAAGACAATTACAAGTTTCAAATTCAATCTGAGTTGAGGGGCAAGTCAGCCAGAGAAGATCTCTTGAAGTTTGAATTAGCAGCAGATGAGCAAAGTGCAGTCATGAAAGGAGATTTAGAGATTCCATGGAACAAAATGAGAACAATGAGAAGGTATATAAAATTATATATACATAATACATTATTAATCAATAAACAAATAAACACAAACAGATTGATTATGAAATAAATATGTGGCATTCAAATGAAGTGAACAGCACATGAGACAGTGAGTAAATAATACGAGAGGGGATTCAAACGTCATATTTTTTTCAGAAGCTTGCTTGTATTCCTTTACTTGCAAACCTGGGGCTCCGCTTGTGCACATACCACACTTAACAGGAAAAGTGATGGAGTTTCTATATAAATACAACGGGTAATTTTTAATACAATAACATGTACATGTATAGACACATGAATATGTGTAGCACTTCTTTCTATGTACACACAAATTACATAAAATAATCTGTAAATACCACAATTATTAACGATATGTGGTGACAAGGGTGGATCTTCATTTCAGATGAATTTTCAACTTCAAGTGAAGACCATAGACAACCCAAACTCAATCCAGCAATTTCAAACTTCTGATTCCCAACATATACATGTATAATTATATGGATAGATACAGCGATCAGATTGATTAGCTATAGGAAACTGAATGGAAGTATAATTACACTAAAGCAATCCACTCTCTGCAATTGTAGAGGAAAAATGACAGGAGCATTTTTGAGTGGGGAGTGATGTCACATGATGTAAGGGCTTATCAGGACCTAGTGGTACACAATACACAGAAAATTAATTATAAAAATTCTCTTCAAAACATATACAGCTGTCTATGGTGTAAAACAGAATTTTAATGTCAAACATTTCATTGAGAACTACAGACTCCATCAATGATGATCAACAAACATTTCTAATGTCAGGTGGATATATCGAAATGGAAGAGTTCAATAATGCTTTATGAAAGTCATTTTTTTGGGTTCCATTATTATTGAAAAGTTCTGAATGATTGGATACTGTAATATTCATAGTTTTTTGTTTGTTATCACCATTCAAAATTGTTTCTAATAACAAAACGTTTTGGTGGCTATGCAGCATCAGTGGTATAATAATAAATAAACACAAATAAATTCTACTATTTATACTATATTGGAGTGTGCAAGACACTCAGGAGCATGCATGATGTTACAGAGGTCACAAGTACTGGTCTTGGTCACACGCACCTCGTTGTAAGTTGAGCTTGTGACTGGATTACATTGTCAGGTTTAGATCTCAGGTAGCAGTCTTTTTTCTCTGTTCAGAACACCTTCCTTTTTGTGTATGCGCTTAGACTCCATCGTACAACGAAAATGTGTAAAAGCACGGCGATCTATTATTGTGGTGTTGTCCCAATAAATGCTATGATTGGTGGAGATTACATGTTCAGCCAAGGCACTAGTATTCACATCAAATGTGTAAACAGCTCTTTGAAGTTCCTTCAGACGCTGAGTATAACTACCAAAACGTTTGGTTATTAAAAACAATTATTAATCTATGAATATTACACTACCCAATCATTCAGGAGACTGCAATTCAGTCACAAGGTCAACATACAATCAAGTGCGTGTGACCAAGAACAGCATGTGACCTCTATAACATTCTGCATGCTCACATGTGTCTTTCACACTCCAGTGTAGTATAAATAGTAGAATTTATACCACTAATAGAGGTAGTTGCAACATACCTTCTGAAACATTTCGTTCTTAAAAACAATTTTGATTGGTGAAAACAAAATACAAACTAAAAAGATTTCGTCATATCAGGTATAATACATAAATCAACTAACAAATTAATGATTTACAATTAAGAACTCATTTACATACATGCTTAACTGACTTATATACCTCATTTAAATTGTTTCACTCTCTCTTCTACTTTCCTTGATGATGAGTGTCATATTGTTGACCAGACAATGACTGTTGCCACAGATACATCCATGGATGGCACATGTGAGGACTTTCAGGAATACGAATCAACAACACAACAACTTTCAGAGCATTGCAACATCTAAAGCCAAAGGAAGCAGCTATAGCAGCAAAACAATTATACAAATAATTATAAAAATGAATCCCATATATATACAGAAATACATCTAATTGAACCTATTTTGACAAAGCAGAATAAGTCACAGAAATAGCTCTCCACCATTGTAAACATTTCTCATCAGTAATTTAACACAACAGACATTGACCAGCTTGAGCTCCATCGTCTAAAATGTTTGATGATAGATTTTCTTCGTTCAGTAAGGCTAATTCCCCTACTAATCGCTCTAAACTTCTCGTACACCACTCTGTCATATTGCATGGACTACACCACTCCCACTTTAATTTCCCATAACTTGAAATTCAATTGATAATTGCAATATCAGTGAATTAATAATTTGAGGTGAGATTCATCTGCATAACTACTTTAAACTAATATATTTGACAGGTGAAATTCACTTGCATAAACATCAACATTTTGACAGGTGAGATTCATCTGCAAAACTACTTGAAACTAATATATTCGACAGGTGAAAATCACCTGCAGAAAAAATAAGTACATAAAATTAAATGATGTTAATTTTGGCACTAATCACCCGTCAAATGACATCATGATCATGTGTTGGGCAACTGTCCTTCTGAAACACTTACGTAGGAAATGTACAAATTTCCTGCAAAATTTCAGCTGCAAGGTAGTGCAAATTCCCTGTACACCGACATGTGCAGTAAATTGTGAAGTACACATCATATTTCAGGATGTCAGTAATTGTAAATTATGTTTGATATATAAATATGAATATCATGCCTTTGAAATCACCATTTATATAATAATAATAAATCAATCACTGAATAAATCTAATCCCAATAATTATGAACTTAACTACAACTGTCACTAAAGAATCACATATATAGGATAACACATAATTATGTTTAAATTACTATCTGTTCAGTTATCATTTACTACTCACTTAAAAAGTAGGGAATTAACTGGAACATTCCAGGTAGAAGAATTACTTATGCAATGTTTTTTAGAGCTAGGGGAAACTTTCAGTCCTTTGTGTATTCGTCAAGCTTGTTAACATCGCGTCGAGCTTAGAAGATCGCCAGGACAATGGATGAACACAACCATTTCCTAATCAAATGTACTGTCTTCACTACTTATTAAATCCAATATCATGATCTTCTCCCATAGAATGTTGTCTCCTTCTCTAGAAAATTTCATTTACTCTAAACTGGAAGTCCTTTCAGTCAGCTTTTGTGGAATGCAGAATAATTATAATAAACACTCTGTGTGAGTTACATCTATTTGTTTGTTAGCTAGTGTTGTCCAAATATTTGTTAAATGTTTGCATTACCAGTTAAATTTCCACATACACAGAAAGAAATTAAATGGAATCAGAGAAGTTCCGTGCTTTGTGTTACTGGACAGCAAAACAGACAAAAAAACACAGAAATTGTTAAACATCTATAGTGCATGTCATATGTGGAGTAATTGCTATGGCAGGTATGGCTAAAGCTGTACCACTTTTCAGACAAAAATCTCAAACACATCTAGCACTAAGACAATTATTTGGTAAATGTAAATATGACAGTATAAATGGTAATATTCGAATATTAGTTCACTAAGATTAGCAGATATCAAGTGTGAAACTGTACATGTGTGTATACATGTGTATTTATGTAAAAATATACATGTATGAATGTGTAGCACTTTTTAATAGTGTTACCAATAATTAACCGCAGTATATGCATGTATGACAAGGTCTTATACATGTGCATGTATGCCTATATAGTACATATTGATGATGCACGTGTTGTGTGGTATGGGTGACTAACTGTACAATACTTAAAAATCTGGATGTGTAAAATATTGTTTGGGTTTATTCTAGATCTTTGAAACCTGCGCAAGACTGCTATTTTACAACACATGTATATATTATGCTGTAGCAATGCTTGGGGAAGTGTTTTGTGGTCTAAACGGGGTTTAGATCTTTTAACACTGTGTATTGTAACACATGACCTATGTACCGTTACATAGTTTGCCTGACATACAGATTATAATTATTATTTTTGTTGTATGGTATGGAAAATTCTTATTTGTTCCTTGAACCCTGCCCTGCGTTGGATCGGCATTACACACATGTACATATAAAATAATACTGTTACTAATGTGAATATGAACATGCAGATGATTTTATTTATTGTGGATAAGATAGATTTTTAAGCCCAAATTGAACATTACATTATAAGGCTAGAGATTGTAATTTTTCATCCAAAATTCTAGAATAATTAATACAGGTGGGCGGGAATTATCCATTATTAATTAGAAATTAACACTTACAAAAACATGTTATAATATAAATTTCATAGACAATTAAACTCAAAAAGCAATTGAATTTTGTACTGAATTTGTTTTTTTAAGTTTGAAGTTTGTAAGAAGTTTCAATCGAAGAAATTATCATGAGCTATAATACTATATATATAGTATATTGATATGTTAAATTTCTTAATTAGTTAATGAAAGTGCTAACTTTAGGTATTGATATATGACTTTCTTAAATAAAAAAGTGCTAACTTGAACTGTTAAAAGAACTCAAACTTAAAAAATTGCAATTTCAACAACTTAGACCCTTTTTCTAAATGTCGGCTTCTCCAGACACTTGTTGCTTGCACCTAGGAGTGCTTCTGAATCGTACAATAGTCCTTCTGAACTACAGCAATATATAGATATCAATTCATAATTCATTGATTAATATAACTTTTTAAGTGAGTCATGGCATTGATTATTTATACGAATGCATACTTCTGATATTCTATCAGGTAACTTCAAATCAGACAGTGAATGACCACATATACAAGTGACATCTTCAAGCATTGTGGGGAGAAGAGATCTTTGTGTTTCAGAGAGTTGGGTAAATAAGTATCCATATTTCACACTCCTCGTGCTGGGCAATTAAATTGGTGTTACGAGCATGTTGAATACTTGTAATAAATGAAAGATTTTTTAATTTACCACTTCTTTTCTACAACGAAGGACAATGTAATTCACTCGTAAGAGTACCGTAAAGGTCACTGAAGTCATTTCATACTGGATCTCGCAGCTTTTAAAAACACACCTAATGGAAGGCGAACACACAATTACACAATTTGCATGTTGTCCACACTTTTTAATATACAGAATGTAGGCAGTGCCTGAGTTGACAGCAATAACTGAAATATTCCTCCAATTTTCCTAACAAACCTAAATCGAGATCTTTCTTTCAATTTGTTTCTCCATACTTCTAAGTAGAACAATTATCTTCAACAGCAATCCAGAACTTGAATTGCTATATCACTAGCAGCAGTGAAAACATGGAATTTTTTACTGTGTAGCTGCAACCTGGAAATAACATCTGCCAGAAGTACTTTAACCAGAAAAAGGCTATCTAGGAAAAAGGGCAGTAGTTCTGGATAGTTTTTAACAGGAGGTCAAAGATCTTTAAGGGTTTTGTGCTTAGAAATAACCGACTTGATCTCTTCTTCACATTCCTTCCTCATTAATCCCACTGATACATTTATAACACTCAATATATGCTCAAGTGGATTTTTCCATGAATAGAAGTGTGCAGTTTACTCTGGTACCAAATAATAGCAGCTGCATAATAGGCATATACAAGAGATTTTCGAATTTGTCGAGACTGAACCATTAATTTCACATTTTGACGTCCAGTATACTGCAACCTAGACTGATGATGGCGAGACCAAAGGGTCTGAAACTGAACCCTTATCCACTGATACAGCTTTAGTTAGATGAGTTATATACAAGCCCAAACTTACTGAGCAAAACGTTTTCATTGCTCTTTTATGGAATACGGGCCTGCATCAAATTTGACACCCTTATATTATGCCATTTGCATGTGTGCTGACACATGGAAACTACGACACGTCAACAATGTGGATTTGGATGGATAGTGATAATGAAATCACTTTTAATTTTTTACTAGTTAACCATGTCAGTAATCTGCACCCGTTTTTCTCAAGTTTTTAGAAAAGAACACTTGTGTCATTCAAGAATTTTTTACAGTGAACCTGTGCACTATATACAAACTGGAATGCATGACTTTATACTTTATGATGTTGAAAATGACTTGAGTATTTCTAATGCTATCCATTTTGGGCAATATGTCAAATGTATAGCTTCTGAACTTGAAGATTGTTCAATGAAAGAAAATAATCCATCACAAGGTATTGAATCAATAATCATGTATTGGTAAATAGATATTAAAATGAGGAATGGTTTGTGATTTTGATTGGTACCATTGCTATATACAATTCAACTCATACTGTGTAATAGTTTGTATAAGCGTTAACACCTTCAATTGTTTGATGACTACTGCCAGCGAGTCTTCAAGAAAGCATAATCCTGATGTTTGTCCAAATCCTATGAACTAGAAAGTTTAGCTTGCAATTAATGATACCAGAAGGAGCAAATGAAAACCACCAACTTGAAACAATCCACATAAAGTACATAGTGTGAAATTATACTTGATTTTGTTTAATATTTATTAATGTGATAAATATTGTTTATCACAATTTTCTAAAGAAGGTTTATTGAGAAAGAATAAAGAATATGGTAGTATAAAGATTATTACTGAAATAAAATAGATGTTTCAACCCAAAGGTTTTCATCAGTGTGAAAACAAAAAGCCTAATTTATTTAAGTATTTATAGGCTTGGAATAGACAGTTAAGCGTGGTGGTTGTGGCTCACATGACTGGGGCATTGTCCTGTAAGTATGAAGACCATATAGGGTTTAAGTATACTCCAGGATCTTTCCCATTTGATATTCTGTCCTGTATTGTTAACATCGATAGAATGACATTCTAGGGGTTGCCTACTCTGTTGGTTCTTTTGTGTTCTATCATTCTGGTTGTTAAATTCATCCAGTTTCTATGTATTTTCCTCCACACTCACTATAGACTACTCTGTTTTCTCCAAATGTGGCGTGGGAAGTGTTAGTTTGGAGACTGACATCTTCAGAGTCTGTTTAGATCTAAAAGCTACCTTAACATGTATATATATATAGTTTCCTTATTGAGGTAGCTATGTTTTCCATAATTTCTGACACATATGGTAACACTAGAGTTTCATATTTTTTTCCCTCCTCAGGTTGGTTTCTCTGAATGGGGTTACAGATTTTTAACAGAGACTGAATATTAGGAAAAGGATATCCAATGGATTGGAACACTTGTTGAAGTTTATTGGCTTCAATTCTGTATTTCTTGTCATCATTACATATTCTATCAGCCCTGGTTCAAACATCAGATGATGATTCGTGTGTGCGGGCTTCCTATACATATATATTCCTATAATAATTATTTACAAAGTGTCATAACTATAATAGTTATGTAATTTACATAGGAGTGCCAGTAATTTTTTACTACTTCACATCACATTCTCAGGAGCCAGTTTCTTCACTCTGACATTTCGTCCATTAGTGTGAAATGGTGTCAATGACGCCATTTCACACTAATGGAAATTGTGACAATTTCAGTATCATAGTCAGCAACAGCGGCAACATAACCAAGACCAGATGTTATTCAAGTAACCCTCAAATTCAGAGTGTATGTTATAGTAAAAGCATCGCCTGCGGTCACTGAGCATTTGGGACAACAATGCCGGATAAATGATAACTCCAACTGAGTCAAACCTCTCTATTGCAAGCTCCCCGAAATGGGTACTGAGGGGAAAAAAAGTTGTGTAGCATTAAAATATGGAAATTGTTTGCTTGATCTTGTGTGTTAGTTACATGGAACATCTCAACCTTGTGTGCATCATGTCTCTTTGGATTTTGATATCCCTACATCCTCTCTCATTTCATTGAAAATGTTATAATTATAATGATAATTTTAATTATTATTATTAGGTATTGTAATAGTAATACGACAATGGACTCCAGGCGCAGTCGGGACTAGCAACTGGTATTTGAATTTTATTCTGTTTGTTACTGACTAGAATCCAATTACTAAACAATTTTTACACTTCTACAGCAGTTTGCAATTCTTAAATATCTATTTTAGGGTATTCAAATATTTGCTTTCCTTGATGACAGAATACTCCTATAATGTACTATGCCATTACTTGTTTGTAGTGAAGTACTAATTATTATATTTTGCTCAAGCTATAGATATTTATAACAACCTCAGTGTTAATTACTTTTTACTGTTCTGTGCTTCACTAAAAAAGCCATTCACTTGTATTTAACTTGTTCCTTTTATGCATATGCATGTATGCACAAATATTGAATACCAGAAGATAAATACAAAACAAGTGTACTCTTATGTGTTAACTTACATTACAGAGTTCATAGCTGTATTCATATCTCTTATCATCTCTACCTTATATCTCTTTGTTGGACAGTGCCTTACTTTTGTTAATTGTTTGCTGTAACCTATTTAAGTTATGTAATTGTTAGTTAAGTTGTTCTTGAGTTTAGTTCTAAGCTCTGTCAATAATATTCCCTTCCATGGTAAGACCGCACCGCTACACAAATAAATATTTAGAGATTTTGTTTCAGCACTTAGTGCATGTATTTTGATGTTATGTGTACGTTTCATTTTATATTTCACATTGGATCAGCTCTCCTCGTTTGTTGAATCAGTAAAATAATACAAGCACTTGTAAATACACTCTGCAACAAAGTTACATGAACTTATATTGCAAATTATTTATCTCTTCATACTGTTTTGTCACCTCTGACTCAGGATTAGAACTTAAATGTATATTTACATGTATATACTTTTCCATGCAGCTATATATACACTTAGAAAATAACAAATAACTGAAGCACTTCAAGGTTATAAAATGATGACCTCCTTGTGTCTGAAACTCAACAACATATTGTATTTACTTGTTGAAAATTCTTGCATCATATTTGTACTGTTTCTTTACTATATATGTTTTGGTCTGTAGGTCAACGCGCGTTCTTGTACGTGCAACGTTCATTAATTAACCGAGCCCCCCCGAAAAGAAGCAACTTTTAATTAAAAAGATGACGTGCCTAATAATATTTTTTTTATAGTGATACATATTGCAGGATTGAAAGGAGAATGACGTGTATGTGTGATCAGTTAAATGGAAGGACACTGCTACCTATACCTTCTCAAGCAGAAACCTTTGCGAATGCTACTGATTTCTAGGCGTAGCCAGCCCCTCCCACTCAAGCGCTACGGGCGCGGGAGGCGCTTGAGTGGCGGGGCTGGCTACGCCAGACTATAGTAGAGACTCATTTAATTTGGTCACAATGTATCTTCAGTAGAAACGTATGATCGTAAGATATTTTCACTTAAAAACAAGTAAATAGGGATTCTTAAAGTTTGAAGTACTTCATTTGAACAATCCAGACATTTAGTAGTATTCTGCAGAGCACTAAAAGTAGTAGAACGATCAGAATCCATTGCTGATATTTAAAGTACTTATGGGTGTGGCAATTAAAAATGTCAAAACATTAGTTGACTGTACCCTTTTCAATGAAAAAGGTCTGCATTTCCAGCTTTGTGATGCTGTGTCTTAGCATAATGTAAGATGTTATGCTACTCCATCAAATATGCAGAGCATCAATTTCTATTGCGATTTCTGGCTATATCTAATCATTCTTGTTTCCCAATCACACGAGGTTCTGTATTGCGAGTGCATTCATTGTAAAGATTGTGTAAAGTATTTTTAATGAAAATGCAAGATTAGGAACATCAAGACCCAAAATGTATGTGAACAATGTTGGGATGGTACCAGCCAGTGGCGTACCCAGACCGTAATTGATACCTGGGCCTAAAAAGAAGATAATCGGTGTGCGAAGCGTCAGTCTGTCACTCAGCATTCCAATATTATGTTTAGTATAATTATAAAAATTTATAATTATTAGTATTATAATCTTATTATTGGAAAATAAGATAATTATGTTATGAATTACCACTACTGTCTTAAGTTAATACACACATAAATTTTGATATCTAGTGATTATTTGGTTTTGTTGTTATAGTGAGTACTTAATGAAAGAAATTGCTAGTTATACTGGAATCATAAACACAGTAATTAAATAAAGAATAATGCTTACTCATGCTTCTCAGTATTTGTCTTTATATAGGTAGTCTGCAAAGTTTGATGGAAAATAGATGTATAATTTGTTGTAGTTAGCACTGCAGTAGGGCAAACCTAGCTGGTTAATTGGTTGCTTATTTTAACAAAGGCATGAACTCAGCAGTGTGTTCAGTATTATTAGAGCTCAAAACTAACTGTCATGTCTACAATTTATTAATTTAATTTTGTTGCGAAAATACCCTTCAATTAATTCTATCCTTTTTTTGGTTTTGCATGTCAACATATTAGAACGAGATATTGTGCAGTTAAGTGTTCAAGTCATTTTGTATGTGTTTGCATTATTGATAGTAAAAACTCAGAACACACAAACAAAGAAATAAATCAAAATAAATACAACAAAACAATGGTTTAACTACTTAAGCACATTCAATAATAGAAAATCATTTTTCAAATCCCTATGTACTAGATAAAAGGATAACAATATTTTCCATAGTGCAGATAAAGTGTTACTGAACCACACCACATTTGTCTACATAATCTTTTGGAAACAGTCCTTCATAATCCTTGTTACGTCCACTTACCCAACCATCCTCATGATCTCTTGTTTGAACTACAATCTAGTAAATATATGAACAATTATGTAAAATAGCTACTCTATCATTAATTTTACATATACATGTAATTATACAAGTCAAGGTTTTCACTTAAGTACTATAATTATGTACGTTATTGGCTATAATTGTTATTACAGCTATGGAACTAAGACTCTATCTTAGTAAAACACACCTGTCCTTCAGTCAGAGGTATTTCTCCTTCGCCAGTTGGAGTGAAATCATATTTTGCTTTTAGTACCATTTCTCCTGGACTAACAATCTAGTGTGTGTGTGTGTGTGTGTGTGAATAAATAATAATGACTGCTTTCCCATGGGTTTGAACTATATATATATATATATTTACATGTATATGTTTGTGTCACTTATGCGAGTATGTGTTGTATACATAGTTAAGGAAGTTGCGTCATTACCAGGGGCTCAGTCAATTAATGGGTGTGGTGCGTAAAAGAACATACGCTCGAGCTCTACAGACCAGCAGAAAGAAAGCTGCCTGTAGCTACATTGTAAGTAGCTTACGTACATGTAGAAAATGGAAATAATAGCTAGCAATTCTGCCTGAAAAATATTTCTAAAGTTCTACAAGGTCCTTTGAAAGGTCAGGAGAGTAGATAATCAAAATAATAACTATAAATAGGCTGTTGTGTTTCAGGTATGATAAAGTCAGCCACGATTATTCATTGAATGTTGGATACCACAAAGGGATACTTTTATCTTCACTTAAATTTGTAAAGCAATCATAGGGATGTTTTTTTCTCTATATACACTTGTTTTGTACATGTATGTCTGCTTTAACCATAGGAATAAAATTATGTCGGAAACTCCAAACACTGAATAACACCTTTACAGATTGGGAAGATCAAATTGACTTGTAATGATATGCACATTATAGCAATGTAATTTACTGTTACCACAAGTAACCAGAGTGTTACAGATGGGCATATTCAGCAAAGATAATCAATTATTTATACATAATGGGTGTGGTCAATTAAATATAATTCAATTTATCATTAATACAATTTCTAAATGTAATATACTTTTCATATACTTTAAAAAGTAAGAATATGGGAATATGTTTTTCTCCACATACTGTATATCTTGTTAATACTTTAATGACAAAATAGCTGTATATAATTATTCATCATTCATGAGCTGATTTAGAATTTTAATAATACAATAAACCTCGAAACAGTAGAATCTATATGCACATGTACATGGTACATGTACTATAAATACTGCTATCACATACTTTATTTTCACCAGTGGTTAACAAGAAACTAATGCACATAAAAGTCACTCACCATCACATACTCAGCAGGAAAGTAGCCTTTCTTATCTCCTGTAGTACCCTATACAAAGGCAAAGTGCAAATTAAAAATTCTCCTTTGAAAATCTCAGCATTCTTTAATATAATTATAATAATTACAAATTATATAACATAATAATTGTACATGTATAATTATGACATGGTTAAGAGGTGTATATGCCAGATATACTACCTGCTGTGGAGGGATATAACCAGAGGCCTGTCGCCAAGGGCTTTATCCACATAAACCTTAGAACATTAGCAGGTGACAGTGTATATCAACTAAGGTTGATATACATGTACATGATTTAACAACTGATGTTTGATGAGCTATATATGCTAAATATAAACTAACCACATTAAATGGTAGGATAGTATATAATTATATCATGTATAATACATTGTTGTAAATTAATAGTTATAATTATCACTACATGTACTTGAGAACGACTTGTGTATTTTGACTTGGACATACATGTATGGCTGTATTGCAATTCAAACTTTCCATAAACTGTATTTCACATACTCACATTTCCTGCGATTATGATTTTTTGGTATCATGATTATTGATGATAAATAATCACAATTTTTGATTATATCATGATTATGATAGCATTTGCATAATGCAGTATAGGACAACAATAAAACTAATATGAAACTTATGAAAAGATCATGTTGAGTAGCTTGTGAATTAAAAAACCCTAATAATCATCATAGTACAGTGTACATGTACATGTACATGTAATTGGTTTCTGTGAATTTTGTGATATACTGGAATAAAACGTTTTGTTACATGTACTTCTGACACGTTTTTGCTTGCTCAGTCACAATTACACACATGTACAAACAGAGGCCTTCAACATTCATACCTTCCACCAATCTGGACTTGCAGTATTCAATAATTCAATGACATCTCCAGTTCTGCAAGTACATATGAGATATTATGAAAGAAGGATAACATGAAGTGGGTTATTGAGTGCTGTGATATAATGTACATGTACAATCTTCAGCATTATCCAATTACTCTATACACACATAACATTTTGAGCCATAAACATTTTTTATGGCCCACAGGGCCATCCCTATGATTGCTTTCTACGAGGTCTAATGTACATCTACAGTACCGGACAAAAAAAAAGTTCATGTACTGTTTTTGTTGTAGAGCAGTGCTACAAGATGTGGTATGGTAAATGAAACTTTGTTTACACAATTAATGAAATTATTAGTTGTTAATGTTTACAAAACAAAGATTTTCATTACCCGACTTATTACATGTACCAGCCCCTCATAAGTCATGAAATCAAATAGGTTTGAAAGATTTGTGGGGGTGTTATTAAGCCCCTCTTTCAAATTCCACCTCTGAATATGTCCATTACTGGAGACATGGACATTGATTACATACATGTACATATAAAGCTCAGTGCTGGACTTTACATTATCATTCACGCTGAGTATAATTATGCATTTACTCACTTTAACGGCATATCATTGGGATTGAATTTATCATAATTGTACAGAGCCACACAATGTGTTGGTGGATCCCACTCTCCACTTGGAGCAAATAATGCTTCTTGTTGTCCATACTGACCATATATCTGAGACTGAAATGAATATACATGTAATAGTTATACATGCATAGAGTGTATGTGTATGTGCTACTCCATTTGGATTTTTATTCAATTATGAATACATGTACACATGTATATATATATATACATGTACAATTGTACATGTATATGAATTTATAAAGTGAATGTTAGAATTCTACAGGCATGATTATTGCAATGGGAATTGAATAATTCAACGCTTTAACCCATTAACTCTCAAGAGCATGCTGTAATCACACAGGAAAATGTTGATGGAAAAATGGTGTCTATGTAATCAGAGATCCACACAAAGTGAGACTACCACAGCAACTGTGAATAGCTAAACTACAGACAGAGAGTAAGCAAGTTTGTACATGAGTTCAGTAGCCATAGCAACTGGGCACAAAAGTTAATTTAATATTTAAAAGAAAATAAGCTCAAAAGTCAAAGGGTTAATTAATTAACTAAAAGAAAAAAAAATAGTTCGATGAACTCAGTCCAAAATCAAGTGATATGATTATTGCAATGTATGTCATATATTGAATTATTGCCCAACACTACTTAGAAAAGCTTTTGTCTAGTTAGACATCACCGCTCTTTAAAATGCAGAAGTTATACAGGCATTGTATTTTGAAATTATTGCGCTTTTGGATTCCTAAATAAACAGCAAATGTTTAATGACAAGGTGTGCTTATTTGAGTTGTACTGGAACACCAAACACAATCATTTTCATTTCATCACTTACTCTTCTTTTTGGATCCAATGATTGCTCACGAGGTGGAGCTGAGGGTATAGAGTATAAACAAAAAAATTATAATACCTGTACTTTGTTATCAATACCATACTGCTACTACATGTATCTATCCTAGTTTCTTCTCTTTACAGGGATTCATGCAAGATATTTATCTACGGGGGCAATCAGTGTTCATTAAAACACAACAGTGCAAGAGGTTCGTAACAGAAAAAAATAATTTTGAGGAGACTTTAGATACATTGCATATTTAAATAGTCATATAAATAATTACTATTTTTGTCTAAAATTCTCATTATTTCAGGAGGGAATCCCTGGTTTCTCGTGTATGAAAGCCTGCATATCTGTTTACAGATATTCAATTGTGCCATCCTGCTTTCTTCAACACTAATTATAACTTTGTAAACTATAAACTACAACACCACAGTAGCAAAGTACATGTACATGTACATCATGAATATTAATGAGTGGGATTTAAATGACTTACGTTGTGGGTTACCAAGATTTCTCTCATCAATTGTACAATAAATTCCTGTTGACTCGAGCGATTCAGTTGTACTACATGTATCTTCCTCCTTGTCTTTTTCTATAATAACAGAAATGAATGTTAGAGGTTTGTGTAATAATATATCATCAGTTATAAGTTACATGCATGATCATACATGTATTGTATGTCATGCAATATATACATGTAGAATACTTCAATCTGATGTTTGATGAAAAAACTTCTTTAAAAACATATATTAAAAATACATAATTTACTTATACGTAGTTCTTCCCTACATTACTCCATGACACCAAACCAATGATGCATTTATTTTTATTGGATAATGGCAGTATTCCAATGTACACCTGAGGCAACTCTCATTTTCATTTTTCCATTGCCTCAGGTGTCTTTCTTTCTTTCTTTCTCTCTCTCTTTCTTTCTACATCTCCGATAACATCATGTATATGCTTAGGTTTGGTGTTGGTGTCTTTGGTGGTTTCATTACCCCGGCCTTCACCTAATGCCTAGTGTCAAGTTAGCCTGTTCATACAGGCATATGAGATGTTTCATTCGGACCCTGCCAGCTGAGCTGCCTTGGTAGCTCAGTTGGTAGAGCATCTGTCCGGAGTACAGAGTGTCGTGGGTTCGAATCCCACCTGAGGCAACTCTCATTTTCATTTTTCCATTGCCTCAGGTGTCTTTCTTTCTTTCTTTCTCTCTCTCTTTCTTTCTACATCTTCGATAACATCATGTATGTATAAGTGAAAGGATTGCAGTAGGATAAAATGTATTGCCAACATTGATCACACTTGTGAAGATATACGGACAGAGTAAATAAATCATGTAATACTGCTTAATAGTCATTAGACTATATACATGTACATACAGTGTACATGTATATGTAGTTGTCATTTTGTATTTTAATCAACAAACATGATGTCATCATGTTTGTTGATTAAAATACAAAATGACAACTAGAAAAAAGAGATCCCCCATTTTAGCAACCCTAATGCTTTAAGTGGACACATTATAGTAAGAGAGAGAAAACCAGGATATCATTGAACATCCTTCAATACATTCACAAAAATAACAACAGCATTACAAAATGACCAACCTGTAATTGCAACACTTTTCAACTTTTTGTAAACTTTCTTTAAATTCATACGAGGAAGTTTAGGAGACCTTGGAGTAGGAGATTCCTACAAAACACGATTGAAATTTCAGTACACCATTCATTACATGTATTAGAATTTTAATTCACCGAACATGTTAGGTTTTACTATGTAAATGAGCGAAGAAGGAAAATAAATATTTTTGCTAATGGAGAACAGCAAAGAAATCCCTAAACACCAGCTAGGATTAATTATCACTATTAGTAATAGTTTTGCTCTTTACACATGACAAAGATAGTGATGATAAAGACATTCACGAACACTATAGGACATACGTGTACATGTACAGTGGCGGATCTAGGGGGGTTTCTTTGGTTTTTGTGGAAACCCCCTTTCAAATTTTCAAATTTAAGTAAATTGATGAATAAAAGTCAGCGTGGTACACCCACAAGCATGTTGTACAATAGGAGCTGGTACACCCACAAGCATGTTGTACAATAGGAGCATTGCTTCTATTAGAACACAGTAAAGATGATAAGTACATGTACATAAATTACTATAATACTGTACCTACAATTGTACTACACGTGTACTTCAGTAATGATGTTGCTAGTCTGCAAAAGTACATGTAACTGAATCTGAATGATTGCCGATTGGCAAAGCAGTAGTCATGACTGGCTATAAAGTCTCACACTCAATTTGGTTGTAAATCTGATGTTCGTGTTTCATCAAACATTTAGTGTAATAAATCATAATAGCTAGCGCTAAGTTAGTAACTTATAGTAAGTTTGCATACCTTTCTTAACTGTCCCGATATAGTTAAAGTCCTGTCTGACAGAGGAATGTGTAATAACAAAATTATTGGCCACACCTCTCACAAATAATTAATGATAAAAAAATTCGGCTTAAAAAACCCCTTCCTTCAATCTCTAGATCGGCCACTGATGTAAGTGATATAAAATTACATCTAACTAGACTGAAAGGTGGTTTACGATAATTTCAACTGCACATTTAACAAGTGGGTTGTCAAAACAAAAGAATCATTATTGCCAGTGCTAGATAACATGTAGAAAGCAAGCCTCTTTTATAGGACTCAGAAGCAAAGACACATTACATGCACATCAGTACATGTACATGTATGTATGATTTAAACAATACTGTACATGTACATGTACATGTATTTCTGCTTAAGATTCATATCCCTTAATTCAATAATAAACAATTACTAATTGTGGCATCTGCCTTTTTTTATTCGGCTGAAAAATTAAAATTACACAGTACTCTAGTTTTGGCATAACACCTCTAATTACTGCAACATGACTCTTCAGCTGTGAAATGTAAAGTTAAGATGGCAGAATATAAGTGGCCAGTATTTCTAAAGCATACCCCACAACTTCGAATCACCTGAAGAACACTATAGATCCCACTAATTTTATGCTAATTTTGGATTGATTCACACAGTGTTCATTCCAAGTTTTCATGATTGTACATATACTAGAGTTTCTGCCATTAAATCAATGTATTCTGCCGATACTGAATGCTTGAATTGCAGTTATGTAGTGTCAAACCTCGCTAAAGCATGTACACAGTATCAGAACCTTAAAAGAATAACAGTAACCAGCATAAGGACTATCACTAATATGATGGCAACAGTTCCAATGGAAAAGGATATGCTACCAGAGATAGATAACTTACTATTATTGTTATTACAATGTACAGTTGTATGTCTTACAATACCAGTAACAATTACATATGCACTGCACAAAGGTACTTTTTGTCATTATGATCATACATGTACATGTACATGTACATTTACTGTACAGGTCTACCATGATTGAACAACGTTTAAATAATCTACTGTTGTTAAATACTCATAAGAAAGAAACAGACGCTCTTGATCTTGTGGAAATTGCTAACTCATTTGTGTCTACCATTGAGAGACAATTGGAAAGTTTTTATATTAAAATTATCTGTTTTATGTATAGAATAATTATTATTTACTTCTTTCAAAGTTTATCCAGCACAATGTTTGTAACTTCCTGATGGAAAAGCGACTTTTAGCGCCCTAGTCGCTCCCTAGATCTAACACTGACTATTGCACAACATGTTGTAACTGCATGTACATGTATCCCAGTCCAAAAGAAATATTTTGTAATGAAAAATACTTACCCCAGAACAGTAAGGGACGTATATCTGACATTTGCTATGTACATACATTCGACACACTTTACACTCTATACCAGGTCTCACACGAGCTATGGAATTACATATAACATTAAAAAAATCGCATTTTTTGCAATATAAAAAAATTGAATCCACAATATTTAAATACATTTGTACATGTACATGTATAATTACAGGGTATCATAGAGGATTTGTTTTCCTGGAGTTCTGTTAAAGAGATGTAACAAAGTGTAAGGAACAACATTTGCACAAAATGGCATAGCAACTAGGGAGTGTGAGGCATGTCCCCATGGAAATTTTTAAGTTCTTCTAGTCACTACAATACTGGTGATCAAATCTATATAGGCTTTAAAAACTGTGGAGGGGAACCTAGTCCAGGGGAATCCTAGCCCCTCCATTATGAAACTCTAATCATGCTGATGAAAACTATCAACAGATTAGCACACATACATGTACGTACATGTACAAATGTATATGTACATTTGAAATCAATAACTTCACCTTGTAGGAAACCACCACAGTAGCGACACTGCACTGGGTATTTCTTGTTAACATCTGCCCATTCATGTTCTTTTCCTTGTACTAGAATTTCTGATGTACGACGAGGTCGACCACTATGTAATCAATGATCTCATAAATGAATAATTATGTAGAACTGTAGTTTATACATGTGTGTACATGTACATGTTTGACTTGTACATGTACATACATGTATGTACATGTATACAGTATGTATATTGAATCATATGATTAGAAAATGAACACATAAATACATGCATATGTACATGTACATGTACATGTGTACATGTACATGTACACATGTACAATGTACACTGAAAAACAAGATTGAAGTGGTACCATAATAATAAAATGAAACAAACCATTCCCATACATACATGTACATGTAAGTGTACATGTATATACATGTAACTACTAGTTTGAAAAAAGCTACACATGTACATTGTACACTTGCATAGGGTTGTTATGTGGAAATGGTTATTAACCCTGCCCCATGAAGACGGACAAGAGGGTTATGAAACCATATTAATTTGTCTGACTGTTCAAACTTTCTGAAAAAATAAGAACATTAGCACTTACATTGTAAATGGAGCTACTGACAGACTTAAAATTATACACGAATCAAAGTAAAATAAGGGCGTTTTCTATATCCTTTCAGCTATAAAGTTATGACTTCCGGTTACCATTTCACCACATTTAGCAGTCTTGTGAGCCAGACCAACCCAAAGTGTGGAACCGTCTGGACAAAGCTTTATTATGTACAAGTGTAATGATTTTTTTCTACATAGAGAGTACTATAATACTCTAATACTGACAAGGTCAGTGAAAATCGTTAAATACATGTAACTTAGGCTCATCATAATAATTTTATTAAACACAAACTTGTAGTAATTAAACACCTTCCAGGACAATTAACTCATATAGCAGAGGACAACAATACGAATCGCCATGCTGTACAGAACCTGCTTCTGTAATACAGTGCACTACAGTATACTACAGATACAGGTAAGTACAGTAAAGCATTCATGTGTACATGTATTACATGTATTATCTATAGTATTGTGAGACTACTGTACATACATTTTGTACATGTAGTACTGTTGTTATTGCTTGATAATTTTTTTATACTCCTGTATTTGAAATGCTATAATTTATTCAATATGTACCTGTCTTCACTAGGTCGTGTTTCTACAAGTGGTGAACTAGCTTGTGGCTGATCAATAGCAACTGCTAGTCCTGCTGCTTCGAGTTCAGCAAATAAAGAGATCTGGAATTAAAACATAAACACCGAAGTCACTAAATTGAAATAGGGTAACTCACCTTGCCTAATATCATCGCCATATCTTCATCCTGTTCTCTCTTCGTATGTCTCATGTGAGCTAACTCTACTTCTACACTATGAGCATCACCCATACTTGGATTAGAAATATAACTAAAGTAAGAAATACCACATGGATTAAGAAAGAAATTGTAGATGTGAATGTGTGACATACATGTACATGTAAGGTTATTAAAAAGTGGTAAATTGAATTTTGTGCCCAGAAACCCCCATTGCTGTGGTCTATTGAACTCCAGTACAAAGGTACTATGATTCCAATTGTACAATATTTATTAATACTCTCTTCCTACTATATAACTGTAGTTCCGCTACTTATAGTTATTCTTTCAATGGTAGCAGTCATTCTCTGATCGAGTAGACACTTTTTCAGTTACCATTTAATAAATATAATGTAAGTTTTATATATAACACTTAAGATCCATTCATAGCTACAAGACAGTAACATTGCTGTATATATTCCAAGATACACAAGCGCACGTACATGTACATGTACAGGTACATGTACATGTATGTGTCTAGAGTGCATATACAATGTACATGTACATGTACATGTATGTGCTCTTGGAAGTCAAAGGTTTAATTGTTAGGAGAAATCTAACCATGCACAATATAAACGCATACATGTATGTACAACTTGTATATACACATGTACATGTAAAGATCCTTACAAGTAGTGCTACACTTCTACAAGTACACTTGATCATCAATAACATTATAGTTTTACTCAATAATGCACTAGTATATGTAAATGAATGTAGACTTCTCACCTATTGAGTAAATTTTGCTCACTCTCTATTTCTGTACTTGTTTTTTCTTGTAAACCAACTAAACTTTGTTCCTATCATATACAAAAAGCAAACAGTAAGAGAGGAAGAGAGAGAGAGAGAGAATTTTAGAAAGAAAGACAGATTTAAAATAATGTATGCACCCCAGTGTTCTATCTACACGTACATGTATATAGACATGTACATGTACATTGTATGTAATAATACAGAAAAAAACATTTCAAAAAAATGAAAGAACATGTAGGGGTATCAAAAACAAGAAAGCACATGAACATGATTCGGATGGTACACTGTACATTAGCTAAACTCACCATGCACTTCCCTATAACAAGCCTACATAAGTACATCTAGAGTATAAAAGGTCACAGAGAAATTATATTTATGTAGGGTTGTTATATGAAAGTGGTTAGTTTAATTCTGTTGCTAACATACCATCCCAAGCTTGTTTATGTGCTTTTGTACTACACATATAATGTACTACATGTATAATGTACCACAATGTACTATAATGTACTACATTGTGTATAATGTACTATAATGTACTATAGTGTACTATAATGTACTACATTGTGTATAATGTACTATAATGTACTATAGTGTACTATAATGTACTACATTGTGTATAATGTACTATAATGTACTATAATGTACTACATTGTGTATAATGTACTATAATGTACTATAGTGTACTATAATGTACTACATTGTGTATAATGTACTATAATGTACTATAGTGTACTATAATGTACTATAATGTACTACATTGTGTATAATGTACTATAATGTACTATAATGTACTACATTGTGTATAATGTACTATAATGTACTATAGTGTACTATAATGTACTACATTGTGTATAATGTACTATAGTGTACTATAGTGTACTATAATGTACTACATTGTGTATAATGTACTATAATGTACTATAATGTACTACATTGTGTATAATGTACTATAATGTACTATAGTGTACTATAATGTACTACATTGTGTATAATGTACTATAATGTACTATAGTGTACTATAATGTACTATAATGTACTACATTGTGTATAATGTACTATAATGTACTATAATGTACTACATTGTGTATAATGTACTATAATGTACTATAGTGTACTATAACGTACTACATTGTGTATAATGTACTATAATGTACTATAGTGTACTATAATGTACTATAATGTACTATAGTGTACTATAATGTATTATAATGTACTATAATGTCTCTGGAAGAGATAAGACATACTTGTTTTCTTAGGTCTTCCATTATGTGCAATAATGGTGCTTGTGTCAAATCAATCAACTGTAAACTTTCACCTAGAGAAGGCTGGAGAAAAAAAAAGGAGCAGAGAATTTTATAGTGTAGGTGAAATTCAACTCAAATTATACCGGACACCTTCATTTACAAATGGTAGAAATTGAAATAAATTTGAAGTGGGCACCTACATGTACATTGTACATGTATCCTTCACAATCTTAATTGGGTCAATATACATGTATACAGTGTACAATAAAGGAGTAAAATTAATGGTGTATGGTTCATTAGTACAACACGTACATGTATATGTACATGTACATGTAGCATTGTAATGCTGTAAATGATTACCAAAGTTTTCAAAATGTCTCACTTGTTTAGGATGAGTATTTTCTGGTGTTTCAAACATATTTCTTGGAGGTGGATATACCACAGAAAACGACTTCTCGGTAACAAAGTTAGATATATCACCACTGCTACTTATAGATGATATTATAGCTGATAAATCTCGAAATTGAGACTGACTATTGTTAAGCTGCAACAGAAACAATATACATGTAATTAGTGTAATAATCAAGTAAGTATGAGAAATTAAGGTTCACAACGTGTGTGTGTGTGTGTGTGCGTGCATATTTATGTACACATGTATGTGTCTGTCTGTCATATCTAGACACAACTACATTGAACTCGTTGCCTCTGATGTGTGCTTACCATTTCCTGTGAATGCTGAACCAACTTTTGTAACTTTTCAGTATAGCCACCAGTCAGGTCATTATGAATACCCTGTATTTCCTGGAATATAGAGAATAAAGCATTAATGTCCAGAAAAAAGAAATTGGGATTATTTATCTATAAAGAGTGTACTACAATTTGAAAATTATTCCAATATGTACATGTACATGTACATACACTGTATAAAATGATATACATGTACATGTGTACATGTTAATATATGTACATGTATGAAAGGAGTATAGATTACGGAGTCACAATTGCTGCAATTGCTATACACTAGCTAGATCAGATAGTTCTTATATACATGATGTACATGTACATGTACATAGTGAATTCATATCTGATTAAAAGGGTTGATTTGTTTGAGAGTCTTTAAAACCACAACCTTGGTCATTCCTACACCGAAGTGTTACACTCTCCAGTAGTGTCATATGGATTGGAAACAGGCAGTCATGCAGGAAATTGCTTAAACTAGTGAATGTAAATTGAAACTGAACTGTACATGTATATGTACATGTATATGGAAGTACACATGTACATGTATATAGGAGCGGTGGTCACAAATCACAATGGGACAAAATGTCTGGCAGTGAATACTTCAACATACTCACTGATAACAATTGTACTGTACATCATTATAGAGTCTGCAACACAGAGTTAGATACACACATACATGTAACTTACATCAAGAATAGCATATATATGATCTTCGTAGAACAATTCATGAAGGTCATTGAATGCGGCATGTTGCATTACATAGAAATTATGAGAATTATAGCTCAGTAGTATTTGTGTGTCCTGTGAATAAGTGAATGAAACAATAAATGCACATAAGATTCTGCTATAAGACCTGAAATTCATCTCAGTTAATATCTTAAAATTCTATTAGTGATGATTCTTGGACTTTATATAACAGAGAAAAACGTTCTTGAAAGTTTTGGCCCAACAGCTTTCTTCAGCTGAAAAAGACCCTTGGGCCAAAAGCATATTTTATTGTCTTACGTGTATAAAGTTCAAGAATCACCGCAATGAATATATTTTTTACAATTATACATGTACATGTACATGTAGGTTGCTAATCATGATTACTGTACAACAATGATCACAAAGCATTTACATGTTCATGTACATGGATAGCTCAGTTGATAAAAGCATCTGTCCAAAGTGCAGAGTGTCGTGGGTTCAAATCCCACCTGAGGCAACTCATTTTCATTTTTTCATTGCCTCAGGTGTCTTGACTTTCTTTTTCTCTTTCTTTCTTTCTTTTCATCTCAAGAGTTATCATGTACTAGACATTACATATACACCTCACTATCATCATTCAAGCACCATGATGTGATGTACATGTAGTGGATGTTGGTTTATTTCTCTGCAAGTGACGGTTCACTATAATAATTATGACTTCCTAGTTCCTATATGACCGTGCTCACTAGTGAAAATTGATTATTTGAATGAAAATAATTTTGATCAAACCCTAATGATTTTTGTTTGGCATTGTATAGTATATGTGCCAGTGAAAGTTAATATCAAAAAAGCCTATGATACAATGTACATGTACAGTGTAGATACAATTATATCCTAATTGGAATCACAAATACATGTATACAATTTACATTGCTAAGTACTACATGTGTATATACCTTAATTTGGTCCCTCTCCAGAGCTTCTGCATATTTTGCCCAATTTTCAGAATAGTCCCTAAGAGCCTAAAGATACATGCATACATGTACATGTACAGTACATAATTATACATGCATAATGATTGTACATGGGTACACAATAATATACATGTATGATGTATATATACATGTATATACATGTACTATGTACATGTATGTACTTGTTATTACAATTATTTTACAGGTTTAGGGTTTAGGATTTAGAGTTTATGGTTTAGGATTAAGGTTTAGCATTGTACAATTATACATGTATACATGTACATTTACATTAGTGTATACGGCAAATTAGTGCTCATTTTTATAAAACCATTGAAATTTACAAAATTTTGGTGTAGGAGGTTTGACAACATTATACGAATTTGAAAAAATGGTATGAAGAGAACTACATGTACATGTATGCAGTTAGCAGCAAAGTAAACTATTAGAGTTATAAAATCAGTTTAGAATTACTACATACATGTACATGTGTGTACATGTACATGTATATTACAAGTATTTCTTCACTACATGCACATACATGATGTTATCGGAGACACCTGAGGCAATGGAAAAATGAAAATGAGAGTTGCCTCAGGTGGGATTTGAACCCACGACACCCTGTATTCTAGACAGATTCTCTACCAACTGAGCTACCAAGGCAGCTCAGCTGGCAGGGTCCGAATCAAACATCTCATACACCTGTACATGTTGTAAACATACATACATGTACATGTATATTGTAAAGCAAATTTACCTTTTGGACATCTTGTTCTACCTTTTCAACTTTAGACGTCAGCAGTGTACGATACTGAAACAGCTATAATGATAAAGAGAGAGTTATGAAGTAGTAGACACACTAAACCCATGTGTGGTTATAACTATGACTACTGACAAGGAAATATTTGCAGACAATACTTGACTGCAATAATAATTAATATGCTAAAACAAGTAGAAAACAGTTTTGTGGATTTAATGACGTGCATGAAATTAAATAGGTGGAGCTAGAGCGCGATCATTAATTCGTTATGTTATGGCAGAGGAGATTAGAGCCAGCTTGATGCTGTAGTAGGCCACTACTTCAATTGTACTTGATGTCAAACTGTGATTCAATAGTGATAGGCTGCAAACAAGATGAGCTGTGTTACATTACTCTTTTGCTACCAGAAGTTGTCAGAAAGTGGTGAAACGGCAATCTTGAGCTGTAAACATTGTCATAACTCTATAACAGAAAGGTTTTAAAAAACCATGTCTTTTATTTTAATCCTTGTATAATTTCAAATCTGTTGGTAGCTTGATTGAAGTCCCAATGTTGTTAGTGGTCCAGATACATGTATTTTGGGGTTACGAATACAGACAGACAAACACCTGATTGCACTTCCTACGCAGGTTAGTAAGTGTTTTATTAAATGTAGAAATGTCAAACCTAAAAAGTAGGTCAAGATAGTACTAACATATAGGAGGCTAATGTAAGGAACCAAAATTAAACAGACCACTTCCATATAACCCTATATACATGTAAGTACACTGTTATAAAGCAAATGATAAAGAGCTGTACATGTACTTATGCAGGTTTATATGGAGGTACATGTAGTTAGTTTTCTTTCATTTCTGAATGATGGATTATTTGTGTATACATCATAGGTTATAAAAATACTGGTGTAAGTTATATGTCATATGGAATCATACAATCATAATTACATGTAAATACATAGTCACAAATATAAAGGTTTATTCATTATTGATGGTCAGTCTTGTGTACAGTACGTGTATAAAGTCATAGTTTTATGTTTGTTTTCACCACTCAATAATTGTTTTAATAACTAAATTATGCAACTATATGTACCTTAATAAGTGGTATAATAACAAATAAATTCCACTATTTATATTACATTGGAGTGTGCAAGACACTCAGGAGCATGCATGATGTTATAGAGGTCACATGTACTGTTCTTGGTCACACGCACTTGGTTGTATGTCAAGCTTATGACTGGATTGCAGTGTCAGGTAGACCATGGGTAGTATTACATTTTCCCTATTCAGAGCCCCTTCCTCTTTGTGTATATGCCAAACTCTATCATACAACAAGGATGTGTGAAAGCATGGTGATCTATTATTGTGGTGTTGTTCAAATCAATACTATGATTGGTAGAGATTACATATTCACAAAATTGTGCCTTCAAATTCCTCTCAGACTGATCGTATCTGTGATGGTTTTGTATCTAAGTGTACATGTAGGTTAAGTTAAGACCTCTTTTTTCAGAAAAGACAATTTGAGATTGTACTTTATCCATCACACTTCCTTGATCTCACTACATCTTGTAACAATGTACAGGATAACAATGTAACAATGTACAGGATAACATTGTAACAATGTACAGGATAACAATGTAACAATGTACAGGATAACATTGTAACAATGTACAGTAAGTAACAATGTAACAATGTACAGTAATAACAATGTAACAATGTACAGGATAATAATGTAACAATGTACAGGATAACAATGTAACAATGTACAGGATAACATTGTAACAATGTACAGGATAACATTGTAACAATGTACAGTAATAACAATGTAACAATGTACAGGATAACATTGTAACAATGTACAGGATACTAGAAAGCTAGAAAGCAGTGGGTAGTAATTTTGCCATCTTCCAACATTCCACAACATAAAATCTCTGTGTTGTCTAGTGGTTTGAATTTTGCAGTGAAACCTCAATCAGTGTCAACTCAAGGGTGATTGCTGAGTTGTACAAGCTTTGGTTATGTCAGAATTCTCTAATTCTCGAAATTTACACTACATGTATATCACATATACATGTAAAACCAGCACATCCTAATTTTTGTGAATATGAACAGACTTTATTACATACAAGTCATGTACATGTACATGTACATACAGGTACAGTGTACAATCTGTACATGTACACATGTACATATAAAACCACACACATACATGTACATGTATATGTAATTTATGTACATGTATAGTAACTATACTCTTAAAATGAAATACCATTTACCTTTTTAAACAGAAGCTTTTTCCTTGCTGTATGTATCTGTAATTCTTGACTAGTATCATTAATGGAGTTGCTCAGATCTCCGTATCCCTAGTATTATAAATACATGCAACAAAGAATAATGAATGAGAACTGTGTGTACATGATTGTCATGTGTTGGGCTATAACTATTCATGTAGGTACATGTTACATGTACATATACATGTATGTAATGTTCCTTAGTATACAGATAAAGTTAGTGTTTGTGTACATACATGTACATGTACATGTACTAGCGCTGATCAAGGGTGTACATGTATGTACATGAATATATGATGCATGACAGTAAATGTACTACATGAGGACAACATTATAATGATATAAACAATTGCAAAGATTCTGATTGTACATGTACAATGTACATGTAAATAGTAAATGTTTGTTCAAAAAACAGCTTTATAACTTACAAACTAAAACTACATGTACTGGTTTTGCTAGAGTCTATAATATTGCAGGCATTACAAATGTGAGTGTTGTCTTGTGCAGCAAACGAAATTAAAATGTGTGTTATTTGGCTTAGCTTGCAAATGTTTATATAAAAGCTTGATTTTGATATCATAGAAGCATTTTTCTTCATTAGCTACATGTACATGTACACAAGTACATGTAAATCAATGTAAGCTTCTTTCCAGTTGCATACCCAAAAAGCGATGAAAATTTTCCTGCACACATACTGTACTGAAATGTGAATTAAAAATTTAAAACTGAAAGTACTGCATCGTACATTGTGGTGATTGTAGTGTATTGTACCTTAGATTCTTCATCAATTATATTTAGTAGTTTATCCCAAGCTGAGAAATGACTGCTCTCTGAATATACCCTACATGAAAAAGTAGCAAATTGGCCTGTAATACATGATGTACATGTACATGTACATGTACATGTAAATTATATATGTAGATGTATACATGTACATATACATTTGTATGTACATGTACATTGTAAATGGTGAGCTAATACTAAATATTTCGCTCGAAACAAGTTATGACAAATAAGCAAGATAATACATGTAATTATTTGAATATTAGCTGTTTTACTTTTTCCACAAAATATGCCAAATGTTAATGAAATTCATAGCCCTGAAATGTCACAAAGTGTAAAAAAGTGCAGTGATTGTATAGGCATGACTCTCTTGTTATTTGGGTCTAATCAAAGTTAGCGATATTTCATGATATTAGAGGGTTGGGTCAGGCCAGAAGTGTGTGGATAGCCCACTTGAGTGTGGTTGGAACCATGGGGTTTATTTCCTTGTTCAACATGATAATGCATTTACATGTGTAGGTATAACTCTTGGGAGTTTATGAGTGGGAAAGTGCAAATGCTGCAAACATACACTTCCATAATTAATTAATTATGCATGTAAGAAATTTGTGTGGCTAGTACTATTCAATGGGCTCCCTTAAGAGCAAGCAAATGATGAATATACATGTACTGTATGTACGTACATGTACATGTAGGTAAACACTCTCCTTACATACATGTATACACATGTACAAGAGTTTTATCACGGGTACTCAAATAATTGATTAGACCATCTACATGTAGGTTTCAGGAAGTAATGAAAATGAATGCTCATTTGCCACTTTGCTGTTCATAAGCTCCTCATGATCTCAAATATTGAATTACATATACATGTGTACATTGTAAAACAAACCAATTTTTTGTAAACTCTTGAGTTTTCCTCCTAAAGCTAATTACCAAGTTATTCATCTGTTGAGCGTGGGATTTCTGTACTGCAGCTAACTTCTGCATAAACTCAGTTGCTATTAAATGAAACAGAACGGAGAATTATGAATACTTGTACTTGACGAAATTTTGATCTTTTTGTATGTAATTGCACATTTTAAGGAACTACAAGAATAAACTTAACACAAACTGTGAAACATTTGTCTCTTTAAAAAGAAATAACAATGACCACGCACATGTACATGTACATGTATGTTTCATCTTATTATTATATGTACACTGTATACTACTTACATGTATACTTATAGTTTATACACATCTAAAATAAACTACCATTCATTACATTGGAATACATGTAACAAATGAGTAGTAAATATTCAATAATATTCAGCTTTTGTTGGTTCCTATTACCCTCACAAGAGCTCCTACATACATGTACATACTTCTTAGTAATAATAAGATGAAACATACATGTACATGTGTGTGGTCATTGTTATTTTGGCCCTTTTAAGCATATCAGCTGAATGATCAAACTTTGTTCTACTGAACAGTGTTTACAACATAGCAGAGAAGCACATGTACAACGAGTGAAATGCTTGAGTTGTGGAGTTGTGCTCTTTAGCGCATGCCATTGGTACATTTCACATCCATTGTTTGCTTTGCCACCAATACAAAACTTAGCACTGGAATGTATTCTGGATTTGACATTGTGTATTCAGACTAGAACATTCTATTGACTTGGGTGAAAATTTCTAATAGGCACTTTTCACCCAAGTCATTACATGTATGTGAGGCAACTAAATGTAAGTACATGTACTTTATTATTTTGGCCCTACAGGTACATGTACATGTACTTCACTGTAATAGTCATTTAAATAGTTTAGCTTAATTAAATACACATGTATGTACAAGCCAGATATGGGGCCAAGCACGCAATATTAGGACTTGCATGTACATGTAAGTACAAGCAGCCTTAAGTACAAGTACAAGTCTTCATTTCAGTGAAATGTACTTACATGTACATGTACATGTATTTAAATACACTCAAGTATAATTACTGGTCATACACGTACATGCATGTCTGGTACAATATGGTTGTCTTGAAGTTATTCTAAACATGTATCATTCACAATATTTATACAAACAAATAGTAGAGACTGTACAGGTGTACACACACAAACTATGCATGTATACACTGTGTAACTAAAGTGTGCAAACAAAGAAGGCAGTTAATTTAATCTAATCATTTCACATTAGGTAAACTTAGGCAAACTAGCCAAACTTGAAATACCATAAATGGTGTGTGTAATAATACATGTACATGTACATGTACAGTGTATGTATGAATTTAATGAACATTTCACCTTTTAGGCATCAATTTAATCAACACACCGAATGGAAATATCAAGATAAACTATATACATGTACATGTACATACAATGTACACAAACATGTTCATGTACATGTACAAGTAAATTAACTGTTATGATAATAACATAAATACATGTACATGTATATCACATTTTTGATCACATATGTACACGTATGTGTGTACATGTATGTTACATTAAGTACTTGTCCTTGAGAAAATATTCATAAATCCAAATAACTTTGCAGTTTAAATATTAAATATTCTTATCTACAATGTATGTGTACATGTACGTGTACATGTACTTACCCATGTGTGGCATTGTATGTATTAATTACTTGGTTAATTCATATTTCTCAGAGGTGGGTGTATACAGGTATGCAAACATGTCAAGTGTGGGAGAGTCCCACCTTCACCATTTGGGTAAAGGAATTAATGAAGGGAATGGCTCTCATAATTATTGAGATAGTGTGAGGAGATACTGTTTAATGAAATCCAGAATAAAAGCTGGAACCTATTAAACTACATGTTTACAAGTATTATAAATTACATGTAATACATGTATATGAAATAATAAATAATACAAGGTACATGTACATGTATGATAGCAAAATAGCAATAGTTATTTTAAAAGATGACTATCTTATTATTTAAAATAAACTAAAATAACAAGATATACAATGTATTGTATCCCTATAATTGCTTTGGGATGACTATGTATCAATCATTGCTGATGGTGCTACATTTAGTGTGTCAATCTTTCTGTGTACTTGAAAGCTGGGGCTTGAAGAATTAAGTGTAACTGCACACAGTCAAGTGCACAGAAACTGAAGTACTTCTTCAAAGTTCTAAATGATGACTTTCCTCGTGTCTGAAACTCTACAACTGATTATACAAGTACTTGTTAATGATTCTTGCATCATCTTTATACTGTTTCTCTACTATAATTATACAACAGTTATTAGTATTAGTTGTAGTTTTGTATTCTTCAAGCTGGTTTGTAGCTCCACGCCATTAATTGACCAAGCACCCAGGAATGACACAACTTCCTTAACTACGTATACATGTACAATGCATAATCAATTAAAAACTCTAAAAAATGTTTGCTGACAGTGTAGTGTAAACACTTATTAATTAACAATACCAAATGCCAACAAGCTTGTTAATACATATCAATGCTTGTACATGTAAAAAACAATAATATTTACATAACTGTGTACATGCACAGGTATATGTGTCTGCATATGTGTGCATACATGTATATCTATGCACGTACATGCACATGTACATGTATGCATGCTGCGTTCATATACATACATGTACAGTATACATACACATATATATACACGCATACATACATATATATGCACATGTACAGTATATACATGTATGTATGTATATTAATTGTATTATAGCAGGAGTGCATGATGGAAAAACTAAGAGGGAAGGAGTTTGAAACACCCACATGTTAATCAGAAAACTCTGTTGCATCTCCATGGTAGTGGCTATACTTTATATAGACACCACATGTAATGGAAATTTCATAAACAACTTTGGTTGCTACTACATATAAGGAATCACGAAATGATATTGTATTTATACATAGTAAGGTATGGTATAAGGTTTATAATTGGTGTACATGATTTGTTAGGGTTATGTCAGGTTGTACATGTGTATATGCTTTCAATCAATTGTGAATTCGTGACTATTCAGTGGTATGAATAAGTATTATACTAGTTGGTTAGGGTAATACATGTATATGTATTGCTGCAATACAAATTACCACAACTTTTATCATCTTATAATGATAATTCCGTAGTTGTCATGATTGAAGATTCTAACTTACTTTGCTGGAAAGGGTCGTGGTTCCATGTGAGCAGGAAGACATCAAAGCAATTGCAGGAAAGTTCCCCTTTTTTAAAAGGTAAATTCTTAGTACTACAGTGGAACCTCTTTATAAAGGACACCTTGGGACTAGTGGAAGTGTCCTTTAAATAGAGGGTGTTCTTTATCTAGCAGTCATTTAATATATTGTATTGTCCTTAGCACAGAGTAGGGATGGGCAATATTTTGATAATCGTGATAATCGTGATTAACATTTCCTGTGATAATCATATCGTCTAAACATTCCCATATCGTGGTCACAAAAATAACGATTGTTGTGTCATAACTTCTGGTTTTCAGTACTATCACATCTAAATCAGTTTTTCAACACTGTTTACTCAACAAATAAAAGGTATCAATTTGATTGTGGAATGAAATCTACATACATATGTAAGGTAGCCAATAATCGCAATAATCGTGATACTTGCACAGACAATAATCGTTGACTCATATTTTCATAATCGCCCATCCCTAGCACAGAGGTGTCCTTATTTCAGAGTGTCCTTTAACAGAGATATCAAATTCTTCCTTTTTAGTTAAAGTTGTAGTATGGTTTGTGCTATGAGATCCTTGTGGTGTCTAGCATAATTATAACTAATTATGCTAGACACCACAAGAAATGCAACAGAATTTTGTATTTAAGGCATGAGTGTTTCCCACCCTTTCTCATTTCTAATGATAGTTACACATGTGCATATACATTAGAAAGGTGTGGTAGTTTACTGGTACATACATTTGTATATGCACATAACATAGTCATTGTATGTATATTCATAATTATGGTATTACACATGTACTTTGTAGCAACAATTCTTATTTCATACTTATCTTCTCACTGTCAAGCATACATGTATACTTATAGTGTAATAACTCACTCATTTCTGAGAGTTTAACCGACAGTCCTGCAAATGCCTTGATAGTGTCATTAGAGCTAGCCTGAGGTAGGTCCCTCAACATTTTATATCCAGAGCTTGAATCCACAGGGAGTGGAGAAGAATCAGGGAGTTGAGGAGGAAGAGGTGAGGATAAGGAAGAAGAAGAGGAGGAGAAATGAGGAGGAGGAGGAGTTGGAGCAAGTAGTTCAGGTATTGGGGACGCCATTTTTCACTGTAAGGAAATATAGTTTTATAACATGCAGTTTAAAAAATTTTATTCCTGTCAAATATCACAACTTATTATAGAGTGAGTCTGGTATGTAATCATCAGACTTGTCAACACAGAAAACACTTAGAAACTGCTTAAGAGGTAACAATGATAGCATAAAATTTAATGATTTCACTCTAAATGGTTTTAATTTTGCTGACATAAAGATTTTAATATCTCTTGTAAGGCAAACACTGTCAAACATTATTAATAAGTAAGAGCAAGTGTTCATGCCTGGGGTATATATAAATATAAGCATTATAATTATTATGCATCTACAGTAGATTACATTGGTATTAGTATAATAGTTATCATTACTTGTGAACGAGGTAATAATATAATTTGACTTACAGCAGACACGTACTCTTCTTCTTCTTTAACACCAGCCAACAATGATCGATTCTTTTACTTTATGAATGAAGGTGTGGTCAATTCTGAATTAATTAATTATCATTACTAACTCAGGTAACTCCACCTAAAGTATTCTAGTTGTATATACGTACATGGAATCACTTGAACCTCCTAATCAAACTATTGCTAGAGAAGTGTTAGTGTCACAGTATGATGATGATGATGATGCTGGTGTACCCTATACGCGAACAAGTTTTGGTATCCCATTGTATACCTATGATGACATTCCTAATTTCCTGAAGGGTAACCCTTATATAGTATGTGGATATAGAGCTGATATACCAACTAGTCTTTGTATTAAAAGGTAAAAATTAGTTATTTCTTCGTTTTTGCTGATGTCAGCAGAAAACACTAAACCACTATAACTTTTGTCTCTTTGAAACTTTGTTCCTTGAGCTTTGTCTATTGTCCTAACGAGTGTTTATACAGCTATTTGTGAAGTTTTGTCCAGAAATTCGCTAGTTCTCAAGAGATCTGAAGGCCATGTTATCCCCATAATTTGCATATTCATGTTACTGACTTCCGTCAGTATACATGAATATGCAAATTATAGTGTTGATACGAATGGTGTGTTCCTGGCTGTTGCAATGTTACTTAGGCAAAGTTGTTCTAAAGCCATGCTGTTTAGCAGTAGCTAGCGAGGGTTCTGCACTTTAGTGCATTCATTATATACATAACACTAACATTAGATTCCCACCTACCAGAAATTCTTTCAACCACAGAATATAACTTAACCAAAGGACAACTAAAATCTTTAAACAATCTACACAAAAAACGAGAACTAATTACCATTAAACCTATGGATAAGAACTTAGGTATTGTTATCCTTGATACAGATGACTACATCAACCAATTTGTAACACATCTAACAACCTCCAACACTTATCAACTGAAAACAAACTTCCCAGAATCGCTACATCATCTAATTACAAATATCCTAATCAACTACAAAACTCTCCTGATAACCCTAAACAGAAAACTGTACTATTTTCTGCAACCAACTAACAAACATCGGATACCAAAATTTTATGGACTCCCAAAAATACATAAACCACCTACAGGAATACCTCCAATCCGTCCTATAGTATCGCATACCAACTCTCTCCTTTCACATACTGCTTCATTTATCGACCATGTACTCCAGCCTCTAGCACAATCGTACCCAGATTATCTTCACAATTCCACCTCACTTATCCAAACACTTACTGATTTCAAGATTACACCAAATACTAATCTAATCAGCATAGATGTAATCAGCCTATATCCCTCCATTCCTCAATCTGAATGTTTAGCTGTCATCTACATGTACGAAGAAATGCAAACCCATTCTGACCTACTTATTTGTGATCCTAACCTTATCATCCAACTACTACATATAAATATGACTCGTAATTATTTTGAGTTTGCAGATTTCACCTTTCAACAAACACATGGAATAGCCATGGGCGCAGCTTTTTCGCCTACCATTGCTAATATATTCATGTCAGTCCTCCTTAAAAAATTCTTGGAAACTCAAAAGCAACAGCCAGTTCTACTTAAAAGATATATAGATGATATATTCATGCTATGGCCTACAACACACAATTTTAATAATTTCTTCACCCAATTAAACAAGTTCCATAAGGACCTCAAATTTACTGTCACAGAGTCTAACACATGTATTAACTTTCTAGATCTCACCATTTATAAAGGAGATACATTCGATACCACTCACCTTTTAGATGTCAAAACCTTCAAAAAACCAAATAACTTATACCAATATCTCGACTTCACTTCCTTCCACCAAAATGCTATACATAAAGGATTAATCATAGGCGAATGCATAAGGTACATACGTACAAACACTCAAAGAGAAAACTATGAGAGCCAAGTATTTCTATTAACAACTAGACTAATTTGAAGAGGATACCCTAGGAGATTCATCATGAAATGTACTAACACAGTAAGCTACAATAACAGAAATCAATACAAAACGCCACAAGTAGTCTCACCCTGTATCCTCCATAAACCAATATTCAAAACTGTACCACCACCAAAGTTTACTTTACTTAAACAAATCATCCTCAAAGACTACCATGCCATACGAAAATATATAAAACCACCAAAGTAATCCAAGACAATATACTACCTGCCCATCTCCCAACGCTTTCTTCTAACCCTATAAAATCAGAGCCATGTAATCACCCAAGATGTGCAACATGTTTTCACTACAACAGACAAATGACATTTACCAGCACATCCAACAAAAAACCTTTTGCATTAGACACTCCTTTACCTGCAGTTCCACCAACGTAATATATCTCATCACTTGTACGAAATATAAAAAACAATACGTAGGTAAAACAACCCACCCTCTGAGAGAGAGAATCAATCACCATCGTACCAGCATTAGTAACCATCAAATTCGATATATCAACAATCACTTCAACTTTCCTGATCATAGCCTGAACAACATATCAGTAAAAGCCATAGATACAACTACAATAGATAAATTAAATTCCCTTGAGAAATATTGGATACAAACCCTACAAACAATTAAACTAGCAGGGCTTAACTATACCTATGATTTATAATAATTATCAATATACCTATATACAAACTTTAAGTGCCTATAAACACAGTAATTATATTAATATTGCTATGGAGGACAGAGGGTGAGGTCCCCACAAAGGTGGGGACCTTACTCCAGGTCCCTACCTTTGTGGGTTTTTTTTATATCTCTCGCACACACACACACACACACACACAATGTTTTTTGATTATACTCTGCATACCAGTATGTACATGTACATGTAGTTCGCACAAGCTGCAGTAAACACTTAAAAAACCAACCACGCATGTTAGTTCACCTATACAAGCACATGGTCACCTCTGGAGCTATAGTAGCAACTAGTCTATTTGTAAGCAACTATGGTATATCGTTTGTGAAATCCATTTTGTGAACAGCAAAGTTAAGAAACTTGGCAGCTATTTAACTTGTTACATTAGGTATGTGTATGATGTCTATATGTGTGTTAGTGTCTAAATAATGAAATTCATAAACTTCAAACACCAGAATCCAAAGGTGGAGTGGTCCCGCCCTTTCCGTAGTAAGCTATAAGTTGGGAGACTAAAGGGACCGAAACTTGTGGTTATGTGATGATCGGATTGTGGAGCTCGCCTGATGACCGGATTTAAATAGTGAGAAAGCCTATACTAGTGAGTAGTCAGAAGATGCCAACATATGTATACTGTATGTCTTTAATTCCTTCAATCTTGTTATATCAAATCATATATATAATAACCTTAATTATGTTATATGTCAAGTAGATAATAATAACCACAGGCCATCGGGATAAACTGGATAATAACATGAAAATAGAAAACAAAAGCACTAGAGCCGAGGAGAGACCTATTATGCCTGCTAATTTTTTTAGCTTAATACTTTGGCCAATAAAATTCTTGGTTGTTGAATTTGAGGAAAGCAATACCCGAGTCAGTAGACTCTTAGAGCAGATCCATCGTCCAGGATCGGAGGCATAATTCCGATTCATTTACGAGTTTGGGCATTCCACCCAACACGTAAATACACACCTACACACACAGCATCTGTATGTATATATTATAGAGGTGGTCTTGCAATACTTTTAATTATTGCAAGACAATTATTGGTAAGGCCAGACTATCTGTGTCAAAGGTCCAGTAACATCAAAGCATCAAAGCATATGGATATGTTAACAGTTAAGATTGTTAAATACAATTCACATGTATGACAGTGCTTTAATAATTTCACCAATAAAGTTTCATTGAACAACAGAAACATAAAGTCTACAGAGGAAAGTATTCGGTCTATCAATGTGTGCAAGCAACTATAGAGTGGTCGGCTGTCTGTCTGTCAGAATACAGGCAATTGAAACTGTTGACAGCAAGCACCATTAGGCATGCTGCCTCTGTTTGTTGACACATTCTCTTATTATTCAAAACGCCCATACACACACCAGGGTTCTCGCCAGGATTTTGAAATAGAAGGGTGCAAAATGATTAAATTAAATATTCATTATAAAATTAATATTCATAAATTTTATTAATTATGCGTAGCCACACCCACAAGTCGATAATAATGCCTCCTAAAAAGAAAGCATTATCAGTTTTGTTTATAAAAGAAATTTAAAGAAGGGTGCAAAATTAATTATGGGTAAGCTAAGAAGGGTGCTAGCAGCTAATAGCAGGGTGCAGCACCCTGCTATAGGAGCCTAGTGAGAACCACACACACACACACACACACACACTATAATAATTGCAGGTGGGTGATACTATATCCATGGGTAATCAAAATACTCAATACTGTCTGGGTACATGTATATGATAATACTTAGTGATTACTTCACTCATGCGTACATGTACATAGGGCTGCACGGTATATCGGTATTTAGTAGTAACACGGTTTTATTGCAACACCGTCGCGGTATATACCTAATTATTCACGTATACCGTATATAGCAATACCTAAAATATTGTAAAACCGCATGGTATATAAATACCGTAATACTGTTAAATAGAAATAACACCTTGAGTCTTGAGAGTTGAGAACTTGAAATGGTTGAGCAGCAGCAACTCCTTCCTAAACCAGGAACAAAAAGTGTAGTGTGGGACTATTTTGGACTAGAGCAAGACAAAAATGGACGAGCGATTGATGATGGAACTGTAATTTGTCGAACCTGTCGTCGAAGAGTTGTTGCCAAGCATGGCAACACTTCTAACCTCCTCTCACATTTAAGATCCAATCATAGTCGGCTCTACAGCCAAGCTAAAGATGCGATGAAGGCACCACGAGAAACTGCATCAAGCTGCTCAAGTGCTACACCAGTTGGGCAGCCATTGTTGACAGAGTGCATAGAGAAAGGTCAGAAGTATGACAAGAAGGGCAAAAGGTGGAAGGAACTCACGCAAGCTGTTACATATTATATTGCAAAAGATGGCATTCCTATCCACACTGTAAACAAAACTGGCTTTAAACGACTACTAAACACGTTTGATAGAAGGTATGAAATACCTAGTAGGAATTACTTTTCTGAAACAACACTCCCAGTTTTGTATGCTACTGTGAAAGAAGAAATAAAGCAAGAGCTTTCAGCAGTTCACCACTTCTCTGCCACCACTGATCTATGGTCCAGTGTAGGCATGAAACCATATATGAGTTATACAGTTCACTTTATAAATGAAGAGTGGAAACCAACTAACAGATGTCTGCAAACTCAATATGTTCCAGACGATCATACTGGAGAAAATCTGGCTGAAGCTATGATGTTAACTTTAGAGGCCTGGGAGCTGGATGTTACAAAGCAAGTTTGTTTGACTACCGATAATGGTAGTAATATTAAAAATGCTACACAACGTCTTGGCTGGCCCCGAATATCTTGTTTTGGCCACAATTTACACCTATCCATTACGAAGGCAGTTGCTCATGACCATCGATGTAGTAGGGCTCTAGGAGTTTGCCGTAAGATTGTGAGTGCATTCTCAATGAGCTGGAAACGAAAGCGTGACTTTACTAAATCACAGATTAATCTGGGTCTTCCTCAACATTCTCTTGTTGCGGTAAGAATAAATTATATAATAATTATTGTGTTTATAATTGACATTCAGTTAGTGCAACAATGATAATTATCAATAATATAATAATATTGAATGTTTCTTTACACTTCCATTCAATTGTTGTACTATCACCTATTAGGATTGTCCAACTAGATGGGGGTCGATGGCGAAGATGGTATCTAGGATATTGGAACAGGAGGAAGCTCTTCGCATTGTCCTTAGTGCAGACAGAAAGACTACCCATCTCCTCCTTACTTGGCAAGATACTGAAATACTACAATCACTTGACCAAGCTCTTTCTCCTCTCTCTACCCTCACCGACATTCTATCTGGAGAATCATATGTTACAGTGTCTGCAGTGTTACCTATTGTAAATCTCATTGACAACAATCTATCAAGGGAAAAGGATACCGATACTCAACTCACAAAAGATATTAAGCAACGTATAAGACAAGATATTACACACAGATATACACATACATCTGTTGGAGATGCATTAGAAATTCTCAAAGTTGCTATGTTTCTTGATCCTCGTTTCAAGACAAAATATATTTCAGATGAAGAAATGGAAGATATCAAGCACAAACTGATTAATGATGAATTTATCGATTTTGACACTACTACACGTTCTACCCCACAGGCTGAAGGTGCTCAAGGAGATATGACGGAGGTGCAGCCACCAGCCAAGAAAATGAAGAAACGCAACCTTGGTACTTTGTTTAAGGACAATGATGAAAGTGAAGAACAAGAACAAATGCCTGTCATTTCGCAAGAACAGCAGATTCGTAACGAATTGCAAAGTTATATCACTATACCCAAATTAGACTTTGAAGAGGACCCACTATCATGGTGGAAAGCTCACAGTCAAACCCTTCAGTTTCTCTCAAGATTAGCAAAAAAGTATTTGTGTGCATGCGCAACAAGTTCTGCTTCGGAAAGGCTTTTCAGCACTGCTGGAAATATAGTAACTCCGTTACGAGCTAGTATGAAACCAGAAAAGGTTGACATGTTAACTTTTTTGTCTAGGAACCTGTGAACACGTATTAATTTTATTATGTCCATCGACAATTATCTTATTTATCATGTTGCAGTTATCATTTCAGTATTATAATCACTTACTTAACAATAATCACTTACCATTAAATTTTGTTGCAATTGGACATGTTATTATTTAATAAACAAGGCAATAGTAGGTATTTAGTTATATTGCTATATTTGCATGTAGAATACCGTGATACTATATTTGTGAATACCGTGCAGCCCTACATGTACACAATATGTGATATAGTCATAATTCACATTGTGTAAACAGAAATTTCAATAGTTGTAATCATGCATATATAACATATTATCTACATACTATGGAATTAATGTAACAAGTAATTATTTAATGAATGCACTAAAGTGCAGAACCCTCGCTAACAACATGGCTTTAGAACAACTTTGCCATATTGCAACAGTCAGAAACACACCATTCGTATCAACACTAAAGTCAGTAGTACATCATGAATATGCAAATTATGGGGATAGCGGAGAGAGAGGTGAGATTACGTAAGAGAAGAGAGACTGATGGAACTTGTCATGATCGAGAGAGAGAGGAAGATAAGCTGAGCAAAGCCTGGGAAGAGAGATTGAAGATTATGCTGGAGAGACAAGAGCTATGGAGACAGATTATGAAAGAGAAGTAAGGTTGGAGAGACAGAGACAGACAGAGGGCGATAAGAGATGAGGAGACTGCTGAGCAAAGAAAAGAGAGATTGAAGATTCTGCGGGAGAGACAGATAGAGAGAACAGTTATATGGCTGAGCAAAGTGATCTTCCCGCTAAAGTATTTAACATCAGGGTTTTTCCTACTTACCTTTATTGGTGAAACCTCCATCACTATTCCACGAACTGTAGCGTTTGCCATCTTCACAGACTTGCACGTGTTCATATTGCATGTGCAGTTGCACAAACCCTCGTCTTACAACCACACCTTTTTATGTGTCCTCTCAGGCTTGCCCCACAATGATTATCATTCTCTAGTAAAACTACATGTAAATGGTATTTAGTAGGTCTGGCTGATTTGAAATGAGGCTGCTAAGAGGAAACCTGAAGTTACTATGGAATACAATAAGTATATGTTAGGAGTGGACAAGCTAGAACAAATGAGCAGTTATTATAATTTCCTCCACAACACTATATATTAAATGGTGGCGGAAGGTTTTTTTTGGATACTTGAGATGACAGTAGTTAACTCTTATATAATTTTCCAGCACACACAACGAGAACAACAGCAAAAAACTATTACTCACCTCGCATTTAGAAGACAGCTTATAGAGTCTTGTAGAACCACATCAGTTGTCTCAAACTCAGGTGGTAATTTCCCTGTCTACCAACTTCGGTGGATCCCTCATTATCTAGAGAAAAGACACAAGCATAGGGACTGTGTTGTATATATGTAGTGACAGGTCTGAAAGCGGTACCTGACATTTAACATTGTTTGTGTGCAAAACATGTCTTGAAACACCGGCACTATACCCAGACAAATGCTTCTAGAAATACCACACACAGAAACATTGAATATGTGCAACACTCTTATTATCTAAAGCCTCATACACAAGGTCTCGCTTTCATTTACTGCTTACAATAAGTTATAATATAAATAGTCCTAACTTAGTCTCGCGTAGCCAGCTCCTCTCTCTAACGAAGCAAGGGTCTGGTGGATAACCATTCATTCACTCGTTCAGCTTTGCACTGTACTTCTGGTGCAACTCAAGTGGCGGGACGGACAAAGTACAAGTGGATGAGCGTGCTATATGGCCACACAAAAGTATCATCCATCGGTGAGCACGTGCGGTTCATGAACAAGCCATATAGCACACCCATCCACTTGAAAGAGGGAGGGTGGCTACGCTACTATTCCTAACTGTATTGAAATACACACTGTAATACATACCATCTCCATTATCACACTCATACGTAACTATAAGATGCTATTAGAGTATTATAATAATTATACCACTATTATATGTATACATATATATATATATATATATATATATGTTATTATTATTCATACATGAATAAACAAACTCACCTTACTTGTGACTAAGTAGGCACGAGCGTCAGAGAACGATCTAAAATCATTAGATATCAACTACAGGTCTCCTAGGAACCATGTCTGTAGTCCTTCAACCCTTACAAAGCGTAAAATCTACTCGACAAGCGGGAACTGACCTTTATCTTGAAAATCACCATTTTTTTTTTTTTTTTTTTACAATATCACGTGGACAGTTATTTAATTAACTAATTAATTACAGTAGACTCTCACTAATGTGAACATAGTCTCGCGAGCACTCGAGCAGACGTTTCGCTCCGCGAAACGACTGCTCGCGAGATACCAAAGGATTAAAATTAGCGTTCAGATTAGTGAATTTGTTCGGAATAGTGAAGAATATCATTAGCAAGACAATTTGTGATACATATATTATGCATGTAGAAATATATAATTAGAATACAATGTATATATATATATATATATATACACATTATACCAAATTACAAAGTGACATGTACACTGTACAGTCACTTGTTTTATAAAACTACAATGCACTGATTCGATGATGGTATACCAAGGTATTCTATTAAGCTTCTTTGCTTTAGTGAATTCAGCCTCTTCTTTGCAGCAGCCAACTGACGTAATTCTCTTTAACACTCTCATGCTGTAAACGTTAGCTTCATCTTGTTGCTGCAATCACTGTAAGCAATCATCAAACATTCGTATAGCATCATCATTAGAGATTGAAGGAACAGTGTGTGAGACCTCGTCTTCTTTATCTTCATCTCCCTCGTCTTCTTGGTCTTGCTCTTCCTCTTGTGTCACTTCAGCTACAATCTCTTCATTTGTCATGTGTGTGTAACCTCTGTCATTCTCCAGCCACTCCAAAAGTTCACTGTCTGGAAGATCATGGCCAAGCATTCCAAAGATTGAATGGAAATCTTCTGCAGAAGGGTCAGATGGTTCTAGGTCATCTGAGGAAATGGGCGTCGACCGCTAAGATTATTGGATTAATCAATCGATATCGAAAATTCTTCTGCTAATCAATTATAAGTCTGCGATATCAATTATTCCAGAAGACATACTTTTCAAGCATGCAACAGCAAATCATCAAATGTGAGGAGTTTCTTGCATTAATTGACTCAGGCTTAATTGGCCTAATTACTTCCGCTGATTTGAAGTTAGTGATAATTGATTTCAGAATATCAGTCGATTTCCAGAATCTCTTGGATTTCACTTTGTACATCAACATTACTAGGAGTGACCAGGTACTGATCATAATCTGTCTTCGTAACTTCGCTCTTGAGCTCTGTCATTCTTGTATGTAAGTGTATCATTCTACACATCATGATTTCAGATCAAATGTATCTCAACATGCAACAAAATCTCACTTATAAGCCTTCTGGTGCCCAAGAAGCCACCAGAAGCCACCAGAAGCAACCTTCGAGGACCTGAATGAGAATATGTGCATATGTATGTGTGTGTGTATGTGTGTGTGTACATGTGTGTATACATGTCGGTATATGTGTATGTGTGTGTGTGTGTGTGTGTGTGTGTGTGTGTGTGCGTATGTACGTGTGTGTGTATAGGTCTACATGTATTACACATACATGTACTCATACCTACACATACACCTACATGTACATGTATACACACATGTACACACACACATGCACACACATGCACACACATACACATATCTGTACATGTACACCTATACACACACACATACACCTGTACATGTACCCACACATACATATACACCTATACACATACACAAACATACACACACATACATGTCATGTATGTATGTGTATGTATGTGTGTGTATAGGTGTACATGTACATGTACATGTACACCTATACACACACACAAACATACACATACCTGTACATGTACACCTATATACACACACATACCCTGTACATGTACATGTATGCACACATGTACACACACATACATGTACACCTATACACATACACAAACATACACACACATACATGTCATGTATGTATGTGTATGTATGTGTGTGTATAGGTGTACATGTACATGTACATGTACATGTATGTGTGTGTATGTGTGTGTGTACATGTGTGTATACAAGAAGGTATACATGTATATGTGTGCATTTGTGTAAGTATGGGTACGTGTATACATGTACAATGTATGTGTGGGGGTGTGTATGGTGGACTTATGTACATGTATGTTACAATTATAAATTATAAATTTATAATGACGCACATAAATTGTGACCTAATTTTTAAATTATGATCAAACACTTACTTTCAATTGCTCATCAATCTGCCATATTGTACAGAAGGGATTTTGACATTTCATATCTAGGAATCTATTACTTCCTAAATACCAAATTGACATCCTGTACAATATGGCAGAATGACGAGAGATTGAAGGTAAGTGTATGATCAAAATCATTTTGCGGTACAAGGTCACTTTTGGGAAATTAGTTCACAATTAACCATTTATTGTCTACTTGGTTTCATGTATTACTACAACATGTGATCAACTATTACTACAACATGTGATCAACTATTACTACAACATGTGATCAACTATTACTACAACATGTGATCAACTATTACTATAACATGTGATCAACTATTACTACAACATGTGATCAACTATTACTACAACATGTGATCAACTATTACTATAACATGTGATCAACTATTACTACAACATGTGATCAACTATTACTACAACATGTACATATATTAGGGCTGAGTGATAATATTGATTTATGATCATTGCGATATTTTTTTGCGATTGTGATAACGATTATAACAAATTTTGTATCGCAATAATTACCACATGTGTCTGTGCATGCACAATGTGATATAGCTATTTCTGCAGTTAATTGTTTTGCTTTGAGTGCTTGTTAAGTTGATAAATCACTCGTAGGTAACGCCCAGTTTTCTCTAGAAGATTAGCTTTTCAGCTTTCATCTTTCTGTGGACCGGGCTTTCACTGCACTGGAACTGGAGGCATCCTTAAGCATACATGTCCAGTAGCACCATGGATTGTCTAGTGTCCTTTAAGTATGTCCAAGATACATGGGATATCCTGGGATATTATCGAGACATCATCCTTATGAGACCTGTACTAATTATCCCAGGTTTCCCAGGATAGACAATCCTAGGATTATCCCAGGACATATGCAAGTATGTATGGGTACACCCTTGTCTGAGTATTCCTAGGATATGCAGACAATCCTAGGATGATCTCAGGACATACACAGACTAAGTATGGCCATGTCCTTATCTGAGTATCCCAGAATTCCCAGGATATGCAGACAGTTCTAGGATGTTCCCAGGACATATGCAAGCTAGGTATGGGTACACCCTTGTCTAAGTATCCCAGGAATCCCAGGATATACAGACAATCCTAGGATGATCCCAGGACATACACAAACTATGTATGGCTATGCCTTTGTCTGAGTATCTCAGGATTCCCAGGATATACAGAGAATCCTAGGATAATCCCAGGACATACACAAGCTTAATCCTTGTCTGAGTATCCCAGGATTCCCAGGATATACAGAGAATCCTAGGATGATCCCAGTCCTTAAGCTTATAGATTAGTCCTGCAAGTAAGCTAAAGACAGAAAAATGCAATTTTTGAGTGACCATGTGTGTGTTAATTGCAACAGGTATAGTATGCATACGTAGATTGTATATGTATATTATCGCTATATTATAGTTATCGCAATAATTTGGCAATTATCAATCGAGATACAGTATGATAATACTAATATCACTCAGCCCTAACATATACATGTACATTCCTGGTATATTACATGTACATGTATGTATGTGCATAATATACTGTAATGTCTATAGATCACTCTGTGCTCTAATTTAATGAAGAAGTTATTACTTAATATTTTCCCTGCATCTACATACATGTATACAGTATAGTCACACACATAATACATATACAAGTATAGATGTACATGTATACTCTATTATTTGTAATTATCAATAAATTGTACTTACATGTACATACATTGTACATTCCTTCATGACAGGAGGCTGAAATATCAAATTCTTGACTCTACATGTATCTTCTACTCTTGCATCTTCAATATCAGTGGCTTCAAACCTGGAATGTATATTTATATTACGTTATCATAGCAACCAAACTGCAAGAACCTACCAACATATTAATTAAACTACAAGTAGTTACTTTATTCCACAAGTGATGTGGATCAGAGGATTCTATAGGCCTGCATAGTGAAATACAATATACATGCAGCAGCATATTAACAAACATTGATCACTGTATACTGTATACATGTCCACGATAACATGATCACTGTATACATGTCCCTGATCAATTGATCACTGCATACACGACTGTAGTAATCTTACTAAACTGGACTAGTACTTTATAACAAGTATCATTTATGTTGTTTCTATATCATTAGATTGAGAAATCGAACAGAAACAACACAAGTGGGTGTGGCAGTGAATATATAATTATATCCCCTATGGTTGCTATCATTATTCATTATTGTCATGTCTGAAAACCCAAAATATAATTATTTGATATTCATAATATATATTATTTTAGGATGGGTCTGGCTACGCGAGACTAAATAATCACATTGTTAGTACACTTATTACATAACTGTAAAATCTTTTAGAAAAGACCAATACCTATACAGAAATAATTGTCCATAATGGCTGAAAGAGATTATCGAATAAACAAACACATATATATCTATGATTATCCACTGTTTTACCTGGTGTCACACCAGCTTGGATATTCAGTTGCGAAATGTGAAGTAGACAAATACTGGTTCACTGATTAGATTATTTAGATAAGCTTACTGTCATTCAAAAGTGGGCGTGATTGTTTTGCGGATATGATGAAACAATTAGTCTGGAGTATATGCCAACCCCGCCTATACATAAAGGCGTGCCTGTGCAATCACAGATTCACAACTGTCTTATTTAGCCCAAAAAGCTGCCAGAAAACTCCAACAGTCTTTCAATATTACCAGATTCAGGTATGTATTATAGTGTATTACTTATTGTGTCTTTGTGTCATATAGAATGAGATGTTTATGGTAGGTAGTGGCTAGTTAGTGAATAATGAGCATTTCCGATTCCAAAGTATTCCATACTTTCATTCCTATCATGAACTTTCAGGTATTGACCGAAAGTTATGGAATCCAATGATTCATTTCCGAGTTGTCACACCCATGACACACTCCATTACATAAATTACTGCACCCGGCATACAGCAGTGTTCAGTGGGGTTTAAGGTGTAATGTTTAGTTCAAAAAACAGGAAATTTATGAATTGGTAAATGTTACAGTTTCAAGTATAACACCAGCAGTCAAAATCCAAAGTATATACATAGCTGTTAATAATTACTAGCTATCATATCACATTCCAAAATTTTGGATGTACTACAGTACGTATTAACCCTTTGTATTCCATAATTAAACTGGGCATTTTTCTCCACATTCCCAAATTAACAAAGCCATAGATGAAAACTTTATACTTTACTATCAGCAGAAAGATAGCAAGGCAAGTGCTTGAAAGTTTATTAGTCCAGGTAGTGGCTAGTTAGTGAATAATGAGCATTTCTGATTCCATACTTTCATTCCTATCATGAACTTTCAGGTATTGACTGAAAGTTATGGAATCCAATGATTCATTTCCGAGTTGTCACACCCTAGTCTGGCGTTGCCGCCCCTTCGCATTGAGAGGAAGGGTCTGGAACAATGCGTATACCAAACTCGTTCTGCTGGAATGCGGAAGTCACGTGCCTATAATTATTTTTTAAATTGTAGAAGCTAATATCATACCTGATCTTCGAGAAGAGACTTCAGAGGACTAACTACAACGACAATGGAAGGTAAACCACAAGAACTGTCTCCACTTAGCGCAGCATCAAAAGCCCATGGTAAACAAACGAAACACAAACTCTTGCCATACCTGGTAGCAAGAACGGCGAAAACATCACTACCTTCAAGGATAGAGACTACAACTCTCTCTTGCATGGCCTTCAGTGAAGAATAGCCAAGGCGAGCTACATGTACTACAGATACCAGGTTTGGCTTGCACAATAATACTATAATAGCGTGTTATTCAAGTGTCACGTGATATTAGATGACGTTTTCGCCACCTCAATTCTGATTGGCCATCAATATTTTTGCAGAGCAGAACGAGTTTGGTATACACAATGTTCCAGACCCTTCCTCTCAATGCGAAGGGGCGGCAACGCCAGACTAGTCACACCCATGACACACTCCATTACATAAATTACTGCACCCGGCATACAGCAGTGTTCAGTGGGGTTTAAGGTGTAATGTTTAGTTCAAAAAACAGGAAATTTATGAATTGGTAAATGTTACAATTTCAAGTATAACACCAGCAGTCAAAATCCAAAGTATATACATAGCTGTTAATAATTACTAGCTATCCTATCACATTCCAAAATTTTGGATGTACTACAGTACGTATTAACCCTTTGTATTCCATAATTAAACTGGGCATTTTTCTCCACATTCCCAAATTAACAAAGCCATAGATGAAAACTTTATACTTTACTATCAGCAGGAAGATAGCAAGGCAAGTGCTTGAAAGTTTATTAGTCCAAAGAGCAACGCCCACACCTTTACTTACCTGCATAACTTTCACATTTTACACAGCACATACATGTACCTCTGACTTACTGAGTTAGACAGAGCAACTTCTAACAATGTCGTAGATACTAAAATCATGCTTTGTTAGTTGGAGGAAAGCAGCAAGGCAAGTGTCTGAAACTGCAGTGGGCATTGCCAACACCCACACTTAGCATCTTTATCAATTCAATCGCTTATAACTTTAGATTGGTTACACATATAGTTTCGATTTTTGTATTGCTTAAAGCACATTTAGTGCACTGTCTTGTGTCCAAATTTGGTTGAAAATTATCAAAGGATGTTGATATGCATGACGTCTGTAGACATCAATGGGAATTAAATGTTAATTAATATGGATGTCTGTAGATATCATTGGATTATAAAGGGCTAAAGCAAGGTAGTCATATAATATACTTGTGAGGCCTGTTTATGGAACCAAAACAATTCGGAGAAACGGAAAATCTAGAGCCTACACTTTAAAGGCAGTCATGCACTCCATAACATTCTAATGTCAAATTATATTGAAACTAGAGAGCAGTAAAAAGCTAAAATTGTATTGTGCTTTTTCTTCTTCATTGTTTTAGCTTTTACTTCAAATTTATAATCATGTTATGATGTGTATATAATTATGAAATGAAACAAAAACATATTTCAAACTCATTCTGCTAAATTAGTTGGTACTGTACAGGTATAAATTATAAGCTAGACAGGGGTATGGTTCCTGTTATTGAATGACAATTTGTATTATTATGCTGTTGCATATACATCTTTGTAGCTACTGCAAGTTCTATAAGAAGTTTAATTATTTACGTACTGTGGATATGCTAATGGTGATCAATATGAGGCCATTTTTTGAAACTAATTATACAACCATATTATATAAGTTTAGAAAGAGTAGGGTTATGAGTTTAGTTACACAGCAATCCACACACCTCACAAATTAGTCATCTCCAATGACTAGTTTGTGAGGTGGGTACATATGTACAATGAATACAAGTACATATGCATTATCAATCAGTTGAGTCTTTGTATCATAGTGGGTTCCTTTGTGATGAACAAGTGAATTCGCCAATTAATAGCTCACACTTAAACTTTGTTTCTATAATTGCATGTCACATGTAATATTATGCATGATATCACCTTCATGCTTTGATAACTGATCAAAGTTTAAATCATGCTAGTTTTGTATTGTCAGCTCTTGTCAATCATGTATAGCACAGGTACATGTAAATTGTGTTGAACTTAATCTCACACCCAATAGTTAGTAAAATGGTAGTTCAAATTGCTCGATTACATGTACCTGCTTATTCAAATTGTAAAAGTATAAATTATTTTAACACTGATCAATTGAGAATTTTTTTGGTTTGAAGTGTTTCTTGGCTAGCGACAGCCATGAAACAGGATCACTTGTGTTTTATGTGTCCATATTTACTCTTGTTATTGCCCTCGTTTCATCTTAAGTAGTGAAACGGTAACTGTGAGTTATAAAAATTGTCATAACTTTAGAACCAAAAACTTTTAGAAGAGTTCCTACATTATTTTTTTCCTTGTATAATTTGAAGCCTACCAGTACCCCGTTTGAATTGTCAATGTTTTATTTATCCAGAAAAAGTGCTAACAAACAGACAGACAGACAGACACACAGAAAAAACTTTGTTATTGCTTTTATTGGCAAGACTAGAAACCGATTGGAGTTTCATCTACCCCTCCCCCTAGTACAACCTTGATATATGTTAACTTTCTTAATTAATGCAACTGCTAAGTTTAACTGTTAAGGTGGTACTTGGGAGTGGGCAGATGCGACTCCAATCAGTTTCAAATTAGAATATTATATAATATGACTCTAACCTGGTGTAATAGCGACCTTCATATCTTCTGATGATCTTTATATTTGTCTGTAAGAGTGGGAGTGTTGGAAAAAGGTCCATTTTTGCAATCGTAATAAGTACAAAACAAAGAAAGCCACGCCCACCAATCATGGCGTGCATCAAGTACAATGCATTTTGAGAAAACAAATAGAGCCGTTTTCTGCAAATTCATTTTACTTTTATAGTTACAAGAGGCTGAAGAAAGCTGAATTCTGTAGCTTTTCAGTGAAACCATAAAATCTACCTTTCTAGGCACTATCAAACTCCGATCTTTCTCAGAGAGCAACTACAGTTACCCCGCCATTGTTGAATAACAAACCGCCCCCTCCACCACCCGTGGGGCGTGTTTAGGTTTGTTTCTGAAAATAAACTATCAGTGAAAACATTTAGGCCCAATAATTATACCCCCGGGTGGGTGTGGTTCCAAAAGATACAGAATTGAACCAGATTGTATGCAGCAAGAAGCTGGCAAGACTAGAAACAGATTGGAGTTTCATCTACCCCTCCCCCTAGTACAACCTTTAACTAACTCCAGGAAATCAATGTCTTGCCAGATTCGGAATAGATGGGAAGTTGTGCAGTCATCACCCAGAACTTTGTTGATAACAAGAGAATGTTCTGGTATCCCTAGCTCACACTGTGCTTTGGCCATGTCACATCTTCTATTCCAGCTATGGGAAAAGGTACATACTAATTTTCTACAATACACTCACACGTTGGTCATCCTTCAATGGATTTTTGTGAAGATTGTGACCAAAACAAAACAGGTGCTTCCAACCAAGACAACGAACGGCACAGATCATGGGCGAATCCAGGGGAGGGTCATGGGGGGCAGTTGACCCCCTCTTAGGCCCTGACTCAGTGCAGTAATAATTATTAATTATTGAACTCACGAAATCATTAACTAATCGATAAATCAATTAAAAGTGACCACACTCCTATGAAATAATTAAAATCTGTTGTGCGCTTAAAAAGCCGATAATTAACCACCGCCCCTTTCAAAAATCTGGATCCGCCCCTGCAGATAATATTTTTTTCCACTCTCTCTGAAGTGAGGCTTACCTGCTTAGTAGTTTCAGGTTCCCAAGACTGTAGTGTCTCCTGCAATACTGGCAATATTCTCACCAGTGGGGATTTCTTGAAGGTAAAGAGTTTTTAAACTTCGAGTATGGAGCTTCCAATTGTTTCCTAATATATAACTTAGGTTCGTGGGTAATTATGAATACTGGTATACCGCCCAACACTAATATATATAACTTATGCTATTGAAGACTAACAATACCTTTTATATGCCCAGAGATCGCTGTTAAAGTAGAGAACCGGCAAGTAGCAAAACCTGCAAATGCTCATATTATTCACTATTATTATTATTCTTTTTCATAAAAATAGATTTTCATGCTATTAAAGTAGTTTAAGCACAAAATTAATACAAATTTATTTTAAGTTAAATTCAGGGATACAAACTTTGTACTGTTCTGTTTTTTGACTTAGACAACGAATACTTTCAATTACTAGAGTAACCTACTTATGATAGCACACCATTTGTAATAAACCATACCCATTACAAAATTAAATATCACTTCCACATTAAACACCACTTGTACGTTATAACCCTACATAAGTATACATAGCTATAGAGTAAAGGCAAAACTCAAAGAAGTGATACTTACATGTATGTACAGTTGTTATGTGGAAGTGGTATTTAATTTTGTTGCCAAAGCAAGGAACTGTCCCAATCTTGTTCCTGTGCTTTTTTCGGTTTTGACATATATCCCTACATACTATTTCATTTTTAAAAATGTTTTTTATTATTCTTGTAGAAATAAATAATGATATTTCACATTTTTCATGGTTAAATACTTCATTTTACAAAATATAGAATAATTCAAACTGTTGTTGCTACTAAAAGCACATGATGGCCACTTCTTTAACAAGGAATGAAAAGAGAGCCCTAGTAAGTGAAGTACATATATCGTAACATTATCATTCTACTTATTATTTTCTGTTTTTGTTGTTATAATAATGATAGTATGTGAAGGGTTCATAATCTTATAGTGATCTGACACATTGAAATCAACATCACTTATCATTCTAATAATAATAATAATAATAATAACATGCACACTCATAATTATTATTGATGCACTAATAAGAGATTTTACCGATATTCCGATAACCCAATAATTATTTTAGATATGTATTTACATTTTGGTTTCTTATTCTTTCAATAAAAATGAACATTTCCTCATTAAATATGAGTATCATAAAAGCAATTAATGCCATGATTTCATGCTGCTGTATGTGTAAATATTCTTGGGGAAACTGCTGGCATTTGAGGATTGAAGCATCATATTTTTAGTCAAGGTATCATAGATAAAAAAAAATACAAAACTCCAAAGTGAAGACTGTGATGTATTTATTTTTTAAAAAACGTTTTGGCTTGTAAAAACTTAATTTGTCACTTTTGCATGTTTTGCCTCATTTTCACATAGACAGTCACAATACTGCTACTGTTATTTGTTGCAACAGGATATGATACATAGTTATACTGACTACTTCACACTGAAGTGTATTAGAGTACTATTGTTCTAAACTCTTCCTATTATTATCAGATACAGTTAGATTATTTCAGTAGTATAATTATTATAACATGTACATGTACAAACATCCTCTACATAATTATGAATTGCTATACCTTTTTAATATCTATCAGCTAATTATGAAGTGTACTGCTATTGGTTTTGTGTATAAAGTTATTATTAATTAGATCTGGTAGACTAACCCATATAATTAATTTTTATGATGGGGTCAATACAATGGAGTGAAACTAACCATAAAAAAAATAAACAACTAGTCTGACTAGTTGAATAATTATTTAAAACTGGAGCTGTGAACAACAATACTTGTTCATCGACTTGTAGTTATTATTTTGCACTTGCATATTTCATGTTCATGTCATGCCGGGAAGGTACTCATTCCAAGTCTATTGTTGAAGTACTTTGATAACCTTCTTACAATGAATTGTACGTTTTTGTAATTATTATTATCATTGTGCAATCATGATACTAAATTAATATTTGTGTTTGTGGTGATGATAATTGATTAGATAGGTAGAAAAAACCCCTAGTCATTCAAACACTAAATGAATTTGTGTATACTAAAATAAGTATATAATGGAATAGAATAGAAAAAAATAGTCTTAATTGTAGTCTAGGAGAAATTAGTGGGCATGATTATGTGATTTGTCTCATTTCCAGCAGTCGATTAACAATTTTCATATCTTGTTAGATTTTCCTAGACCTTTTGAGTTGCACATTCTACATTGTAAGCTGCTAAATGCACCCGTAGTTGATGGTTGGGCAATCACACCATGCATAGCAGAGTATCTCCACACACCATAGTAGCACTAAAAGCTCAGGATCGTCACTTGACCATTTGTTTCAGAGTATCCCTGTACAATATAATAATAAACCTTGTGATGATTATTTATAATGAGAGTTCCATAATTATAGACTAGTTAGTGAAGGAACTTGTCTGCTATGTAGTACATAACATATATCTCTATAGTTTATCATGAAAAGTTTGTAAGTATCAAATTCTTTCAAGGTAGACGTGTTTGAATTGTAGGACCTAGTTATTTTCAAGATTCCAGTTTAGATCTGATATATATGTAGCATAATAATTATTAATGTTATGAATATTGTTACTTCAAATGAACTACCAACAAATTTAAAATAACACAAGGATGAAATAAAAGAAATCATGTTTCTAAAACATTTTGTTTAAAGTAATCACTAAATTTATAAGTCATACCATGTCAACATTTCAGAAGACTTCCAGACACACATACACATAAAACAATTACAGTAACCTCTTCTCCATGTACATGTGGGTAGATTAATATTTTGTAGTTTATGAAGTACAGTTGATGGAATAATGGAATCCCTCCTTGTATTTAAGTGATCCATGATGGATGATGAAATAGGTGGAGCTAGAAAGTGATGGTAATTGCAAAAGCTTAGAGTCAATGCTGATGTTCTTGTCTAATCATTAATAGATTACATTCATTCATTCCAGATTTGTAAATGTGTAATGAAAATGAAAACAACATGAATGATTATTTATCATGTTGTGTAGTTATAATTTACATTTCATAAAAACATATGAACATGTACATAATAATGACTAATTTGTGTATAAATATTACTAGTAGAAACTAACATATTTCATAATAAATATTTATAATTATGTATTCCAATTAGCAATTAGCTTATACATAAGCTAATTGGAATACAGTTTCATTATGCGGACTGCAAAATCTCTCTAACACGTACTATAATTATTATAAATTATACACATGACGTTAATACATTAATAATAATGAAAGAATCTAATATTTAGTATATTGCATAGAAATAAAGATAAAAATAAAAATAAAAGTGATAATAGTTAGGTCAAATTAATTGGAGATGTCCCACATACTTGGGACGATTCCAATATCCATTAAAATTGAAAGTACCATTCGGGCATTAAAAACCCACAGACAGATTGACAACAGTTGGAATAAATTTCTAGTTGCTAGAGATAGGGGGATGCCATTGATCGATGCCACCTTTGAGGCAATTATTTTTAGTGTTCTCAGGCTATTAGGTGTCCAAATGCCAAGTCCCCACTATCGGGGGAAAAAATAAACCACCTGTGGCAGTTACATCCTTTTCATGTTTGTCATCCTTGTCTAATTCTCCTGCTTTGCCTGCTGCACCTGGGTGTTCTGATGCACGTGAGAGAAATTGCGACTGAAATGAATTCCTCACACTGACGTCGAAATAACCTGGCTTGCCAAAACTGAAATCAGGATGAAACACATCGCCAGGACGATTATTGTTATTTGTACCACACCGTTGTTCCCTTAACGCACCTTTGTTGTCCATCAACAAAGTGTGCCAGACCACTTCACTCAGAGCATCGTGACGTTTGATTCTAAGTGGGCCGTGTCCGCATCCGAGGACATGGTCACCATAATTATCAATGGTCTGCCCACAAATGCATCTAACTGGGTGAGGGAAAATATGATTGCCCAAGCCACATTGACAACGAAAGAGTGAATTCTTGTCTGGACATGGTGAGGCCTAAATTAGGGTTAGGAATTGCCCGCAACCATGCTCCAGTCTCAGGGGTGCCAATGGTATTTAGTCGTGCAATTCTTCCCTCAAAGAACTGTCGGAAACAGACAAATCGTCATTACTATCACCTCTAAGAAGATGGAGGACGAGATCTTTTGATGAATTTAAACTACTGTAATGAGGCCAACTTATAGACCTAATCATTAGACTTATAGACCTCATCATTAGACTCTAAGTGTTAACTTACCTTACAGACCTCATAATTGTACTTATATGTGTTAACTAGATCTCATCATCTGTACCTTATACCTTTTTGTTAAACAGTGCCTTACTTTTGTTAGTTGTTCTTTTGTTTGCTATATTCTATTTAAGTTGTGTAATTCTTAGTCATGTGGTTGTTGAATACAGTTCTAACCTCTCTTTAACTCTGTCAATAATATTCCATTATACGTGGTGAGACCACCACTACATTGGCGCAGTGGGTAGGATCCTGACTTCTTCTATTTACTTCTGATCAGCTACTAGCAAAGTGAACTATGGCAGGGTGACCTGTAGTCCTACCAGAGCCTTTCACGGGAGAAGGCAGCTGGGACCAATGGATCTCTCATTTTGAGAATGTCGCAGCAGTCAACACGTCGGATTGTGCAGCCAAACTCCTCTGGCTGAGAGCAAGATTAACTAAAAGATCACAGACGGCATATCAGAATTTTTCGGAAGAAGCCAAGGCTACTTATGGAGAATCAAAGAAAGCATTAAAGGAAAGGTTTGAACCAAAGTGTAGACATGAACTTTACCAGACGGAGTTTCGAAATCGGAGAAAACAGAGAACAGAAGGCTGGGCTGATTATGCTGAAGATGTAAAGATTTTGATAGATAAAGCTTTTCCAGACTTACAAGAAGAGGCTAGAGAATTACTAGCACTGAGCCATTTTCTAGGACAGATTGATGATCATCAGGTTGCTTTTAGTGTCAAGCAATCTCGCCCAAAGAACCTTGATGAAGCAGTGGCAGCTACCTTGGAAATGGAATCATATGCTCAACCAAAATCAACTCGATTAGTTTCACAGGTGGAACAAGGGGAGGAACTCATATCAGTAGCAGTTACGAATAGAGAGAACTCTTCTGATTCCCTTCTGCTTATGATGAAACAGATGATGCAGACAATGGAGAAAATTGAAGGAGATTTGTCCTCTACGGAGCGAACCTCGGACAGTCGAAGACGAACTCCACCCCGTCGGGAGCAATGGAGCTACACACAGCCAGTTATCTGCAGGAAATGTGGACAGTCAGGTCACTATGCCAGAGGGTGTGCAACTCGAAGATCAACAAGCCAGCAGCAGGGAAACGAGATACCCTTCCAGCCGTGAGTCAAGCTGGCAAGGGTTGTCTCAAACATGTATACCAGTATCTCCTATTACTTCAAATACTACTTACAAGGTTGCTGCAACTATCCATGGCTCTTTAGTTTCTTTTACTCTTGATACAGGGGCAGCTGTTACTTTAATTCGTAAGGATATTTGGGACTCAGTGAAGTCTACAGATCACTGTTTAGAGATGTGGAATGGACAAAGTCTTATTGGAGTTGAAGGAACACCTCTGCAAGTTCATGGGTACACAAAAACAACTATCCAGTTAGCAGGGGAGCAGTTCCACGTGAGAGTGATTGTTGTTGACTCTCTCACAACTGAAGCTATATTGGGTATGGACTTTCTTGAAGCTAACGACTGTAGTATCGATATTGGGAAAAAGCAACTACTATTCCCTAAGTTAAAATTGTCCATCCCCTTGAAGGATGGAGCTTCATCAGGTGTCGCCCACATTGGAGTAACACTCAATACATCATTGCACATCCCCGCTATGAGTGAAATTGAAGTCATGGCAAAGATAAATGGTGTCAGTAACACTGGGACTTGGCTGCTGGAAGAAAAAGATTCCAGAAACATTCCAGTAAGAGTAGCGCGTGCTTTAGTCTGCCCTAATTCGAACAATGTTCCTGTTCGTCTCCTGAATGTCGAATCAACATCAGTCACCGTGTATAAAAACACACAAATAGCTACTATGGAGCAAATTGGGGAAGGAATTGATGAACATACGATCAATATATCTACTATCGAATCTCATAAATTACTAGAGGAGAAAAAGCAAATGCTGTGGAGTATAGTTCAACGATGCGGCAAAGATCTCAGTGAGGAGCAGAGAAGGGCTTTTTTCACTTATTAATTACCTATGCCGATGTATTTGCCATGTCTAAAATGGATGTAGGTCGAACAGGCAAACTTAAACATTCAATATTTACTGGAAATGCTACACCAGTTAGACAATCTACAAGACGAATTCCAGTACACAGAAGAGATGAAGTACAGAAAATGCTGAAAGATATGCTTCGTGATGACATCATAGAACCATCAAACAGTCCATGGGCATCGCCAATTGTTCTTGTCCGGAAAAAAGATGGAAGTGTTAGGATGTGCATTGATTATCGAAAATTAAATGCTATTACTCAGAAAGATGCTTTCCCCCTACCCCGCATTGATGATACCTTGGATATTTTATCAGGATCCAAATGGTTTAGTACACTAGATTTGATTAGTGGATATTGGCCGGTAGAAGTTGCCAAAGAAGATCGAGACAAGACAGCATTCTGCACGCAAGAGGGGCTTTTTGAGTTTAAAGTTATGCCTTTCAGATTACGTAATACTCCAGCAACTTTTCAAAGATTGATGAACTTGGTCTTGGCTGGTTTACAATGGTCCAGTTGCCTAGTATACCTAGATGATATCATAATAGTAGGCAGTACCTTTGAGGAACACATGGAGAGAAGTAAGGCAGTATTAGAAAGATTAAGAAAAGCAGGGTTAAAGTTACAACCGTTGAAGTGCAGATTCTTCCAACAAGAGGTCCAGTATTTAGGTCATGTTGTCTCTAAACATGGAATTGCTACCGATCCATCAAAAATAGAGAAGGTAATACAGTGGCCTTTTCCGTGTTCCAAGAAAGAGGTTCAACAGTTTCTGGGATTTGCTGGTTATTACAGGAGATTTATCAGAGATTTTTCAACCACTGCCAGACCTTTACACAAGCTGGCTGAGCGATCCTGTTCATTCAATTGGACAGAAGAGTGTGAACAGTCTTTCAATCAGCTAAGACTAAGCGTCACATCAGCTCCTGTTTTAGCATTTCCTGATTTCAGTAAGACTTTTACACTAGACACTGATGCTAGTAGTACTGGAATTGGAGCAGTCCTATCCCAAGTACATGACGATGGAAGTGAGAGAGTTATTGCTTATGCAAGCCGATTACTCAGTAAGTCTGAACAAAGTTACTGTGTCACCAGACGAGAACTCTTAGCTGTTGTCCATGTTTTACACTACTTTTGTCCTTACCTTTTAGGTAAAGGATTTGTGTTAAGGACTGATCATGGGTCACTTACATGGCTAACACATTTTCGAGAACCTGAAGGGCAGTTAGCACGTTGGTTGGAAAGACTACAAGAGTATGACTTCAGAGTTGTTCACAGACAGGGTAAGAAGCACACAAATGTTGATGTACTATCTCGACTGCCTTGTCGACAATGTGGACGGGAGAATCATGACAGTACCGAAATTGAGTTAGGTGTATCAGATGAAATCGTGGCTGCAATTCAGGTGATTGGTAACCGAGATGCCAAGGAGTTACTCCAGTTTCAACTAAATGACCCTGTAGTAGGACCAATACTGAGAGCAAAGCAAATAGGTGAGAAACCCACAGATAATGCAGTAAAACAGAATCCCAAAGGCCGCAGGTTACAACAAATATGGGAACAGTTAGTACTTAAGAATGGACTGTTATTCCGGAAGTTTGAAAGTCAGGATGGAACATCATCTTATTTACAGTGGGTGGTCCCCAGTAGTTTACAGAAAGAGATTTTGGATGAACTACATGGTGGAACACAGAGTGGGCACCTCGAAGAGGAAAAGACTCTCAGTCGTCTTAAGGAAAGATTCTACTGGCCAGGTCAATGGAATAATGTTAGAAACTGGTGTAACACATGTGCTACATGTGCCACTAGAAAATCTGTAGGAGCAAAGAATAGAGCACCCTTACAAACTATTAGGGCAGGGTACCCAATGCAAGTGGTTGCCGTTGACATCCTTGGTCCTTTGCCAGAAAGTGATGGAGGTAACAGTTACATACTTGTACTATTTCACTAGATGGATGGAAGCTTATGCTATCCGAAACCAAGAAGCAAAAACGGTTGCAGATAAATTGGTTAATAAACTATTTTGTCGCTTTTCATCCCCCGAGCAATTACATTCTGATCAAGGGAGACAATTCGAGTCAGAGTTACTGAAGGAAGTATGTAAGCTGCTGAATATTCACAAGACAAGGACTAAACCATACCATCCACAGAGTGACGGACTAGTAGAGCGATTTAATCGTACCTTACTTCACTGCTAGCTACATCTGTTAAGGATCATCCATTTGATTGGGAAATGCAGTTGCCAAAGGTCTGTATGGCATACAATACAAGCATTCAATCATCTACTGGGTATTATCCATTCTTCCTCATGTTTGGCCGTAAAGCAAGGATACCAATTGATCTTATGTATGGATTCAACTACCAAAGGGAAGCGGAACCAAATGAATATGTAGCTGACTTGCAAAAGACTAGGTCTTCAGTTTACGGAATTATGAGAGATAACATGAATGTACAACATGAACGACAGAAAGAGTATTATAACCGCAAAGTGCATGGTCAACCATACAACATAGGAGATCGGGTCTGGTTTCCATCATCCTTGGACTGGCCCTTACATTAAGAAGCTGTCAGATACTACCTATCGTATTCAACATCATGACAAAAAGAACAAACGACTGGTAGTCCATTTTGATAGATTAAAACTGTGCCATCCTGACACTCGTTTTTCTGAGGAAATAAACAGATCTAACACACACATAACAGCTCAACCACCACAAACGTCCAGCATTGGTGAGAATTTGGAGCTAGTCGATGACTATCCTGATGAGTTACCTACCCGACGTTATCCCATATGCACCAGGCACCCACCAATTCGGTTTCAAGAGGATTTCTCATTTTGACAAGGAATTCGGACGTATTCTTTCAAAGGAGGGAGTGATGTAATGAGGCCAACTTATAGACCTCATCATTAGACTCTAAGTGTTAACTTACCTTACAGACCTCATAATTGTACTCATATGTGTTAACTAGATCTCATCATCTGTACCTTATACCTTTTTGTTAAACAGTGCCTTACTTTTGTTAGTTGTTCTTTTGTTTGCTATATTCTATTTAAGTTGTGTAATTCTTAGTCATGTGGTTGTTGAATACAGTTCTAACCTCTCTTTAACTCTGTCAATAATATTCTGTTATACGTGGTGAGACCACCACTACACTACCAATGTAAGCTGCAGGTGCAGAGGAAGAAGCCCTCCTAAGACCCAGGCCACCAAAACTGATAGGGAGTGATGCCTGCAACATAGAAGTGTTGTCTAAAGATGAATGAATGATGGATTCCAAGGATTGGTGCAAACCAGAATCAAAGAGATTATATGAGGTCGTAATGAGGTCAGGAGGTATAGTCCTCAGTAAATAATTTATCTTTCATAAACTAAGGCAGCTACGTAAAAGATGGAGTTTGATCAGGGGATCATCAATATCAGACAGATGAGACTGCATTGATAACACTTTATTAACCTTAGACTTCACAGAATTGTCCATAAATCCCTCCAAACCGAAAATTGGAGACCCCAGAAGCTCTACCCCACCCTGAGTTGTTAGGACTCGAGATATCTCAGGTGGGAAATCAATGAAAGTCTGGTCACCTGAAGGCCAGAAAATTTCACATTTTGATAAGTTAAGATGAAGGCCAAGATCAGGACCTAGCCTGCTAAACTCCAGCAAAAATGACAGAATGGACGCTTTCTTCCCTATAAAAATACCATCATCAAGATACCATGTTGATAAGGATATTCTGTTAATTTCTCCAATCTTATCCAACAATTCCAAGAGTGTCAAGGAGAAAAGTAGTGGGCCAAGAGGGTCACCTTGTTGCACACCAGCTGTGGATTCCACTCTATGCTGGCTGAAGTGGAGTTCTCCAGAACAAGAGTAACACCATCGGGCCCATGGTTCCAACTCAGGGAATTCCTTGCCTAGGCAAGTGAGGAAGGGTATACGATAACATTCATTGAAGGCATTTTTCAAATCTGTTTTCAAACAGCACAAATCTTCTTCAGAGTCATGGAGCATAATGAATTTGTTGACCGAATGTATAGCAGCCTCCAGACCCCCTCGAATACCCACTCCTACTTGATTGTAAGGCAGGAAGGTATCAGGCAGAAAGGAGTGGACTGCAGTACAGCAGAGGCGACTGGCTAACCGCCAAAACACTTCCCCTACAGCAATTGGGCGGTAGCCTCCATCTTTCTTCTGTAGGGCGATTAATGGTGCCCCAACCAACCAAGGTGCAATTCTTGCATCAATCTTTCCAGCGAGTAACATGTTCATAAATCGTGTAAGTTCTGATAAACAACTTGGGGCATATGTTGAAGTAGATCCTGATGTACTATCAAGGAGGTGTTGGGCACGCAGTTTAGATCCACGTGGGAATCTTTTTAGGGCAAAAGTAACTCCACACAAGTCGATGGTAATTGAAGGAGAAATGGTATGATTATCTGATTGAATGGGAAGGGAGTGATGAGGGTGGCGAGCAATGATATCATTCAGAGCTTCAACATTGTCTGCTGATGTCCTGCCACCATTAGCTACAAGAGTACACATGGCGTCACTGTACCGACCTTCCTGGGCAAGTCTAATGGCTCTCTTTGCGTTACTATCTGCAACATCCACAGTCAGTGTGCTTGGTGTTTTATGGGGGACCTCATTTCGGGCTTCTAACCAGAGTGCTTCAAGATCGCCATCTAACCAACGATGTAATCACTCCATAATATGTTTAGCAACTACATAATGCTTCTTTCTTCCACCACGAGGTGGGGGCCTCAGAACAGCTTTTGGTAACAGGGAAAGACGTACAAAACCCCATATGTCATCTTTGCATGCATGTTGTAGTTCCTTACAGAAAACCTGAGCTAGCAATGGACGAACGTTTCTCGGAATATGGGTAATGGTTGGAACTGGTAAGGTAAATCATGATAGAGGTGAAAATTGATGTTTCATTACCAGGAGGAGAACCAAAAGAAGCAGCTAGAATTCCAACCAGTGCTGGGTCAAGGAGGGGAGGATCTTTATCTACGACAGCATCCACCTCGTCTATAACATCGGTAGTAACTGATGAATCACCAACTGGATCGAGGAACCAATTCTGGAGGATAGCATAGTTAGCCTCCGCATCTCTTTCCAGATCCAACAACTCGATGACAGCCAACACGAATCCACCTCTCATCATAACAGAACTTACATGCTGAGCAAACCAGTCGATGATGTTGCCCGAGAAAGGATACATCAGGCCACACATTGCGTGCGATATCACTGTTATTCAAATGAACCCCAAAATTGGCAGAACGAAAAATATCATCACAAATTGGACAAGAGATGAATGTTTCAATCTTTTTGGACTTTGGTACTTCCCCTGTGTCGTCATAATCGACATCAACAGCTGTGGGGGCATCAGGGAGGAGAGAGCTAACACCAAGGCTGCTGTCCGCCATTTTTTATTACATAAATTGATACATTAATAATTAACGTTGTAATTATGAGACACCTCATAAATGATTATACTTATTGTTGCCTCGCTTTATTTTTATATTTTGTACTGTACTTGTAATTAATATTGTACAATAATATTTATGTCTTATTATTACCTCATTTGCTATCAATACAATGTCATGTAAATGTCGTAATTTTTATGACAGACCTACCTATAACAGATATATAGGATTCACCACAAATGTTCAAAACCTCTATCAGTCATCCCGTGCACACACACACTTGGGTACAATTTTCTTCAAAGTTTCTGAGTAGACATGGTGACAAATTGTGAAGACCTCGTTCTTGGTGATATCACTTCGATTGACTTAGCCCCTATAAAAGCTCTTATTGACTTTTGAGTTGCTAAAAGTATAGTACACCATATTAAATAATATTTGTGGTATGATACAACAAAATACTGATGGCTGAAATATTTGCAGCAGAATCACCTGTGTATGAAATGGGAAAAATTGGGAAACATAATCAGTCCTCTAATATATTATGTACTCGATTTGCAAATAATTTGTGTTTTAAAAAGAGGGCCAGCAGGATATCAATATAATTATACTGAAGATAATTTTTATGACCTCAAAAAAGGCCTATGCTTGTGGTCGTTTGACCTGACCAATCACAGCACAGGTACCGCCCACTCATACGCGCTTTAATTACTATAACGTGGCTAAGAGAAGTGTTCAATTGTGCAAAGCAAGAAACAGTAAGAATAACACAAGCGTGATGACAAAAAGAGAAGTTCAACAAAATTAATGAAATACAAGAAGATATCCCAACTTGTAGCGACTGTGACGAGGAGGATTTATTTATTAACTTTATGCTGCCCTTCAACTGATGAAGATGCTGTAATGGACACTAATGAATGATGATTTCTTGTTTCATGCAATGTTTAAGGTATATTATTTAGCTAGTGAGTTTTAAAGTTAGCTATTTTGAATGGAACAATATATATAGAGAAAAAGTATCCCTATGAGAAGATGACTGCTTGACTGGTGTCCAGCATTTAGTAATCATAGCTGACTTTATCATGCCAGAAACACAACAGCCTGTTATAGTTATTATTTTAATTATCTACTCTTCCTACCTTTTAAAGGACATTGTAGAACTTTATATAGGAATATACTGTAATTTCAGATAAGTAAGCAAGCTATTAATTCCAGTTTCTATGTAAGCTACAAGCAGCTTACTTCCTGCTGGTCAGAGCATGCCCATTAATCGACCAAGCCTTCCTGACCAATGCAACTTTCTTAACTACATATACAATACATATATATTATATACTTGTGTAAGTGACACAAGAATATAATTATATACAATATAGTTGGAATCTGTGGAAATCCAATCAGAGACGGCCCTACAGGCAATAAAAAACTGGCCATACATCATAGATATGTAAAACTGAGCCTTTTGATTTATAATTATAGTATTTTAAGATACCTACTTTATAACAGTACTCAATTATCTAGAGGATCTTTACTGAGATAAACATCCAATTTTAAACTCAATAGCTATCAGGAAATCTGAATTACCTTACTGATACAGAAAGTCGTGTGATCATGGATCATTTGGATCGGAAATTGAACCTATGAATATTTTGGAAAATAAATGAACAATTTGGCCCAATAGAAGTGGTGCTTTTCAACTCCAGACTGAGAACACTAGTTCAAACATTTTTCAGTGGAAGACCCGACCCATAAGCAGTGATGTCATCCTCCAGTACTGGACAATAAGGAAAGGATTTGTGAATCCTTCTTGGTGCTTGATAGGACAAAGATTGCTACAATTTTGAGCTCAACTAGTTGAAATTGTGTAGATGACACTAGTTGTATCCAATTTTATCCAGTCCTTCTAAACATGTAATAGATTGTCCAAATATGATACTACACAGTCTTGTACTGACCATTCAGCATTATTCAACCCCCAACTAGCTGTATGGCATATCTCATGGAGTGATATACTAGCAACAAATGTTTGTAGTGTTATAATTGAGTCTAAAAATTTTAAAGCATTTGATCAACCATATTAATTTTCATTAGTTATATGAAATATCCTAATACTGGGAATACAAAATGAACACGTACTTAGCTATCACCAAATGTATTATTACAATACATCAAACTCCTAGTTCATTGATGTACTATTTTATCATCCTCTGTGTACTAACATATCAATCATTCATATTAGAGTATTATAATGAAATATGGCTACATGTATGTTTGTAAAACACACTTTAGAGGAAAATAATGAAATACTAGTGTTTAATGTCTACTACTCACTCAACACCATTTATTTTATACAAATATACAATTGAATACTTTGAAATGCATAATTATTAGTATATCATCAAAACTTTATTCTAATGCAAAAAAAGTATATCTTGACATGTATACCAAACAAACAATGATGGAAGTTTCAATGACTTTTGTTTCCAGTCCTAATACAAAGTTAATTAATTTTATGATAATAGCAATAATTGATATATTAGTCCTTATATTGTATGATTTTCTATTACATTCTAACCTGTATTTGATATTTGATATACTGTTCATGTGTGTGAATGATGATTGATAGCATTTATTTGCAATTTATGAAAGATATAATAATTATTATAATTATAGATTCATTGATCAATTATGTCATTTTACTCATACAGACTATTTGACATGTTAATTGGTCTTTTGATTATTTAATCTAACCTAATTATATTAATTAAAGGCTAATGAATATCAGACACATGTATATATATATAATAAATTGTAAAATTAATATAATGTATAATTTACTTCATTGCACAATTTGTAATTTTTAATTATGACCAAATGAGTTTGTAAACGCAATCGTTTTTTATTGTTTATGTTTTATACTATAGAATGTGAGTCTTCGTTCTGCACATCAGAACAAGAATGTAGAGCAAGTGAAAGAAATCATATCACAATGTTCGGACCCAATATATGCTGTGGTAAGTGTTTATATACACCAAAACACTTGATACCTGTTGCTTGTTATTATCATATATTTTATGTACTAAATAATTTTAATTCATTGTTATTTACTGGTGGATACTGACTACTTACAAAATGTATAGTCCTTAATAATGAAATATAGTAGATAGAGCTTGAATACCTTTGTGTAGACTTTTGTTCAAGTAAATTTGTGACATCTTTTGGTTTAGAATTCTACTTTAAGTAAAGAAATATCTCATATAAGTGTTGTAATGTTCAAAGTATTTTTAGTTAAGAAAGTGATTCTGGAATTCACTAACACTCCACCTCCAAGAAGCTATTTGAGTGTTGCTTGTATAATAATTATTATTATAGTTTTTGGAAAGCGAAAATATTTTACATATCAATAATTGATGCTTATTGATAATTGGTGACTTACACTACACAGCCAGCTTATGAGAGTTACCTGGGCAGATAATATGTGTGACGAAGGTACAAAAATTTTGTATAACAAATTAATTATTCATTGAAGGGTTTGGCTAATTAATTGTTTTTGTTAACTTAATACACGAATTGTTTGTGATATATCAGCTGCCCATTTTAGGCAGAGCCTTACCTTGTGCGAGTGGATAAGAAAATAGTCTCGCCAGGCCAGCCCCTCACACACTACACAGGAAGGGGGTCTGGTCAAACTCGCATGTTGCATTCGTGTTTAACACGCCACAGTTTTTGTGGCATGTTAACCACAGGCAAAGTGTATAAAGTATGCATTAGTGTTGCAGTCAGCGGGTTTCTTAAGTGGGTGAAATTAATTAAAACTGAGGTGTTGACATACTTATACACTTTGCCTGTGGTTAACACGCGACAAAAACTGTGGCGTGTTAAACTCGAATGCAACATGGGAGTTTGACCAGACCCTCTTCCCGCGTAGCGTGTGAGGGCCTGGCCTTGCGAGACTAATAAGAAAATGTCTGAAGGGAATTTCTCTACTGTTGTGTAGTGAAGCAAAGGTAGTAACAACATCATCAGGACAGAGATATTTCATGTGCAATTGATATCAGTTAGACGTTTTAACTAACACCAATGGGTTGCTCAGAAGATGGTTTCTTTCCAGCAGCTGACATTGTGATTTCATGTGTTGGCACACCCCCTTTAATTTGTAAGGTGCAGTAGGTGGAGCAATTGAGCAAGGGTACCAGATGAAGTGCAAGGATTGTTGTCAAGGAATGAACTAGACACTGGCTGAGTTGTAAGTATAAAATTTTACCAAGGCAAGGCTCATGTATGCCCAGGCCTAATGTCACCTATGGTTACACTATCAGATTTAATGTTTGTTGATTCCCATCTTGATATTGTAGCTACTCAAGCTAGATGGTGATGTATTAAATGAAGCCTTAGTAATATTGAGTTAGTAGCACGTACAAATATAGTCTCGCAAGCCAGACCCAACCCTAAAGGAGGGAAGAGTCTGGACATAGCCTTTACTTCAGCTTGTACTACAGGAATGCAATTATCGTGATGAATATTATTATTAAAATGTGTCAGCTCCGCCTAATAAAGATGGCAATATGCAATTGCATCAGCAAACAAATCCAACATCCAACACTAAAAATGCAGCTTCCAATCCTTTGCACTTTAAAACACTCCATCTTCACAAGCGTGACACAACTACGACTACAATATCAAATATGAACGGTATAGTAGCGTAGTAAACACTTTTACCATAGCTAGTTGGGAGTAAAATAACAAATTCTACGGTGGCTTCCTTCTGCTTTGTCTCGAATCCCAAACATCGACACCTCCATGTTAATTTTTTGCGGGTTTGCTGTTCTGACGTTTCGTGACGTTATGCTATTTGATTGGGGCGCAACGTACAGAGTGCTAGGAACAAGTTGATGTGAAGGCTGTGTCCAGACCCTTCCCGCTTTAGGGTTGGGTCTGGGTTGCGAGACTATTACAAATATAGATAGGACAGGCTTCAGAAGGAATCCCAATAATAATTGAAGTTATTATCTCATCATGGTCTCTCAATTATCATGAAGATAGCTAGTGTGTGATTAAATTTCACCAACAACAATTCAATACTTGCACTACAAAATTGAAATTGTTAAAATAACCAATTTGTCATACAGGTTGTTCATGGTGGCTACATATTATGTTACTATGACATTATGTGCACCAGGTATAAACATGTACACTAGAATAAATTAAAGTATGTTTTTGCAGGTTTTGCCATACCCATTTGTTGTCTAGAGTGGTAAATTAACCAATCTTTGGTATGGAATATACGTAGACAGCATCCTAAAATTACACTGCTTCAACTAATTGGTTATAATTAGTATAAAGTACTAAAGTAGTTACAACATTAGCATGTGTGTATCTATAATAATATGTACAACCAACTAATTGATAAATCCTTGTAACTGTACTAACCAATAAAATAGTCATTTTATCAATTTTGTTTTTGCAGTGTATATTCTCACATTTTAACTGCAACACTATGATTATGATTTTAAACCAGTCAGTACTAATGTAACAAGAATATTAAAAATATTTTCAATAATAATGGAGGACGATATGGGGACGTCCAAACCCAAAAATCATGTGAAGAAGATTGGGATGTTAACGTAGGACCTTAAATTAATCCAACGACTTCCATATAACCCTACATAAGTACTTACACTGCTATAAAGCAAAGTACAAAGAGCTGTACTTATGTAGGCCATCTAGAAGATGTTGGTAGTCATAAAGACACTAGATATGAATAGGTGTGTGTGTATTAATGCTTATATGTATATATTACCAGAGATTTCAGCTCATCACTTGCAAGGAAATGTATGGGCAGCCATTTTTTCCGTGCCATCCCTACATAGAGAGTGCTACTGTACACTCTGATAATTATACTAATCTATAAATCACTGCAAAAATGAACATATTTCCTGATGTGTATCAAGAGAAATGTTTAAGGAAACATGGCATGAACTATTTATATACTTAACAAAACACAAGACATGTCATGTTTCCATGCTATCATGAGAAACATGCTGTGTCATCATGTTTCTAGGGAATTCGACTAAGTTTCTGTCATGTTTCCTTACAGGTTTCTCTTGATGCACATCAGGAACACTCTTGTTCTTATTCCTTGTGATCACATCACACATAATAATGTCTATTAATAATATCTCTGGGTAATGTAAATTTTAGATTAGTAGTAATCAGATTATATTAATATTAATTTTGTTATTTTGTCTTATCTACACACTACAGCACACCAGTGTGTATTATGCATGTCGGTATGGAAACTTACAGTACCTGAATGAAACGTTTTCTAGTAACCAGATAAATGTTTCCTGGAAGAATGATGTAGAGGTAAGTTTGCTCTCATATTCACATTATTTATTGAAAAGATTTTATATATTTTAATGAGACTGATTTTATGATTGAAATAAATTGGGTTAGTGACAAGAATATAGAACATGCATTTTTATAGGGTAGTAGGAGCTCAATTGTGTAAAACTGATATATCTCATTATTATTATAAAGTGTTTTACATGTTTATATTCATTCATTTACAAAATGTCTCAGGCTTTATGTTCATTACTAGTGTAGTATAGACAAAACCTTTGCCTGGAGGAAGTAGTATCAAGTGAAATATGTATTAGGAGAGTTATGCTAATCATGTGTTACTAATAGTTTATATGGATATGATTAGCATTATGAATACAGCATATGATCAACACATTGAGAATCTGAAAATTGATGACTTATATGGAAATGTCATCCTTCCAAGATAAAGTTGTTTGATGTTTGACTCCATTGATGCATAGAGGGCATTGACCACTGAGATTATTATATTATCATTGATGTTCTAATAGCACTGCTAATGTTCATAAGTATGCAGTCTTTAATATGTATGTGACCTAATGATTGTTCATCAGACTCTTTCTCCTCCTAATGAATGTTGTAGTTATACTAGACTATCTGGTTTATTATAATCCTCCTGTAACTGGATAACTATATAAGTGAGAATGTTTGTAGGAAGACTTTTGGAATTTGAAGAAACTGTTTTAGGTATTAATAAATTCCCATTGTTATCAATGTACATGTAGCTGTATTATTATTATTATGTATTGAATATAAATAATATAACATGTTTTAAGTATATGAATCCACTGTACATATATCAGTTGTTTCATTGTGTACTTATTGTATTCTACAAAAATTGTAATTATTATAATTTTAATAGTAATTTTAATCGTAGTGTAATTGTTTGACTTATGTCTCTATTATTTTATATAAGTCAGTGTTTTAGTTAAAATTCTAATAATTGCTATTATCACTTTTGATTCTATTGTATGAAGCTTTTCCATTGTATTCATTATTAGTGTGATATCATCATCCCATCCATTTGAGGGACAAATTATCTGGTGATATACTATTAGTGAAGTGACTATAGATTTGATAGATATTGTTTACTTATTCAATGGTCATTTAATAATTGAGTCATAATAAAATGGTATATAATTATATATAATGGAGGCTATATGTCAAATGTACAGTAACAGACACTGAGATTGAAATATGATATGTGATAGTGTTAAATATAAAAGAAATAATATGGTGGCTCATATAATAGCATTGTAGAATGTGTATAATAAATAAATTATAAGTTTACTGAATAATAGATATACTATCTGATTATTAATTAAACATTTAATAAGATGAGGTTTTGTAATATATCCTCTATTATTATAATATTAATAAGGAAACACTACAGAAACTTTATAGGATCCTCTACAAAAGAAATGTTCTCTCATATATCCTTAACTATTGGGAAAAAGTTGAATATTTAAGTGAAAGCTAGGAGCAGGAATGTTTTAAATATTTATTAAATTAGTTATGAAATCTAATAATGATAATATAGTATTCCTTTTACCAATATGTGGTGATTAATTATAGACTCATGTGTGTTTTTTCTTTTCATTACACAGGGTCAGTCGTCATTCCTCCATGCTGCTGCTACTAATGGAGATAGTGATACCTGCAAATTGTTACTTGCAAATGGAATAAACATCAATCAAGTGGATGATGTTAGTATTGAGTTTCATTATTCATGTGTCACTACTTTACTATATATGTGATACATATTTTATGGCAGAGAGATAAGAGTTGTTATTGCATGTGGGAAAGAACAGTGGTTGAGTAAAGCTGAGGAAATTTGGAAGCTTCATGAAAGCATTGCTCTTTCATGAAGAATATAACAGATCTTATATCTCTGTTGGAAGCTATCTATCTAACTTATACAATATTTAATCTATTCTGACCAGTCAAATCAGGATCAGCTTCTAGTTGTTCTAATATCTTTCTTCTTTGAAGCAGTCTTGTAGAAGAATAGAGTGTTGAATATGTAACTAATTATTCCCACCAAATGTGTACATTCTAACCATCAAAGCATCGTTCACCTATACTATTCAAATTTCCTATGAAGTAGATGTTATAAACCTCTTGTAAATAGGAAATTTGTTGAGCAGTTTCTTAAGAAGCCTTTCATAGATTTGAACAATAAGTTGTTTTTGAAGTAATGAATATCAATGTAGTAAATGATTTCAGATGTGAATCAAGTGTCACTTAAACTGTGATGAATTGGTTCTGGTGAAAAGTATAGCTCATTTATAATTAATCATGAAGTTTGTAGTTAACATATATGTGTGTTAAGCATTTTATTTAATTATATACAAAGTAATTGATGAGAGTATTTGTTATCAGGGGTGTGGAAACAGCCAGTCATGCAGGACATTGTCCGATAAATCTAGTGAATGTCCGGTAAAACGAAACTGAACTGTATACAAAGTATATGGGGAGCAGAGCAGCAAGAGTGGCAAATTAGGCCAAAATGTCAGGCAGTTGGCTTAATGTTTCCACACCCCTGTTTGTTATTAAAGTACACTATTCAGTCAAATGCACTAAATTCTTGCTTTTGCTTGGTGTCAAAAAACTGGTTATTCTAACCACACTTTCTCAGGCTGACCCCACAATGATTGCATGCATGCAAGCATTCTAATATATTAATGTATTTGGAACCACTATTGTGTGTTGCTAGTCTATTTTAAATATTGTGTGTTTAATTATAGTGTAATATTTCATCTAGCATTGGTGATTGCCATGGTAACCTTTCATATACTGTGGATATCCACTAAACAATCTAATTGTATTCATAGTTTTTGTTGTAAACACTAATTATTAGAAGGGCTGCAATGAATAGTAGTTTTTGGTATCCGGATATTCGCCTGCTCTCAGAGAAATTAGTCATAACTTGTTTCTAGTGAGATATCAAATATTAGCTCACAATTTTGCTGTTACCAGTTGCTATAGATGTTTATAACAACAGCCAAAGTTGTTTAAACTATCCATTCAGTACTCTACAGGTGTAGAAAGCTGGTAGCATGAAGCAAGAATCTTCTCCGCAGCCATTTTATTGCAATTATAATTTCACGTGTTCAATTATTACGCATGCGCAAACATTAAACGAATATCCTGATGCTAAAAATACATTCAAATACCAAAATAACGAGCGAATATCCGAACGGAGCAAATATTCGATGCAGCCCTAATTATTAGTATAGTACTGTGGCTTATAATTGACAACAGTGATATCAAATGTGCATATTTTTGTGTTACCGTGATATGAAATATATATAATATATAGCCCTCTTAGCTCGCAGTTAGTGGCATATACTATGCCCTCAATGAATTATCTCACAGTTGTTATAAGCCCATCACTGCCTCACATAAGGCATTATCCTATACTTACATGTACATCTCTCCTGCATTGTTTATAAGTACATTATATTATAACTAGTGTGTTGATTGAATTTCTGTTCATAATAATCACTATGTATAATACTGTTATCAATACACTTCAGCAGCAACAATAACTTTTATCATATTCATTAGTGAGTGGACTAAGTGTAATATAACTAGACCTGTAAGAATATCAAAAGTTGTTTTGTATTTAGTAATAATTGATATATTCAATACTTTACATATTAACTATAATATGACAACTAAATATGAAATGTATAAGTAAATTATATCATAACACATTCACAAGAAATTGTACTCCATATTTCTTGTGCTTATGAAAATGTTACGTTTTCATAACATAATACAATTTATTTTACAATTTTAAATTCATTACATGAATTAAAGTTACTATGTTGACAATTACTCATCATTCTTAATCTAGTGACTAGATATTTGATAGATATATTGTTTACTTATTCAACACAGATTTGTTAATTGATTCATTTAATATGTAAACTGTATCTATATCAAATGTACAGAAGCATACATAATATATATTAATTTGTACTACAAGAAAAGTGACACATGATAGAAACGTTTTGTGATATCAGAACAGCATTGTACTTGAGATATTGATTGCTTGTTTGTTACTATCTATTTCAGTTGTATCATATGAATATGTTGTAGCTCATTGTGACTAAATAATCATAATTTACTATTAATTGTTTTATACTACTAACTGAATCAAAGCATAATTAGTATCATATAAACTACTACAATCTGTATCTTTTTTCTAAATATTAAATATTATAACAGTGTACAAGGTGTATATTTCCAGATCTAGTAGTGTATTGTATACTATAGAGCTGTATATACATGTATGAGACATAGGCTATCTTAAATCCTTCTCATCAAAAGCAATTGTTAACATGTGCTGTGTCAATACTATTGATTGAGTTATAACCAACCTCAGTGAGTCTTTATAATTACATAACTATGTTACCATGGCAACTGTTTAATGTGTATATTTTACCTTTACTTCTCATTAAATTCTAAATTATTAAATTATATATTATTTTAATCATGTGTAATAGGTGTATATACCACATATACACTGTGTTGGTTTTCAGAGATATTATGACAGTGGATATACCCATCAGCCTTACCTTCCTTGTGTTACATCCACATTAACCTCTTTTAAATCAGGTGGTACATGCGTATTTGACATATAATATCCTTTCCTGATTTTGTTTTTGTAGTTGTATAATTAAGATAATTTAGTAAGTAAAGACAATGACTTGAGTTACAATGAACACTTTTATGTGATGTGTAATTGTGTGAGTATTAAATTAAAGTGGGTGTGGCAGTGAACTATACATAATGTATAACTTCTAATGATGTGTGCACTAGTTTAATATTTGTATGTGTTTAACAATCTATAATAAGATTAGTGAATAGTTGATTTTCTATCTGATTTTGAATTAATCATATAAGATGAGATTTTGTAATACAGTGTTCTGCCCACACTGGTCGGCGCTAGTTGGGAATAACCACCTCTCAGATGAATTAACCACCTCTTAGATACATTAACCACCTCTTAAATAAATTAACTACAACTCAGATAATACATATATAGGCTACTGAGACAGAATTAAGTATATACTGGATAAACAGCACTAAATTCATGTAGGAATTATAATTATATTTAAAACATCACTGAAGATAATTATATACAATACAATACAATACAATACATCATGATAGTATGTGAATACTGTAATATAGTACTCTAGTATTATCATTATTATAATAATATAGGATATATTACCAATGTTCTGCCTAGGATATTAGAATGGTGGTTGGATTCCTCCATCATACAAGAACCTGACATAATCAAACGTATAATAATTATAATGAAAAAATATTTCTTAATTTCTGCATCCATACATCTGCTAGTTCCCACATGTTTATAATACAATAGAATACAACTTCTTGTTGTTAATATGAATTACTTTCACACACATGTGTATGAATGTAGCTATAGTTATTTCAGGAACATATATATACACACAAACATATTCACACACATGAACTAGGCTTACAATAATTATGTAGATTAAATTAACAAACTCCCATTTCAGGTTAATTAGAATGCCACATGTGTATAAGTACATAGTAAGTTAAAGATCCTTTTCAAACTTCCCCTTTATATCCAGATCTAGAAATGCATGCACCTTGCGGTGTCTCGTTTACCAAACATCATTTAATCTTTTAAACCCCATAATTAAAATAGCCATTTTGTTTATATCACCAAATTTAATTATTTAAAAATGTGTGGTCAGAGCGTCTAATCATTTAAAAATGTGTGGTCAGAGCGTTTAATAACTCACATTTACAGCTTCTATAACTCTCAAATTTTATAAGACTCAGAATTCTAACTTGCTTTGCTTCAAAGAAAAGGTATTAAGGAATCCATAGTGTAAAATGTATTCTTCATCATCACCAGGAAGACAGTAAGGTGAGTGTTTCAAAGTTTAGCAGTTTATGGGTAATGCCCACTTCTATACTCGCCTGTATAGGTTCCACATTTTAAACAAGACTGAGTTTTAACTTACTTAGTTTGTCAGAAGACCTTCTAAGAAAGCCATAGTTACCAAAATCACGCTTTGTTAGCAACAAGAAAGTATTATGGCGAGTGTTTGAAAGGGCTGTTGTCAGTGGCAATGCCCACACTTACCATCTTCATTAATTCCCCCACTTATAACTTTGGAACCCTTCAATTTGTAGCTTCAATATTTGCAGTGTCTTAGAGCAAATTTAGTAGACTATTGTGTAAAGGTTTGGTTGAAAAATATCAAAAGACCTCTATAGTGCTCGCACAAATGTGAGGTGTGGTAAAATTACGCAAATATGCGCTTATGGTAATGATATGACACTAATTAATTCCACAATAAGGCACTTATGGGGTGTAAATGGTTAATATATGTAATGATTTTTTATTTCCAGAACATGAAATGTAAAACATAGGCGTTTACTATTTTATCACACACACATACAGTATACATATTAGGTAAAACCTTCTATTCTGGTTCATAAAATTTATTATTGTATATAACTGGTAGACATTAGGGCTGGACGGATACCTGATTATCTGGTTAATTATCTGTGAACTGAACATCCAGATCTGATTCTTTGTATCTGAGTACTCATTTAAGGTTTGCTCGCTCATGTGCAGAAATCAAACAGGTAAAATCGAAATTGCAATAAAATGGCAGTTGATAAGAATCTTGCTCGGTATTACCTGCTTTTTTGGCTTTTAGAGAGCAGAGGTAATACTGTATATTTTAGTGTAAACACTTCATGACGTTTTTTAGAGCAAATATCTTGGTACCCGACTGTTATTGCGAACTGATATTCGCATAGTAAAAGCAGGATCTGTTCCAGCCCTAGTAGATGTCAACAATAATGACAACTTTATTCAACTTGTGTATATATATGTGAATTACCAGATATATGAATATAATTAACAGACATTGGACTTATATAAATAATAATTATTACTGTTAGTAAATATTATACTTCAATTATTAATAATACACATTCTGTTTCATTATATTATGTAGTATGAGCAAACTGCCATCCACCTTGCAGCTCAGTATGGCAATCAAGAAGTAGTGGAACTATTAATCAATAATGGAGCAGATATAGAGGCTACAAACAGGGTTAGTTTATTTGTATATGATTGTCATTATACTTCAATCAAGTTGTTATATATCTACTCCTATCAGGTTGTTGTGCACTGTCCCAATATTGTTTGTCTTACATACCTAAATAAATTAATTAGTGATTTCCATAAAATTAATTAAATTATTGGAGATATGGGATTTATAGACATTAATAATGAAATAACACCTTAAAATTAATAAGTAAGTTATGTCAGTATGAGAGGGAAAATGTATTTTGTGTGTGCTTGTATGTGCATGTGTGAGTGTATATACATGTATATATATATGTATAATATGTAGGTCAGTGTATGTTATCAGGATAGCATGTCTAACCTCACCTATATCACATGATGTATATCATCCAGACCCTCATATCATTAGGTGTGTATTAATAAATACAATAATATCTGTACATGTCAGATTATGCAAAACGTTGTTGAATGATGCTTAGCAATTCCACAAATATTAACTTTATTTACAATATTGAATTTTACTGAATAACTAATAACTCATTAATCCTATATTTCCATACTTCAACACATATACACTCAAATACACACAAACACAATCATATACACATATATTTGTATATGCATGTATTCATATATGTGTACATGTCTATGTGTATACACACAGACATGTACACATATATTTGTATGTGCATGTATTCATATATGTGTACATGTCTATGTGTATACACACAGACATATACACATATATGAATACATGCACATACAAATATACATACATACATGCCCACACATATGTGTGTGTTTTTACAATTATATGTCTCAGTGTGTGTGTATGCATGTATATGTGTGTGTGTGTACATATGTGTGTACATGTGTGTATATAATTATGTGTGTGTACATGTGTGTATATAATTATGTGTGTGTGCATGTGTGTATATGTGTGTGAGTGTATATGTGTGCATGTTTGTGTGTACATGTGCATATACAAACTCACACACACATGTACAGATACTGACAGATGCACGCACACATTTATACACACACTCTGCATACACGCAAACACATGTAAAAGGACACTTAACCACATTAATGCTCGTTTACATACACATTCATCCATAAACACATAGACACACATTTATATGCACATACACATGTACACACATGCATACACTCACACACACACATGTGCACAAACACATTCTCAGACATGCACACATACTCATACGCACACAGACAAAATCACAGACACACACACATTTACCTTAAGCTTCATACAAAGCTTGTGGGTTTGTATATAATATATGTACATATCTGTATGTACATATGTATGTGTACGCATGTATGTTTGATGTGAGTCATGATTGTTAATGTACACCATTCAAATGTGTGTAACTGTTATTATAACAGCAGATATTTCCTTCAAGGAAAAATATAACCGATTAGGCACCAGATAAGTTTTCCCAGATCACGTAGTGAAAACGCCACAATCATTTTAAGTTGTTTTATGGAGTTACCCTGTTTGCAGAAAAAGATCTATAACACAAATACATATGATACATTGTTTGTATTGTCATGATGACGCAATTGATCACGCCACTTTCTGAGGAACAGAACAATACCAAAGATGGCTACCTTCTTCTCCAAGAATCTTTACTTTCGAGATGTTTTAATAAGTTCTATTCATTCTTCGATATATTATAACTTACTGTTTTAGCTGTATATGTGCTTCTCATGAAATATGTACAGAAAATAAAGTTGTATGGTTATTGAATAAAGCCTAATAGTGCTGATATCGAACAGATCAACTATTTTATGGATAATAATAATTATAATAATCATTGTAATTAGGTCATCATACAATGTACAGTACAGAGAGCTAAAATAGAGATAACTCTTGATGGTACTTTAAGAAACAGTCTTCAATTGTTCCAGAATGACACAAATGAACTTCACATTCTTCACAGTACCAAAAGGTCTCTTTCCTGACTGGCGTGGAGCGGTGTTTGGCACAGTAGTGGCATCGACTAATCCCCTTTTTACTTCCTGTATGCTTTTTCATGGGAAAGTGTCTAACAGGTATACGATGTTGTGAAGGTGAGAGTCCATCTATTGATCTTCTCTTTCTACTATTGTAATTACATAGAAGTGCCTTAGCTTCCTCAATTCTAAAGTTTTTAATAGTATAGTTCAGTTTACTGTAATTCAGTAAAATAAAAGCGTTTGTAATTGATGTGTCAAACAGAAACCAAAAGACGTACTTATAGTACTTGTGGCATTTATATCGGACATGATAATATTACCGTTACTGATCCCCTCTGTCTACTCCACCCATGTAGGAATTACATTTTTCTAAGGGTCAATTTTTCTCTATTCTTTTTACTCTTGTCTCTTAGTTTTTGTTGGCCAACCTTTCCGATTTATTCGTATGGTTCCACAGGCATAGATATCATCATTTAAAGGCCTTTTAAAGACATCTACTTATGTAAAGAAATTGTCGAGTTGGTGGTGTTTGCCGACAGTTTTTCTTGTGAGTTTCGTAACCACAGAACCTCCAAGACCAAACTCTTTGACATCATCATTCCCCTTTCCTGTATATACATCATACTCACAAAAGTATCACTTACACCTGTCTGCCCTCACCCAAACTTTTAATCCTCGTTTGGTTGCCTTTAGAGGCATATACTGCTTCATGCTACTACTCCTACCTTGAAAAGTAATCATGGCTTCATCTATAGCCGATTGACAATGAGGTGAGTAATTACTATAAAATATTCTGAACAATGCTCCATGATAGGTCTTACTTTTTCGAGTCTATGACTCCCCTTTTCTTGGTAGTGTATGATGTTTGCAAATAACGAGATATTTCTCTAGACCTTTAACAGGTGATTTTATCAGCAACTGGTGAATAATGTAAAACACTAACGAGCTTCGAATAATCATCAAGTGATGGGAAATGATTTATACCCATTAAAATATAGAAGCCAAAATTTGCTTTTAATTCTTCCACTGTTGTCTTCTCCCAGTTGCTAAAGCTTTCTTCAGTCATTAACTGACTAGCATGGAGATTAGTTTGAACTACTATTTTATCTATTAAATCATTTGTAAAGAAATGTGTGAACACGACACAACCATAGGCATATAAGGCAAAGAAAATGTTGGTCCAACGCTTCCAGTAAATGCTTGTATTTGTACTGGTTGGATCAATGAAGTCCATGTGTTTGTAAACTGTGTAGCTTGGTTTGTGCCTGTACTAGAGCCTGTCAAGAGATCTGTGTTATTTATAGCTATTGTGGATGGAGATGCATTTTAACTACTTGGACCTGTCAACAGATGTGTGTTATTTGTGGATGGAGGAGATGCATTAGTAACTGCTATTAATTGTTTGGAAGATTGTGGTGGTGATGTGAGTATATGTTGTGTTACATTTCCTGTAGGTGGTGGTACAGGTTCATTTTCTTCATCAGTAAGCCAATCCTCAAATTCTTCATCACTACCTTCCATGAACAGTTCATCTTGATCGTTCGATTCATCTAGGAGATCCAATACCTCTAAAGTTGAAAACTGGATTCTATAGGCCATCTAGAAGATTTATATTATCATTATGCAGCCATATATTCTTTATTTTTTATCATTAATTCAAGTAAAAGATAATAAATGTATATCATAACATTTACCTTATCAGCTATTTACAATGTGGTGAGTGTATTTCCATGTGTGTTTTCTACTATTTTTCTTATGTAAACCTTCGTATATCAGTACATCCAAAATGTTGCTAATAGCATGAACTGGTTATCTCGAAAGCTACAGGCATTCACTCCATCATTTTACTTCTCGAGTTATGTTGCTTTTTCACATGTCCATTATTACGTCGCATTTATGCAAGGGGGGCGTTTCAAATACATAATTTCCTGGTCTCATAAATGCCTAATCGGTTAATATGTAAACTCTATCTACATGTATATCAAATGTACAGAAGCATACATAATATATATTAATTTGTACTACAAGAAAAGTGACACATAATAGAAACGTTTAATGAGCATTGTACTTGAGATATTGATGGCTTGTTTGTTACTATCTATTTCAGTTGTATCATATTACCATATTATGAATATGTTGTAGAGTATTGTGACTGTATAATCATAATTTACATAATTATGTAATAATAATTATTAATTCTTGTATATTACTAACTGAATGAAAGCATAAACTGCTAGAATCTTTATTAATTTTGTTTAAATAATCTTTTTCTAAATGTCATAATAAATTATTATTGTAATAGTGTTAGCTATATACATGTATCTCTAGATCTAGTAGTGTATTGTATACTATAGAGCTGTAATATGAGACATATCTCTAGATCTAGTAATGTATTGTATACTATATATGAACATATCTCTAGATCTAGTTGTGTATTGTATACTATAGAGCTGTATATATGAGACACATCTCTAGATCTAGTAGTGTATTGTATAATATAGAGCTGTATATATGAGACATAGGCTGATGAATTATCTTTAAATCATTGTCATCAAAAGCAGTTGTTCACATGTACTGTGTCAATACTCCTAAATGTATTATAGTCAACCTCATAAATTATAGTATTACTTTATAATTACATATACTATACTACCATGGTTACCATTTCATGAGTTTAGGTTTATATTTTCAATATACAACTTGTTAGCAATTCCATTATTAAATCACAATATTGATTATATAAACAATTGTTAGATGGTGTATATACCAGATATACTATAGGCTGGGGGTTATATCCCTCAGTCCTATGGGCTCACGTTTTATTCACATACACATACATGTATGTACACACACAAACATATGCATGTTTGCAAGCACTCACACACACATGCACATACATGTACACACACACACACACACACACACACACACACACACACACACACACACACACACACACACACACACACACAGCATCTGTAATAGTAATAGCCTTGCAATAATTTTAATTATTAATTGGAAACGCCCACCTAAGGTTAATTAGGAGAGCACATGTGCATAAGTATGGTAGGTAAAGTTGTCAAGGGAGTAGGATCTTTTTTAATCCAGTAAGATTGGGCTGTTATTTAACTTCAAGGTTTTGTAAGTAAGTTATTATTACATGTATTTACTGGTGCATTGGTGAACAGGACTCTATAAGCATCTCCAGATACGGATAGAGAGGGGAGGGTTGGGATCCCACCAAAGAGTCTTTAACCCCCATTTCTGGTTCCCAAGGCCAGACTATCCCTGTCAGGAGTCCAATAACACCAAAGTATCAAAGCATATGTGAATATGTTAAAAGTTAAGATTGTTAAATACTGTTTGTGACACTGCATGCTTTTGACCAATAAAGTCCCAAATATAGGAAAGATCTGAACCATGAGTGAAATACTGGGTCGTCTGACTAAAGCTCAGAGGAGAATCACCGTCTTCGTTTCTGTGACAGGACAGAAACTTTACACTGTTGGTGTTGGAATTGTGCACTACCTGCCTCAGTGGTTCAGCTAGCTTGCCCTTTCCACCCAATACGTAAATACACACTAACACATACTGGTTCTAATCAGCCAGGTGGCTCTGTTGTGTTGACACAAGGCTACAATAACGCCCTCTGTTAGCCATCACAATATCCAGACCCGAGGGATATCTCTGTGTGTGAGAGAACAATTGTGCGAGCCATCTGTTGATTCAGTTGGTAAAAACTGCCGACCGCTCTCAACCTGTTGGACCCCCGGGCTTTTAATTGTGTGTTCAGTTAGCTTGCCCCTTCTACCCAACATAAAAATACACATCTACATAACACTAGTTGGAGCAGGTTCCCCGCTGCTCACCTCAGTGGTATAAACCAGGACAGGGGTTCCACCCAACATGTATGAACAAAGCACTTTTCGATGTGGGTAACCTTAGGGGAGAGTCATCGTCTGTAAGATCAGTGACTTGACTGAACTTTATACTATTTGGTGTTGGTCCCTCGCTGCTCACCTTAGTGGAATGACCAGGACAGAGGTTCCACCCAACACGTATATACCCCTATACACACACCCACACACACACACGTACACACACACACACATTCACATGCACACACACACTTGCACACATTTATACTCACGCATATGTACACACGTGTGCACACTCATGCAATCACACACACTTTTACACGTACATGCACATACATGCACATTCATACATACAATCATATACACATGCATGATTGACAAATAAACTATTTTGTTCTGTATTCACACGCACTCACAGAGACATATGTACTCACACACATGTTTATACATCTATACACATGCAACACACATGCACATTCAATTATACTCATAACACACAATCACACATGTATACAAGCATTCACATACACATACATGTACATGTATGTACACACACAAACATATGCATGTATGCAAACCCTCACACACATACATATACACACACACACACACGCATGCATGCATGTACACACACACACACATTCACATGCACACACACACTTACACACATTTATACTCACGCATATGTACACACGTGTGCACACTCACGCAATCACACACACTTTTACACGTACATGCACATACATGCACATTCATACATACAATCATATACACATGCATGATTGACAAATAAACTATTTTGTTCTGTATTCACACGCACTCACAGAGACATATGTACTCACACACATGTTTATACATCTATACACATGCAACACACATGCACATTCAATTATACTCATAACACACAATCACACATGTATACAAGCATTCACATACACATGCATGTGCATGTATGTACACACGCAACATTCATGCATGCTCTCATATGTATGCAAACACTCATGCACACACATATACAACATACATGGAGACACACACATGTATACTCACACACACTTATATGCTTACACACGTGTGCACATAGACACATACACAGTCTCATACGCTCACATACACATTAATTCATGTACACACATGTATTACACATACACCCACATGCAGTACCTGACATTATTAAGTTTATATATACTGTCTCTGTACTTCCATTCACTGCAGTGTACATTGTGATTGAAGTGTACTGTACTTCTAAAGTACTATACAGTATTACACCTTAGTACTATGCTATCAGATATAAATGTAAAGGAAATTCCCACATTACTATGATTACAGTACAAAGTGGTACTATAGTACTACTTAGAAGTACAGTTGACTATCACTTTATTAAAGTGTATCCCATATATTGTAGTATGTAAACTTAATAAAGTCAGGTACTTTACATGTACACAGACATATGTATACAATGTACTTACATACACATACACACATGTACTCACAAACATGTATGCTCACACATATGTTTACACATGTGACACACACACTTGCATAGTCATATATACACACACACACATGTATTCTCATGCACGTACATTTTCACACATGTGCCATAATACTCACAGTCATTTATACACACACACACACACAGACATGTACACACACACACACACACACACACAGTGTACAATAACACACATATACTCACTCGTGTATATATAAACACAAATGGTCATGCTAAGACTTACTGCAATGATTGAAGTGTGTTAATCCAAAGAAGATATTTATTACATTTCAATTATAGCTTGTAGTGATCATATGTCATGTGATTATTACAGGTTGTCATTAATATTCATTTAAGTGATATGGTCCCTAAATAGATGAACAGTATATCACAATAATGAATAGTTTACATAGGCGTAGAAGACGGTCCGGCTTTGGCCGGACCAATATTTCCGATCCGAAATTGAAATTTAATCATAAGAAAATTATAAAAATTTGACAAAACATTTTGAAATTATGTAACCACACCTCCAATAAAATGGCACATCACAATCTTGGTAGAAAGTATGCAGGATCTTGGTGACAAAATTCAACCCTGAGATTTTCAGTATCCAAAGAGTCAAAAATTGTTTCTCAAGCATGATACTCATAGAGTCTGAGAGAGAACAGATTCTCTCAACGTTAGAGATGACCAATCGCTGACTCAAAATTAATAATGCCAACAATATAAATAATTAATTTTGCCCACACCTCTCATGAGTAGATAATGACCCAAAAAATTTCCCACGCCCTCGGCGCGCCATTTTTTATCCTGACCAATAAAAATTGGAGTCTACGCCACTGGTTTATATTAATACACTCTCAATAGTAAACATATTGATATCAATTTCATGATATTATAAGCATCATGATGAATATGATATATGTATACTTACACAAGTGATAATATAATATCTCATTAATTTGTGTATTGTTTATATTTCATATCATATAAAACACAATAGTAATAACTGTATAATTATAAATTATTATATGAATGGATGGATAGATATAGACCTAGTTCCTTGAGAAATATTGAGTTTATGTAAACCTTTAGATTCTCTTAAGTGATTAATTAATATATTTTATAATATTACAATTTCAGTTTCATCTTTGTCATTGGTATGTAATTATAGGGGTATATATTTGTTGTATCTAAAGTATGTGTAGCTTTTCAATGCTTTATATGTCATGTAGTGATGAAATTGTTTCATACTCTGTTATATTCTGTAGGGTTGTTGGACAGCTATTCACCATGCTGCTCTCCATGGTCACAGTGAGATTGTAGACATGCTTATAAAAAGTGGAGTAAAACCAGATGCTATAGATAAGGTAAGTTTATTAATTTTGTGTAAAATTAATTATGAAAATGTTGTTTTTATTTTGTATTAGTTTCATTCATTGTTTAATTCACTTCATATAAGTATAGTATTGTAGATATATTACCCTATCTAATACTTATAATAATACTTATATCTAAGGGTAAAGTATTTATTATTTTCAAGGTAGTTCTATTTCATATAAATCCATAGTACAGTATATTATAGTGTGTAACATGTTTAGAGTATACCGTAAATCGGGTATATTTCAACTGATTATAATTTTCAGATAGCTGTGTAGATTCTGAATTTAAGAATTATGAACATTAATCGATTGCATAATTTTCTTTATGCGGAAATTTGTGAATTGCGTAATAATCATAACAAAGCCACGTGTCACTGCACGTGTGACATTCTAACAGCTGCTTCTTCGTGATCGTCAGTACACTGAGTACAGTGATGTCTATTTTATAGTACTTCCAAAAAAATGATGGGCTGCCTGACCCAAGAGGGGACCTTTCTGCCAACCTACCACCAAGAGCTATAGCTCTTGCCAACTCTGAAATACAAAAGTCGATTCATGCCAGGAGTATATGAATATTTCCAATAGTGAACTTTTCCTTTATGTATTTTGAAAACAGATGAAAAATACCCGATTTACGGTAGTTACTATTTTATGGTAAAAAATACCTAATAAGAAAGAATACTTCATTAGTAGACAGAAAGTAGTAAGACAAGTGTTAATGGACAGCACACATAAATTAGTGATTTTCTCAGTTTGATCACTTATAAAATATAACATTATTCAGACTAGCACAAACTTTGTTTCTTTTCATTGTATGAATTTCCATACTAACTTTATAATCAGGTTTCTATTGAATTTAGAAATGTATAATTGACCAATCAGATTGCAGCATGTTTTGTAAACTATAATCTTTTATTCAATGTTAGATATAATGTTTAATTGTGTGTTTGAATAATAATAAAGTCTATTGTATTTAGTTTATGAATTGTTCATATTAGAGTATCATATCAAACATGATACTGATGATATCATTATAATACCTGTGGTAATTATATTTTGTATCTATGGTACTGAGTGATCTTTTATTAGCTTTTATAAGTCCATTGATACAAACACTATTAATAATATGATATATCAGTTTTAAAATATATGCTTTTCATATCTAGAGTAGATTTGATAATGATGTTGTCTCTATGATGAGCAATCCTGTTTATATTAGAACTCTCCTTTAATGAATAGTATGTCAAATATCAAAAATTGATTTATAGTTTATTGTAATTAGGTATTTAGTACTCTTGAGAAAACGTGAAAGCACATTTCCAGTATATTGCCTAAATTGCAACATGAAACCACATCATAAATACATGTATTAATTTCTTTAATATACACAATAAACAATGTTTAACAGATTTATTGTATGATATTTTATAAATGTGTATTGTGTAATTATCATACAGTACACATGTACTAATACTAGAAATAAATTCATTTGATTGACTCAATTATCATACTAGGAAAAATAGATTACCATCAATTATCTTACCTCACTAGTAAGGGATTATATATGGAAATAGCAATAATTAAATTCCAATAATTTTATAGATATACTCAAACAATGTGTATTTTAACAAACCAAATGTTATAATTATACACTAATATGGTAGTATAAGGAAACAGACTATGTAGCAGAAGGTCCTGGGTTCAATTCCTAGTCAGATTCCAGTTTACCTTAGTTTAAACCGTATAGGTTCTAAAAATTCGCTATTCCAAATTCGAAAATAATGAATTATTTATACGTTTTTGGTCGTTGTTCATTCTATTCTTTCATTAATTTTATAATATTCTAATTTGTATTATCCCTTAAATTTGACAACGCGTGCTGAGTTAAGAAGAGTGGACAGTGAGTGTCCAGGTAAGGAATTGTGTTTTAGTATTATCGATAATTATGTTGTTACTTTTAACCATGTAAGGCGCTTCAAGCCAGTCGCTTCATGTGGAAAACCTCAATTTGGTCACCAGAAAAAGATAACCACTACTTGTACTTCTCTCGGTGATATACCAGCTGTTTCTAGATCATCCATAATGGCCACTACATCATCTCCAGCATCCGACAATAATACTTTTCCAGCGATGTAAAATTGATTTCTCCACCCTCCAATTTCGTTGAAAATAATTATTTCCGGTTCAACGTGCGCTATTTAACTTTAAAATTCGCCTTCAAAAATTCACTTGAAAGAATCCACTCTGGTGAATGTTTAGAACCTATAGGGTAATACTCTCATGGCTGCATATCATGAATGATTGCTTAATTGTTTATTTTTATAATTACGTTGTACTATAGGCAGTTATATTAATAATTACATGTTTATACAAGTCATATGTACTTATATAATAATCATTATAACTTCAGTATAATAATAGAAGAATAACATGATAGTATTTGTAAGACAATGATAAGTCATTATACATTATTATGTATAATGAATTACCATTATTTATAATACTATCATGATTATGTAACTATTGTTCTACTTCTAAAGTTGTACTATATATATATATATATATATATATATATATATATTGTGTGTACTGATTGACATATCATTGTGTACATAAATGTGTATAGTTACATACATGTCCTGGTGGAATATAATCAATTTCAGCTTTATAGTTTTGTATTTTATACTATAATGATAGAGTAAATTATAGATGATATTATAAGTGATTTTTATGAACTAAGTTTATTTCTTGAAGTTATTTGCTTGTTTTTTGTTTACATAACATACTAAATGGATTACTTTGTGTATTATTATCTTTCTATCTCAGCATGCTTGTTTATAAAGCATGTAGCATTAGTACTTTTATGATTAACAGTAGATTTCATGATCTACTATAAATTATCATTATAAATTATAAGAAATACATCACCATCAGATGATAGGATTATATTCAGCTCCTTTAGGTGGAAATTTCCCCTCTCACAAATCTTAAATTCCCTCTTAAACTTGTTTATGAAGCATTTTAAATTTCATTTGTAACGCGTATAAAATTATTCTCTCCCAATAATTATTATCCTATAAAGCACACTAATACCTGGTGACTGGATATTAGAGGGTCTTTCGTTCAATCCTTATTTGGGATTCATTGTTTCTATATAATGTTGTGTATGGAATGCAATAAATGCAAAATTTTGAGCATATAGTGTCTAATGATTATCAACATTAAAAGTAATTGTGTGTTAATAATTATATAATATTATGCATAATACAAAAATATGTAATTATGATTTAATTTTTAAATAATTAACTGATAATATTAACAATATTTGATTGGACTTGTCAGTTATTAACTGGTGCTTTGATACACAGGGGATTTATTAATGCTATCATGTGTGACTAAAGCAACACACAAACTACAATGCCTTATAAGGGGGGCGTTTCAAATACATAATTTCCTGGTCTCATAAATGCCTAATCGGTTAATATGTAAACTCTATCTACATGTATATCAAATGTACAGAAGCATACATAATATATATTAATTTGTACTACAAGAAAAGTGACACATAATAGAAACGTTTAATGAGCATTGTACTTGAGATATTGATGGCTTGTTTGTTACTATCTATTTCAGTTGTATCATATTACCATAATTATTATGAATATGTTGTAGAGTATTGTGACTGTATAATCATAATTTACATAATTATGTAATAATAATTATTAATTCTTGTATATTACTAACTGAATGAAAGCATAAACTGCTAGAATCTTTATTTGTTTAAATAATCTTTTTCTAAATGTCATAATAAATTATTATTGTAATAGTGTTAGCTATATATCTCTAGATCTAGTAGTGTATTGTATACTATAGAGCTGTAATATGAGACATATCTCTAGATCTAGTAATGTATTGTATACTATATATGAACATATCTCTAGATCTAGTTGTGTATTGTAGATGTATATATCTCTAGATCTAGTAGTGTATTGTATAATATAGAGCTGTATATATGAGACATATCTCTAGATCTAGTAGTGTATTGTATACTATAGAGCTGTATATATGAGACATAGGCTGATGAATTATCTTTAAATCATTGTCATCAAAAGCAATTGTTCACATGTACTGTGTCAATACTCCTAAACGTATTATAGTCAACCTCATAAATTATAGTATTACTTTATAATTACATATACTATACTACCATGGTTACCATTTCATGAGTTTAGGTTTATATTTTCAATATACAACTTGTTAGCAATTCCATTATTAAATCACAATATTGATTATATAAACAATTGTTAGATGGTGTATATACCAGATATACTATAGGCTGGGGGTTATATCCCTCAGTCCTATGGGCTCACGTTTTATTCACATACACATACATGTATGTACACACACAAACATATGCATGTTTGCAAGCACTCACACACACATGCACATACATGTACACACACACACATACACACACCCACACACACACACGCACACACACACACACACACATTCACATGCACACACACACTTACACACATTTATACTCACGCATATGTACACACGTGTGCACACTCATGCAATCACACACACTTTTACACGTACATGCACATACATGCACATTCATACATACAATCATATACACATGCATGATTGACAAATAAACTATTTTGTTCTGTATTCACAGGCACTCACAGAGACGTATGTACTCACACACATGTTTATACATCTATACACATGCAACACACATGCACATTCATAACACACAATCACACATGTATACAAGCATTCACATACACATACATGTACATGTATGTACACACACAAACATATGCATGTATGCAAACCCTCACACACATACATATACACACACACACACACACACACGCATGCACGTACACACACACACACATTCACATGCGCACACACACTTACACACATTTATACTCACACATATGTACACACGTGTGCACACTCACGCAATCACACACACTTTTACACGTACATGCACATACATGCACATTCATACATGTAATCATATACACATGCATGATTGACAAATAAACTATTTTGTTCTGTATTCACACGCACTCACAGAGACATATGTACTCACACACATGTTTATACATCTATACACATGCAACACACATGCACATTCAATTATACTCATAACACACAATCACACATGTATACAAGCATTCACATACACATGCATGTGCATGTATGTACACACGCAACATTCATGCATGCTCTCATATGTATGCAAACACTCATGCACACACATATGCACACATACATGGAGACACACACATGTATACTCACACACACTTATATGCTTACACACGTGTGCACATAGACACATACACAGTCTCATACGCTCACATACACATTAATTCATGTACACACATGTATTACACATACACCCACATGCAGTACCTGACATTATTAAGTTTATATATACTGTCTCTGTACTTCCATTCACTGCAGTGTACATTGTGATTGAAGTGTACTGTACTTCTAAAGTACTATACAGTATTACACCTTAGTACTATGCTATCAGATATAAATGTAAAGGAAATTCCCACATTACTATGATTACAGTACAAAGTGGTACTATAGTACTACTTAGAAGTACAGTTGACTATCACTTTATTAAAGTGTATCCCATATATTGTAGTATGTAAACTTAATAAAGTCAGGTACTTTACATGTACACAGACATATGTATACTTACATACACATACACACATGTACTCGCAAACATGTATGCTCACACATATGTTTACACATGTGACACACACACTTGCATAGTCATATATACACACACACACATGTATTCTCATGCACGTACATTTTCACACGTGCCATAATACTCACAGTCATTTATACACACACATACACACACACATGTACACACACACACACAGTGTACAATAACACACATATACTCACTCGTGTATATATAAACACAAACGGTCATGCTAAGACTTACTGCAATGATTGAAGTATGTTAATCCAAAGAAGATATTTATTCCATTCCAATTATAGCTTGTAGTGATCATATGTCATGTGATTATTACAGGTTGTCATTAATATTCATTTAAGTGATATGGTCCCTAAATAGATGAACAGTATATCACAATAATGAATAGTTTACATAGGCGTAGAAGACGGTCCGGCTTTGGCCGGACCAATATTTCCGATCCGAAATTGAAATTTAATCATAAGAAAATTATAAAAATTTGACAAAACATTTTGAAATTATGTAACCACACCTCCAATAAAATGGCACATCACAATCTTGGTAGAAAGTATGCAGGATCTTGGTGACAAAATTCAACCCTGAGATTTTCAGTATCCAAAGAGTCAAAAATTGTTTCTCAAGCATGATACTCATAGAGTCTGAGAGAGAACAGATTCTCTCAGTGTTAGAGATGACTAAATCGCTGACTCAAAATTAATAATGCCAGCAATATAAATAATTAATTTTGCCCACACCTTTCATGAATAAATAATGACCGAAAAAATTTCCCGCACCCTCGGTGCGTCATTTTTTAGCCTGACCAATAAAAATTGGAGTCTACGCCACTGGTTTATATTAATACACTCTCAATAGTAAACATATTGATATCAATTTCATGATATTATAAGCATCATGATGAATATGATATATGTATACTTACACAAGTGATAATATAATATCATTAATTTGTGTATTGTCATATCATATAAAACACAATAGTAATAACTGTATAATTATAAATTATTATATGAATGGATGGATAGATATGGACCTAGTTCCTTGAGAAATATTGAGTTTCTGTAAACCTTTAGATTCTTTTAAGTGATTAATTAATATATTTTATAATATTACAATTTCAGTTCATCTTTGTCATTGGTATGTAATTATAGGTGTATATATTTGTTGTATCTAAAGTATGTGTAGCTTTTCAATGCTTTATATGTCATGTAGTAATGAAATCATTTCTTACTCTGTTATATTCTGTAGTATGGAATGAATGCTATTCACGTGGTTGCTAGGATTGGTCACAGTGAGACTGTAGACATACTTATAAAAAGTGGAGTAAAACCAGATGCTACAGATGAGGTAAGTTATTAATTTTGTGTAAAATTAATTATGATGAAAATGTTGTTTTTATTTTGTATTAGTTTCATTCATTGTTTAATTCACTTCATATAAGTATAGTATTGTAGATATATTACCCTATCTAATACTTATAATAATACTTATATCTAAGGGTAAAGTATTTATTATTTTCAAGGTAGTTCCATTTCATATAAATCCATAATACAGTATATTATAGTGTGTAACATGTTTAGAATATAGTTACTATTTTATGGTAAAAAAGACCTAATAAGAAAGAATACTTCATTAGTAGACAGAAAGTAGTAAGACAAGTGTTAATGGACAGCACACATAAATTAGTGATTTTCTCAGTTTGATGACTTATAAACTACGAGAGTCGTCGGGACGGGACCCTCGCCTACATGGCAAAGTAACACAAAGCACTACAATTTTTTTCAAAATATAGTGAAGTTTGTGAATGAAACAAGCAAAACTTTTGTTACATGGAATAGAAATATAAATTTATGGGCATTAATTAAAACTGTTATAACTTTATATCCTAAAAGACAAAATAAGGATATCAACGAAAGAAATGTATAATTTGTATATAATTATACCTTACATCTAATTCTTAAACAATGAAGAAGTTCTCAAGTCTACCTCTAAAGTCTCTGTGCGAAAACGTATTGAATCACCTCTACCACGTGTTTAGTACATGACGCATGCACGCACATACCTGTAGGCTGAGCTAGGTAGCTTCTTTCTTGCATCAATGGTGGTGTAGTAGCAACCATTACCTCGATTGTTTTTGGTTTGAAGTGTTTCTTGGCTAGCGACAGCCGTGAAACAGGATCACTTGTGTTTTGTGTGTCCATATTTACTCTCGTTATCGCCCTCGTTTCATCTTAAAGTTGTGAAACTGTAACTGTGAATTATAAAAATTGTCAAAACTTTAGAACCAAAAGGTTTTAGAAGAGTTCCTACGTTATTTTTTTCCTTGTATAATTTGAAGTCTACCAGTACCCCGTTTGAATTGTCAATGTTTTTATTTTTCCAGAAAAAGTGCTAACACACAGACAGACAGACAGACACACAGACAAACAATTACTGTACCCTGCCGCCTACGCTACGCGGCGAGGGTAATAACATTATTCAGACTAGCACAAACTTTGTTTCTTTTCATTGTATGAATTTCCATACTAACTTTACAAATAGATTTCTATTGGATTTAGAAATGTCTAATTGACCAATCAGATTGGAGCATGTTTTGTAAACTATAATCTTTTATTCAATGTTAGATATAATGTTTAATTGTGTGTTTGAATAATAATAAAGTCTATTGTATTTAGTTTATGAATTGTTCATATTAGTGTATCATATCAAACATGATACTGATGATATCATATAATACCTGTGGTAATTATATTTTGTATCTATGGTACTGAGTGATCTTTTATTAGCTTTTATAAGTCCATTGATACAAACACTACTAATAATATGATATATCAGTTGTAAAATATATGCTTTTCATATCTAGAGTAGATTTGATAATGATGTTGTCTCTATGATGAGCAATCCTGTTTATATTAGATAATTTCAGAACTCTTCTTTCATGAATAGTATGTCAAATATCAATAATTGATTTATAGTTTATTGTAATTAGGTATTTAGTACTCTTGAGAAAACGTGAAAGCACTCTTCCAGTATATTGCCTAAATTGCAACATGAAACCACATCATAAATACATGTATTAATTTCTTTAATATACACAATAAACAATGTTTGACTGATTTATTGTATGATATTTTATAAATGTGTATTGTGTAATTATCATACAGTACACATGTACTAATACTAGAAATAAATTCATTTGATTGACTCAATTATCATACTAGGAAACAATAGATTACCATCAATTATCTTACCTCACTAGTAAGGGATTATATATGGAAATAGCAATAATTAAATTCCAATAGTTTTATAAATATGCTCAAACAATGTGTATTTTAACAAACAAAATGTTATAATTATACACTAATTTCATAGTATAAGGAAACAGACTATGTAGCAGAAGGTCCTGGGTTCAATTCCTAGTCAGATTTCAGTTTTCCTTAGTTTATAATTCTCTCACGCCTGCATATCATAAATATTGTAATATTTGTATATCTACAGACATGTAGACTACATTACAAATTTTATAGTATAATTATAATGATGTAAGGATCATGATTAAATATTAATGTGCATAATAATCATTGTAATTAATTACTAACCAAATCAATTAAATACCTACAAATAAATATATATAATTATCAGGAATGTTGTAATTACATTTGCAAATGTAATCATTACAACTCAATTACTTTGTGAAATTTCTTGTAATGATTACAATTGCAATTACTAATTGATTTTAGTGGCAAAAATTGTTATTATTACTTTTAAAATGTAATCAATTACTAATTACAATTACAAAAAAAAATTTACAATGTAGAATTCTAGACCATGTGTTCATTAACTTTTTAAAATACAAGGTTCTCAAAGTTATTTAGTAGCAAACACTTCATTGAGCATGACATGGTGATAAAATTAACATTTTCAGTGAGCACAACTGACCTGTATGCACATAACACACAAATCAATTACAATTACAATATTTAAATTACAATTCCAATTACTTCACCTTAAAATATCTCCATTTCAACTACCATTACAATTACTTGGGGAAACGTAATTAATTGTAATCAATTACAATTAATAATCACAATTACAACATCCCTGATAATTATGTTGTACTCTAGTCAGTCATATTGATAAATACATGTTTCATTATTCATACAAGTCATATGTACTTATACACTGCAAAAACATAATTGTTAAAATAACTATTTTATTGGTTAGTACAGTTACAAGGATTTAACAATTAGTCAGTTATTCAGGTTGTTATGGATTCACACATGATAATTCTATAGCTACTTTGTACTGATTATAATCAATTAGTTGAAGCAATATAAGTTTAGGGTGCTGTCTATTCACATTAATTTTCATACCAAGAATTTACTTATTTACCATTCAGAGTGATTTTATCTGGCAGTGTTTGGCCAACAAAATGGTTTGGAAACCGGCAAAAACATAATTTAATTTATTCTAATGTTCATTTTTATGCTTAGTACACATAATGTGATAGTAATATCATGCATGTAGTCATAAACACACTACATTGAAATTAGTGTTGTTTTTGTTAACTATAACTATAATTAAAACCCCTTACATATATTTTGTGGCTCATGCCACAAAATATATATAGTTAGAAGCTACTACAAAGAACCCACCAGCCAGCATAACTTGTAAGCATTGAAAGAATGAGCTATGTGCTTATGTTAACAAAATATATGAGTATGTGTGCAGTGAAAAAATAAAATAATAATAATATTAATAGTTACAATCTTAGTCTACCAGACTGTAGCAAGGCATGAGTTAGGAGATTAAAGAGACTGAAACTTTATAGTTATGTAATGACCGGATAGTGGAGCTCCCCTGATGACCGGATAAAATATTTATAAATACAAATAAGCCTACCCATGTAGTCAGAGAGTGTATTCCTACATAAGGTAAACATATTACCTTAAAAAGTATGTATATATATATTAGACAAAGCTGGGGAAGCAGGGCGCTTCACCCCGCTATTTTTCCGAACAACCTGCTATGCAACCTGCTTTAAAAATCAAATTAACTTTAAAAAAGTAAGTATATAATAAAATATGTAATAAAATATATTTGCTTAAAATTAATACAAGTATGTAATGAAAAGACAATGTGTGTGTAAATATGTGTGTTTCTGATACATGTCGATTTATCTGCTTGTGTATTCAGTCATGAGTATGTGTTGAGTGTTTATATGTGTATGTTTTATGTGTTAATGAAAACATAATTACAAGTATTTGTAATTATCTTTATAAATCTTTATATCTTTATACGTGTAGAAACTTGTGTATTTAAAGGTGACAAAATAATTATATTTAATGAGAGCTAGTCATCAACCTTCTGTTGTAGTTCACAATCAGTCCAGACAATATATCAAACCATAATTATGAGTATGTTTATATTACTACAGAAATTACAAAATCAATTCATAACTAGTCTCAAGTGTATGAAATGTATCTATTCATCTATCCTCTTCTCTGGACAGTGATGAATATTTGAAATTATTTGTAAAAAAAAAAAATATTACAACTCTTTGGAGTGATGGAAGTAGTTTGTATTGATCAAAAATAAATACCCTTACACACACACAGTCACACACACACACACACACACACACACACACACACACACACACACAGTCACACACACACACACACACACACACACACAGGCACACACACACACACACACAACAGGGATGGGTGATAATTACAGAACATGATACAATTGTCATAATATATGAAAAAATAATTATCATAATAATTATGAAGTCCAATAGTATAGTAGTATCAATATATGTCTTTTCAAACTAGTATTAATAGACAATGTAATACTGTATACTGTTTACAATTGTAACACACACAAGTAAAGACTACAACATAGTACTAGACACAAATCTACTATATTATTTCATTTTCATGTTTTCCATATAATATTATTACTATTATATGTTATCTTACCAGAAGTATGTCTAAATGTAAAACTATATATTTGATTTTACCAGTTTAATGGGTGCTTTTTAAACTTGTGTAATAGGGCGTATTCATTATTAAGGAACGCATTATTAGAAATAACGGTAGAATGGGCAGCGCATTAAATTAGAACGTAATTTTTTATATAGTGGAGCACGATGTTCCATGTATGCTGTGTCCCAGGTTGCTCGACTAGATCAAACAGAGTAGAGTTGTCTTTTTTCAGCCTTCCTTTGAAGGACAAAAAGCTATTGAAGGAATGGATTCGTCTGATAAGAAGAACAAACGTTCCAATCAATCCACATACTCGCATTTGTAGTAAACACTTTGCCAGAATCAGTAAAACGAGAAAGCCACCTAAGTCCCAAATAGCAAGTTCGACTTTTAGGTCCAAGACAGCAGAAGACAGAGATGCTTTGGAAAATACTACTACTAGTATTGATCCAGGCAATGATGTAGATGAGGATCCTGTGAAACATGGCGGTATACAAGTTGATACATTGAGCCTTCCATTAAATGAGTATGTAATGCTGAAAGAAAAGGTGGCTATGTTGGAGAAACAAGTTAAGCACGATGAAAATTTGTACATGTTCAGATTATCATCCATTGAGGATGATGATGAACAGGTTGCCTTCTATACTGGTTTCTCGTCATACAGTAAATTGAAAGCCGTATATGACTTTCTTGGACCATCTGTTGAACAGCTAAAGTACTGCAAAAAGCAGGATGAGGCTGCCTTGCTTGGAATAGATAACAAACGACTTTGTAAGCGATCTCTTCCACCCCTTGAAGAATTCTTTATGACACTGGTTCGCCTTCGGTTAGACCTATTGGAACAAGATCTTGCATACAGATTTAATGTGTCCCAACCAACAGTAAGCCGAATAACTGTTACATGGATAAATTTCCTGTATTTACAATTTAAGGAACTTCCACTGTGGCCTGGCCTCCAAGAGAATTGATAAATGCCAATATGCCAAAGCAATTCAAAAAAAGCTATCCAACAACCAGAGTTATAATAGATGCAACAGAAATACAATAGAACAGCCTCATCTTCCAGAATTGCAGCAAAGGATGTTTTCAAACTATAAAAATGATAACACATTTAAAGCTCTTGTAGGAATCTCCCCTGATGGGATAATAACGTTCGTTTCTTCCTTATTTCCTGGCAGCATATCTGACAAAGAACTCACCAGGCAGAGTGGACTATTGAGGTTGTTGGAACCAGGTGACTCAGTAATGGCAGACAGGGGGTTTGACATTGAAGAGGACCTTCTGTTAATTGGTAAAACACCTCAACATTCCCCCTTTCTTTCGAGGGAAAAAGCAGTTGTCAGAGAATGAACTAATCCTTACAAGACGTATAGCATCCTTGAGAGTTCATGTCGAAAGAGCCATGGAGAGGATAAAAAAATTTCATATTTTTGACAAGAGCCTACCTTTTTCATTAACTGAAATTGCCGATAGAATTTTTTTTATATGTTGTATATTAGCAAACTGTCAGGAACCTTTCATTTGTTAAGAGTGATAAAATAATTTTGTTAAAATGATTACATGATTTGGTTAACTAATGATGATACAAAACTTGATTTCGTAAAGTTGATTAAACAGGATAAATACATGTAAGTGATCATGTTGAATAATTTACAGATAATAACTGGGTTTACATTTAGGGTTAATCAATTCAGGTAACATGCAATCAAAAAAGAAATTATCCAGTTTGGAAACACAATCCACCTGCCATTGATGATCAGGGTCTATACGCTCGACAAACACGCCTTTCAAAGTATATACACAAAAGTCACACCATTTCACACCCGTAACATACAGTTGTAGCTGTACTTAATGAAAATATTGGTGATTTCTTTCCAAACGAGGTCTGCCATTAATAAAACTACAATAAAAACTCTCTTCATTGCACATAGTATTCTTAGCCATAGAGAATGGACACTTGAACTCAGCTATGCCAAATGAATCAATAACCCAAGCATCTGGTGAAGCACCCAACCAACATTTTTCAGGATGAACCACGAAACCAGCCTTTTCTGTGTGGAGACCTGGATGACCATTGCTTTGCATGTATTTCCAGTGGCGTAAGGGTCCAGTGAAAAAACCAAGTAAGTACAAAATTTTATAAATTTAATTTTTGTCTTCCAAACACTTCATAAGTACATAAACTACTTACTAATAACTTTTCTTGTCTTGATCTTGCTTCGTTCTTGAGAAGCAATAGCTAAAAGACGTGCCTCGCACTCACAATTAATTCGCTTTTCAATAAATGGGCGTGGTCAACGTTTCATCGTTGAAGCAGTCGAACAAATCCTACATGCAGCGGTTAGGTGGAGCTCGTTTGCAGTTGTTCTTTTCTTCCAAATTGCAAGACGAGGGTTCTTCTACTAGTACTGCTTCCACACTACTCAGAAAACAGCCTGCACATCCTGAAACTTGGAAAAAAACTGCCTTAAAAGCCAAACGGACAAAGGGAGAGGCTTACACTAGGAAAGATGGCACTATAGCACCTGCAAGGGCCACCAAAGCCTCGTGTTCATGGTGTAGAGGTTGCTTCATGAAATTTAATGACACTGAAAAGGCTTGTCTTATTGACAGTTTTAACGATATTGGAAGTAAAAACCTTCAGGATTCATACCTCCATGACTTGATATCTCCTCATCCTGTTAATAGGCACAGGCCTAGAAGTGGCAGCAGGTCTATAAGGCAACTTTCTTACTCTTATAAGGTAATAATGTTTAGCAATTGGACTAATCTAATTGACTTACTTTATTGCACTATATATAAAATACTTGTATTATTATACAGGTAATCATAGAAGGAAAAGAGATATCAGTCTGCAAAGTTGCACTTGCACATTTACATGGAGCAACGAAAAGTCGCATTGAAAGAATTGCTTCGACCTATAGATGTCAAGTTTCTGCACCTATTGACGGTAGAGGACGCCATAAAAATAGACCACATGCAATCACTGATACAATATTGCATCAAATTGACGAGCATATCTGCTCATTTCCTGCAAGGGAAAAAAACTACTCCAGAAGTGATAATCATCATAAGGTTTACCTTTCTCCTGAATTATCTATAGCCAAGATGCATGAAATGTACTTAGAAGTCCACGAGCAATCTGTGTTTGATGAAATTTCAGCTGGAGGAACTTCTAAACCTATTGTTACATATGAGACTTACAGAACCCGTTTTAACACGCATCACAACATATCATTTGGACGTCCTCGATCGGATACTTGTACAGTATGTGATGAACTACAAATGAAAACTAAATCAGCTGGACCAGATGAGAGGCAGTCACTACAAGTGCAGCGAGAGCTCCATCTACGAAAGGCTGATAGATTTTACAAATCTTTACAGGCAGATACTCAAGATTCAAAATCTTCTGCCAGTGTTTGTACTCTAGCTTTTGACTTTGAGCAGAATCTACCATTACCCCACTTGCCTGTTGGCGAGATCTTTTATTTACAACAACTCTGGGTTTATGCATTCGGTGTGCATTGCTGTCGTGATGATTCAGCTTCAATCTTTTGTTGGGATGAGACAGTTGCTAAAAAGGGTGCAAATGAGGTAATATCTTGCCTTGATTACTACTTCAATAAAACTCTCCCTGATGAAGTAGACACACTGAATCTGTACTCTGATGGTTGTGGGGGGCAGAATAAAAATCGATTTGTCATTATGTATCTATATTCACTAGTTAAGTTAGGTCGTTTTAAAAAGATAAAGCATGTTTCCCAATAAGTGGACACTCTTTTCTACCTTGTGATAGAGATTTTGGTATTATAGAGCAGAAAAAACGAAAAAAAGAGCATGTATATGTACCCAAGGAATGGATGACCCTCATAGAAACTGCTTGGAAAAGAAAGCCTTTCGATGTTGTTGGAGCAGACCAATCAATCTTCCATAACTATCAAGAACACCTGTCACCGTTGTTTAAAAGTAACTGTAACGAACTTCATATCAGAGACATTCATATTCTTGAATATTCTCACCATCACATCAATGAAGTTTGGGGTAGGGATGGGCGATTATGAAAATATGAGTCAACGATTATTGTCTGTGCAAGTATCACGATTATTGCGATTATTGGCTACCTTACATATGTATGTAGATTTCATTCAACAATCAAATTGATACCTTTTATTTGTTGAGTAAACAGTGTTGAAAAACTGATTTAGATGTGATAGTACTGAAAACCTGAAGTCATGGCACAATAATCATTATTTTGGTGACCACGATATGGCAATATTTAGATGATATGATTATCACAGGAAATTTTAATCACGATTATCACGATAATCAAAATATTGCCCATCCCTAGTTTGGGGTAAATACTCCTTCTCCGAAATGGAAGAATGGACAAAGTTTTCATTCCAGAAACCTAGATCCTCTATCTCCCTTCCAACTGTTCCTGCATACACATCTTTATTACCTATTAACAAAACTAAACTAGACGACTTAAAGCGGATTATTCACAAATATGTTTCAACACAGCATCATCCTTTCTATGATGCACTCACTTCCTCTGTGACTGATGATGATTAACCATGATAAATATTGTGCATGCATGTCTACTATTATTAGTGTATCTTATTTTAACTATTTTTAATATGTATGGATGATAAATAACAATGAAATCAATCTTCACTCTAATAAATTCAGCGATGAACTTTAAAGCTGTGTTTCTCAAAATGATAAAAATTGGACTTACCTGGTTATTCCACTGGACCCTTCATTATTATTGTTAGATAGTGTATATACCAGATATACTATCTGCTGGTTTTTAGTGGGTTATATCCCTCAGTCCTAAGGGCTCACGTTATATATCCACATAAAACTCTTCCACATCATATAATATATCAGGTTGTTCTTTGTCATTGAATATTTCAGTAATACAAACACGTTCCAAATTTTCGCGTTAGTTTGGAATTTGCTTCAGCAAAACTTTCCGTGATTTTATTTTTCCCTAATAAAATTTTAGTACATGACACCCATCCATGTAGACCACGCCACAGACACATCTTACCAGAAGCAACAAGAAGAAATGAGGATTTGGCAGTAATTATAACACAGGAAGAGCCTCCAACTAAAAAGCCTAAGATTGATGATATCATTGAAAGTCAGGAAAGGGCTCTAATCTGGGTGAAACTGGACACAATACCAGTAACTCTTTCGTATAACGAAAAAGAAACTATAGTGAATGATGAAATGTTGTCAGACATACACATAAACTTTGCACAGTTTGGACCTGAGAATGGCTTCTACTCAACCTTATTACAGACAACCTGTAGTAATCATCCAAACCTTCAGATTGTACACGACTGTGGAAATCACTGGTTAGTGGCTTCTACAATATTTTCGGAGAAGGATGAAGTAATAATTGTGTATGACTCTGTGTATAGTTCTCTTGATGCCAATACAGTCACCATCCTTAAAAACCTGTTTGGGGCACTGTCATCCTTTCAAGTTGCCAACACTCACAAGCAGACTGGAGGAAAAGATTGTAGTCTTTTTGCGATTGCCACATCCACTTTACTAGCCTGCAACTTTGATCCTGTTAAAGTTACTTTTGTTCAACAGAGTATGAGACCACACCTTGTGAACTGTTTTGAAGAAGGAAAAATTACCACATTCCCTATGGTACTACTGTAATAATAGATGAACATTATAACACAGGAACCGATTAATGATATTTGAAAATTATTATCTTATTATACTCAATAACACAAAACTTAATATATTAATATATTAGTTGTATCTTGGTTGAATATTATGTAAGCTCTTTTAAGAATTCAGGATTCCTGTTATTTCTGCAGCCTTGAACCCATTTTTAATGATGGAGTTGTTTGTTTTCAAGTAATCAAACAATTCTATGAGCCATTTTACTCCTAACGGTTTCATTGTAGAGAGTTTAAAATTGATGGCAACTTGACTGTCATTCTTAGACAATTTTTCCATGACTTGAGTTGAGTACCATTCCATAAACTTCTGTCATAAGAAATCCTTCACTGCTTTATTGACACTCAAATCCATGGGCTGTAACCTGTCTGTACAATTTGCCGGAATTTTAACTACAAGGATACGATTCTTCTCAAGCATTTCATATATTGCGTCGGTGGTTTGTCCCTTGAAAACATCAAAAATTGCAAGGGCAGGATGATCATCTTGGAGATTTAACTCCTTCCGTTTTTGACGTACATATGGGAAAATAATTAATTCTAGATACTCTTTCATCTTTAGTTCATTAGACCAGTGATTACTAGTACAAGTGACATGCCAATCTGATGGTATTCCATCATACTTCGGCAAGCATGCTTTTGTAGTACCCGAATAAATTAATTGGAATGGAAGAAGATTACCTGTTGGAGAACCACATATCACTGCCGTGATTTGTCTCTTGTCATCCATCCCAATTATTTCGACACGTTTACAGCCTTTTTCCTCCATCATCCATGTTGATCCTGGTACAACATGGAGACCGATTTGATCCCAATTCAGTATCAAATCGAATGGGATTTCCTCCATCATCACCACTGCCTCAATATCTAGCAAGAACTGCTCTTTTGCTTCCTCCAAAATTGGTCACAGCGATTTTTCTTGTTGACCCACCTCTTCTTTTGACAAATTTCATGCGATATAAGAGAGATCTGGCCCAATTCTTGGTGATTTCTATAGATCCACCATTTTTGGACAGAAGCATGCGATTGCTCGATTCAACGATTGCAGTTCCAATTGCCATGGTTAATGGTATAGTGACAACTCCTCCCTCATCACGTAAAGCCCTTATGTACCCTTGTACCTGTTTATCAAGCTCTTCTCCTAAGAGCAATGGGCGTCCTCTCTTTGCTGATGGCAAACTTTTTACACTCAGATCCATTTCTCCTGCTTTCCTTTTCTTCTCGCATTCAAATTTGTACTTCTCAACCCAAGTGCGTACACTGCTTTCCTTTATAAGCATATCAAACTTCTTATTAAAGTGTCTTACAGCTGAACAGTTTCCATTTTCTACGGCATACTTTGTGATTTCAGCTTTTTGTTCTTCAGTAAGCTTCAGGTATGTTCCTCTCACCGCACGTTCTTTCTTCCTTAATTCTTCCACAACTTTGTTGGCAGCTATAATCGATACTGAGGGAACTATGGCGGATGTAGGCCCCTTTGGATCAGGTTAGTATTGGCTTTCAGCTCTCTTGAAATAACTGTAGATATTCGACATCTTCTCAGTTTTGTTTCACACGACAACACGTGGTAAGAAATGTAAATTTCAAGGGGTTAAATTTTCACAATGTTAAATTAACTCGCGAAAATCGCGAAATTTTGCACTCCCCTAAAATAACTGTGACTACGGTATCTTTCAATGACCACACACACATGTAATCATGCATGTACACACATAAACATATTCATGCATACACTCACACACACATTTCTACACATGCAACACACACATGCACACATTCATTAATACATTCACACGTTTCATTCACATACACATACATGTATGTACACACACAAACATATGCATGTATGCAAATACTCACACACAAGCACATATATGTACACACGCACACCCACCCACACACTCACATGTACACACACACACACATGCACACACACACACTTGCACACATTTATACTCACGCATATGTACACATGAGTGCACACTCATGCAATCACACACACTTTTACACGTACATGCACATACATGCACATTCATACATACAATCATATACACATGCATGATTGACAAATAAACTATTTTGTTCTGTATTCACACACTCACAGAGACATATGTACTCACATACATGTTTATACATCTATACACATGCAACACACATGCACATTCATTAAAACTCATAACACACAATCACACATGTATACAAGCATTCACATACACATACATGCACATGTATGTACACACACAAACATTCATGCATGCTCTCATATGTATGCAAATACTTATGCATACACATATACACACATACATGCATACACGCACATGTATACTCACACACACACTTATATGCTTACACGCGTGTGCACATAGACACATACACAGTCTCATACGCTCACATACACATTAATTTATGTACACATGTATTACACATACACTCACATGTAGTACCGGACATTATTAAGTTTACATACTGTGTCTGTACTTCCATTGACTGCAGTGTACATTGTGATTGAAGTACACTGTACTTCTAAAGTACTATACAGTATTACACCTTAGTACTATGCTATCAGATATAAATGTAAAGGAAATTCCCACATTACTATGATTACAGTACAAAGTGGTACTATCACTTTATTAAAGTGTATCTCCCATATACTGTAGTATGTAAACTTAATAAAGTCCGGTACTGTACATGTACATACATATGTATACTTACATACACATACACACATGTACTCACACACATGTATGCTCACACATATGTTTACACACACACTTGCATAGTCATATATACACACACACATGTATTCTCATGTACGTACATTTTCACACATGTGCCATTATACACACACACTCACACAGACATATACATACACACACACACACAGTGTACAATAACACACATCTACTCACTCATGTATATATAAACACACATGTTCACTCTCAGACTTACTGCAATGATTGAAGTGTGTAAATCCAAAGAAGATATTTATTACATTCCAATTATAGCTTGTAGTGATCATATATCATGTGATTATTACAGGTTGTCATTAATATTCATTTAAGTGATATGGTCCCTAAATAGATAAACAGTATATCACAATAATGAATAGTTTACATAGGCGTAGAAGACGGTCCGGCTTTGGCCGGACCAATATTTCCGATCCAAAATTGAAATTTAATCATAAGAAAATTATAAAAATTGACAAAACATTTTGAAATTACGTAACCACACCTCCAATAAAATGGCACATCACAATCTTAGTAGAAAGTATGCAGAATCTTGGTGACAAAATTCAACCCTGAGATTTTCAGTATCCAAAGAGTCAAAAATTGTTTCTCAAGCATGATACTCATAGAGTCTGAGAGAGAACAGATTCTCTCTGTGTTAGAGATGACTAAATCGCTGACTCAAAATTAATAATGCCAGCAATATAAATAATTAATTTTGCCCACACCTTTCATGAATAAATAATGACCGAAAAAATTTCCCACGCCCTCGGTGCGCCATTTTTTAGCCTGACCAATAAAAATTCCAGTCTACACCACTGGTTTATATTAATATACTCTCAATAGTAAACATATTTATATCAATTTCATGATATTATAAGCATCATGATGAATATGATATATGTATACTTACACAAGTGATAATATAATATCATTAATTTGTGTATTGTTTATATTTCATATCATATAAAACACAATAGTAATAACTGAATAATTATAAATTATTATATGAATGGATGGATAGATATGGACCTAGTTCCTTGAGAAATATTGAGTTTCTGTAAACCTTTAGATTCTCTTAAGTGATTAATTAATATATTTTATAATATTACAATTTCAGTTTCATCTTTGTCATTGGTATGTAATTATAGGTGTATATATTTGTTGTATCTAAAGTATGTGTAGCTTTTCAATGCTTTATATGTCATGTAGTAATGAAATCATTTCATACTCTGTTATATTCTGTAGTATGGAATGAATGCTATTCACTGGGCTGCTAGTAATGGTCACAGTGAGACTGTAGACATGCTTATAAAAAGTGGAGTAAAACCAGATGCTATAGATAAGGTAAGTTTATTAATTTTGTGTAAAATTAATTATGAAAATGTTGTTTTTATTTTGTATTAGTTTCATTCATTGTTTAATTCACTTCATATAAGTATAGTATTGTAGATATATTACCCTATCTAATACTTATAATAATACTTATATCTAAGGGTAAAGTATTTATTATTTTCAAGGTAGTTCCATTTCATATAAATCCATAATACAGTATATTATAGTGTGTAACATGTTTAGAATATAGTTACTATTTTATGGTAAAGAAGACCTAATAAGAAAGAATACTTCATTAGTAGACAGAAAGTAGTAAGACAAGTGTTAATGGACAGCACACATAAATTAGTGATTTTCTCAGTTTGATGACTTATAAACTACGAGAGTCGTCGGGACGGGACCCTCGCCTACATGGCAAAGTAACACAAAGCACTACAATTTGTTTTCAAAATATAGTGAAGTTTGTGAATGAAACAAGCAAAACTTTTGTTACATGGAATAGAAATATAAAGTTATGGGCATTAATTAAAACTGTTATAACTTTATATCCTAAAAGACAAAATAAGGATATCAACGAAAGAAATGTATAATTTGTATATAATTATACCTTACATCTAATTCTTAAACAATGAAGAAGTTCTCGAGTCTACCTCTAAAGTCTCTGTGCGAAAACGTATTGAATCACCTCTACCACGTGTTTAGTACATGACGCATGCACGCACATACCTGTAGGCTGAGCTAGGTAGCTTCTTTCTTGCATCAATGGTGGTGTAGTAGCAACCATTACCTCGATTGTTTTTGGTTTGAAGTGTTTCTTGGCTAGCGACAGCCGTGAAACAGGATCACTTGTGTTTTGTGTGTCCATATTTACTCTCGTTATCGCCCTCGTTTCATCTTAAAGTTGTGAAACTGTAACTGTGAATTATAAAAATTGTCAAAACTTTAGAACCAAAAGGTTTTAGAAGAGTTCCTACGTTATTTTTTTCCTTGTATAATTTGAAGTCTACCAGTACCCCGTTTGAATTGTCAATGTTTTTATTTTTCCAGAAAAAGTGCTAACACACAGACAGACAGACAGACACACAGACAAACAATTACTGTACCCTGCCGCCTACGCTACGCGGCGAGGGTAATAACATTATTCAGACTAGCACAAACTTTGTTTCTTTTCATTGTATGAATTTCCATACTAACTTTACAAATAGATTTCTATTGGATTTAGAAATGTCTAATTGACCAATCAGATTGGAGCATGTTTTGTAAACTATAATCTTTTATTCAATGTTAGATATAATGTTTAATTGTGTGTTTGAATAATAATAAAGTCTATTGTATTTAGTTCATGAATTGTTCATATTAGTGTATCATATCAAACATGATACTGATGATATCATATAATAGCTGTGGTAATTATATTTTGTATCTATGGTACTGAGTGATCTTTTATTAGCTTTTATAAGTCCATTGATACAAACACTACTAATAATATGATATATCAGTTGTAAAATATATGCTTTTCATATCTAGAGTAGATTTGATAATGATGTTGTCTCTATGATGAGCAATCCTGTTTATATTAGATAATTTCAGAACTCTTCTTTCATGAATAGTATCTCAAATATCAAAAATTGATTTATAGTTTATTGTAATTAGGTATTTAGTACTCTTGAGAAAACGTGAAAGCACTCTTCCAGTATATTGCCTAAATTGCAACATGAAGCCACATCATAAATACATGTATTAATTTCTTTAATATACACAATAATCAATGTTTGACTGATTTATTGTATGATATTTTATAAATGTGTATTGTGTAATTATCATACAGTACACATGTACTGATACTAGAAATAAATTCATTTGATTCACTTAATGATCATAATAGGAAACAATAGATTACAATCAATTATCTTACCTCACTAGTAAGGGATTATATATGGAAATAGCAATAATTAAATTCCAATAGTTTTATAAATATGCTCAAACAATGTGTATTTTAACAAACAAAATGTTATAATTATACACTAATTTGATAGTATAAGGAAACAGACTATGTAGCAGAAGGTCCTGGGTTCAATTCCTAGTCAGATTCCAGTTTTCCTTAGTTTATAATTCTCTCGTGCCTGCATATCATAAATATTGTAATATTTGTATATCTACAGACATGTAGACTACATTACAAATTTTATAGTATAATTATAATGATGTAAGGATCATGATTAAATATTAATGTGCATAATAATCATTGTAATTAATTACTAACCAAATCAATTAAATACCTACAAATAAATATATATAATTATCAGGAATGTTGTAATTACATTTGCAAATGTAATCATTACAACTCAATTACTTTGTGAAATTTCTTGTAATGATTACAATTGCAATTACTAATTGATTTTAGTGGCAAAAATTGTTATTATTACTTTTAAAATGTAATCAATTACTAACAATTACAAAAAAAATTTACAATGTAGAATTCTAGATCATGTGTTCATTAACTTTTTAAAACACAAGGTTCTCAAAGTTATTTGGTAGCAAACACTTCATTGAGCATGTATGCACATAACACACAAATCAATTACAATTACAATATTTAAATTACAATTCCAATTACTTCACCTTAAAATATCTCAATTTCAACTACCATTACAATTACTTGGGGAAACGTAATTAATTGTAATCAATTACAATTAATAATCACAATTACAACATCCCTGATAATTATGTTGTACTCTAGTCAGTCATATTGATAAATACATGTTTCATTATTCATACAAGTCATATGTACTTATACACTGCAAAAACATAATTGTTAAAATAACTATTTTATCTGTTAGTACAGTTACAAGGATTTAACAATTAGTCAGTTATTCAGGTTGTTATGGATTCACACATGATAATTCTATAGCTACTTTGTACTGATTATAATCAATTAGTTGAAGCAATATAAGTTTAGGGTGCTGTCTATTCACATTAATTTTCATACCAAGAATTTACTTATTTACCATTCAGAGTGATTTTATCTGGCAGTGTTTGGCCAACAAAATGATTTGGAAACCGGCAAAAACATAATTTAATTTATTCTAATGTTCATTTTTATGCTTAGTACACATAATGTGATAGTAATATCATGCAGGTAGTCATAAACACACTACATTGAAATTAGTGTTGTTTTTGTTATCTATAACTATAATTAAAACCCCTTACAGTAAGGCCTTTTGACTTTTAGTTAACTAAACTATAACAATAGTACATAACATGATAGTATTTGTAAGACAATGATAATTCATTATACATATCATGTATAATGACTTACTATTATTTATAATACTATCATGATTATGTAACTATTGTTCTTCTACTTGTAAAGTTGTACTATTATAGTTTGTGTATATAACAAGATGTTATAATATTGTGTGTATTGATTGATTACTGTACATGTCATGTTGAGTGTATACATGAATGTGTATAATTACACACATGTCCTGCTGGAATATAATCATTTTGAGCTTTGTAGTATTGTATTTTATATTTATACTGTTTACTCAACAATGATAGACAGTAAATCATAGATGATATTGTTAATGATTTTTATCCACTATATTCTAAATTTTCACTAAATTCTTTCAGAAAGTCATTTGCTATTCTTTTTGTTTGATACAATCTACAGTATAAATCAATAAAAAGTTAACGTTTCGTCTTTGCAGTATGAATGATTACGAAACAGACCATACCATTTTATTAAAGTTGCGTAAAAAAACTTTATTTGTGTTTAAACATTTAATGAAAAACAATGCTAAAAAGTGGGTGTGGCAAACAAGCCAAATGGCCAAGATTTTATTGTTAGATTCTCTCAGAAGAATTCAGATCTAAACAAAGTTGATATTCCAGAAGGTTAAGGCTCTGTACAACTTTGCCTGCAGTCACAGGTCTTTGTTCCCTGTAAAACTAGCAAAACGATTGTCTTGACAAAGATTGGCGTGACCAATAAAAACGGTCAAGTTTTATCAGATTCTCCTACCTTCATAGATGTTAGGAACAGCTTGAAGCTTTCTTCGAAGTTAGCATAAAGACTGGTGAATATGTAGACAACTCCTACAGTTCAGTTTTACAGACAAAAAGCTTCAGTTTTCTTGGTGAATACTTGATGGTCAATTTTTCCTTTATATAAACCATTTATTTACCATTCAAACTGCATTTTGTCCATGATTTTGCATACTATAGAATGTAGAATATGTGTAGTACAAAAACGGAACATTAACTTTTTTTTTACATATACTGTATAAATGGTTGCTTTGATATTGGAAAGTTTGTTTATTGATCATGTAGATTAAAGTCACTAGTACTACTATTATACTTCAACAGCACTATTCAATAACAAGTATTTGAAATTGTAATTATTGTATAAGTAATAAATCACTGTCTGATAGTAGGAGTACCTTGCTAGATATCAGAATGTCGTGGGTTGAATCCTTATTTGGGATGCTGACTTTAGTTCCATTTGTGTCTGTGGAATGCAATTAAGTTTGAGGTATGGTACTTGACGTTTTACTTATGATTATAATTGTATATTCATAATTATATAACCCCTGTAATATAAACTATATAATTATAATTGAAGCTGAAAATAATTTTCAAATAATAATTTCTGAACAATGGTCGACTGAACTTGTCAATTACATCCTCTACTACTGTCTACTCACTTGATATAATAATCATTGTACTTTACTTCAATGTAATATTCATAGTTTAAGCTGAATAAAATGAACTCATATACTGACATGCACACACACATATGTTTCTGCACGCATATATGCACATACAGAAATGCTCACAGAAATAACACACACACACATGCACAGTGTATTGTACTGTACTGTATTCTTGTAGTAACTCGAGGTATTTTATGTATGACTTCCAATATATATTCAATAACAATGATAATAGTGAACTTAACAACAACTGACAATAACTGACTTATAGAACTTAAAAACACCTACATAACACATGGAGAACACATGCAATAGACATGCTAGAGAATATTCTAGACTAATACACAATGAGTCAATACTGTTAAATATAACACTATATTGCATAATAATTATAACACTAACTATAGTCCATACAGTTACCACAATTCTTAAAAATAGATTTTTAACTAGATTTAATCTCACATTTACACAAGCTGAACTAAACACTTGACATTTGACCGGAAGTGTAATTAGTCTATCTAGACCTAGCATATGCTGACCTTTAAAGCTCATGGCACAAACTATATATAGTTAGAAGCTACTACAAAGAACCCACCAGCCAGCCTAACTTGTAAGCATTGAAAGAATGATGTATGTGCTTGTGTTAACAAAATATATGAGTATGTGTGCAGTGAAAAAATAAAATAATAATAATATTAATAGTTACAATCTTAGTCTACCAGACTGTAGCAAGCCATGAGTTAGGAGATTAAAGAGTCTGAAACTTTATAGTTATGTAATGACCGGATAGTGGAGCTCCCCTGATGACCGGATAAAATATTTATAAATACAAATAAGCCTACCCATGTAGTCAGAGAGTGTATTCCTACATAAGATAAACATATTACCTTAAAAAGTATGTATATATATATTAGACAAAGCTGGGGAAGCAGGGCGCTTCACCCCGCTATTTTCCAAACAACCTGCTATGCAACCTGCTTTAAAAATCAAATTAACTTAAAAAAAGTAAGTATGTAATAAAATATGTAATAAAATATATTTGCTTAAAATTAATACAAGTATGTAATGAAAAGACAATGTGTGTGTAAATATGTGTGTTTCTGATACATGTTGATTTATCTGCTTGTGTATTCAGTCATGAGTATGTGTTGAGTGTTTATATGTGTATGTTTTATGTGTTAATGAAAAAATAATTACAAGTATTTGTAATTATCTTTATAAATCTTTATATCTTTATATGTGTAGAAACTTGTGTATTTAAAAGGTGACAAAATAATTATATTTAATGAGAGCTGTTGTAGTTCACAATTAGTCCAGACAATATATCAAACCATAATTATAATTTTGTTTATATTACTACACAAATTACAAAATCAATTCATAACTAGTATCAAGTATACAAATATATATATTCCTCTATCATCTTCTCTTGACAGTGATAAATTATTTGTAAAAACAAATAAATATTACAACTCTTTGGAGTGATGGAAGTAGTTTGTATTGATCAAAAATAAATACCCTTACACACACACAGTCACACACACACACACAGTCACACACAGTCACACACACACACACACACACACACACACACACACGCACACACAACAGGGATGGGTGATAATGAGAAAACATGATACAATTGTCATAATATATGAAAAAATAATTATCATAATAATTATGAAGTCCAATAGTATAGTAGTATCAATACATGTCTTTTCAAACTAGTATTAATAGACAATGTAATACTGTATACTGTTTACAATTGCAACAGACACAAGTAGAGACTACAACATAGTACTAGACACAAATCTACTATATTATTTCATTTTCATGTTTTCCATATAATATTATTACTATTATATGTTAGCTTACCAGAAGTATGTCTAAATGTAAAACTATATATTTGATTTTACCAGTTTAATGGGTGCTTTTTAAACTTGTGTAATTATTATAGTTATACTGTACAAGATTGCAGTTTTGCACTACACATTTAAATATGTGTTGTATCTCTTTTTCATAGGATGGAGAGACAGCATTACATCGTGCTGCATACTGTGGACATGAAGAAACAGTAAAACTTCTTATTGCAAAGGGAGCAAGTCTAAATATCCAAAATAAGGTTAGTAAACATTCTCATAATTAATGAACTGTTTCTTTACTTCTAATAATCATGTCCGTCATTATGATAATCATAATTATATTTGAATTTCCAACGATTAGTAAAGACTGAATTATGTTTCTAATAGTATAACAAGTACATCATGTGTTATGATGTGTAAACTAACTGAAATAGAATACAAAATATTCCTTACAAACATCTTCCCTACAAACATTAGTTTGATGTCTTTCAAGTAAATCATTTTAATTCAGCAATTGGGTGTAATTATAATAAATATTTAATCTTTTAAATCCCATAATTGGAGTCGGCGTGTTGGTTTACATCACCAAATTTAATTAAGAAATGTGTGGGCAGAGCATCTAGTAACTCACATTTACAGCTCCTATAACTCAAATGTTTTAAGGCTCAGAATTCTAACTTGATTTGCTGCAGAGAAGAGGTATTAAGAAATCCACAGATGTAAAATGTATTCTTCATTATCACCAGGAAGACTGTAAGGCAAGTGCTTCAAAGTTTAGCAGTTTATGGATAACGCCCAATTCTATACTCGCCTGTATAAGTTCCACTTTTTAAACAAGACTGAGTTTTAACTTACTTGGTTTGACAGAAGACCGTCTAAGAAAGCCATAGATACCAAAATTACGCTTTGTTAGCAACAAGAAAGTATCTAAGCGAGCATTTAAAAATGATTTTGTCAGTGGCAACACCCACACTTAGCAACTTCATCAGTTCCTCTGCTTGAATCCCTTGGCTTGTAGCCTCAATATTAGCACTCTCTTATAGCAGACTACCTTGTGTAAAAATGTGTTAGAAAAATATCAAAAGACCTCTATAGTGCACACACAAATGCAAGGTGTGGTATAATTATGCAAACATGCACTTATGGTAATGTTGTGAGTTGTGACACTAAATAATTCCACAATAATGCGCTTATGGGGTTTAAAGGGTTAACCATTCCCTTTGTCTAGAGGATTGAAACTAATTCTATTACTGAAACTATTTATCATTTATTTATGTCAAAAATTCTGTTTGTGAATAGGTTTCAAATCTGTATCAGTTGTTCATAGCTTTATTACTAAACATTTTTAAATATCTTTCAATGAATTCCAATCATTCTTTGTATCAGTTGAACCAGAATAATGAATCAAGTTTCAGTTACTTACACTTCTAATATTATCATAATTATAAATTTTTTTAAAATGGGCATGTGAAACGCTCTTTTACTAAATATTATTATTTTACAGGAAGGAAATACTCCTATTGATGAAGCAAAAAAGCGAAACAAACGAAAGTGTGTTAATATTCTAGAGACAGCTATGGTATGTTATTTTAGTATTATAATTCAACAATGTCTTGTTCCTTTTTATATTCACATTATCTGTTAATAAATTAATGACTTTGAAATGATTAATATCTTAAATTAGTTAGGTTTGAAATGTTGTGTATTCCAGTAGAAGAATGTTCTATTAATAATATAATTACACTTTATTTTTGAAAGGATTTTTTTCTGAAACTACTTTTTTATGTTGCTTACAATTTTATATTTGAATAGGAACTTTTGAAGCCATTGCTTATCAGTAACTACAACAATATGTTTCTGAATGCCTTCCCTATTTTGACACAAATATCTACAGCTTCATTACAAGTATTAATTTACCAGATAATACAACTTTAAACTGTTAATATTAGATATAACAAACAATTCCTTAACAGTAATAGTATAATAATAATAATACTCATACTAATAATAATTAAGTAGAATATAATTATAGTGATATAATTACAATTATATTATTTCTGGTAGTCCAAACAGTCAGAACCTATGAAAGTCAAGCCTACACAAAATGTTTCAGTAGAAGAACAAGGTGAAAATATTTTCTATTATGATTAGTGATTTCATAATCATGTATTTATATGGTCATGACTTCTATTATTAGTATTTGAAATACTTACCTCTCTGTCTGACGTTTACATTTTAACTTACAAAACAAAACAAAATACCAGACATAGCATAGACAATTAATATTTGGCCATTTTGCAAGTAAATCGTTAGCTTAGTGTACTCTCTGGATGCTATCTCATGATTCAGATATGATATTGATAATACAAACCTCAAACCCATACTGTATAATGTTACATATTCATTCATTAATGTTATTTGAATATCATTTATTACTAATTATATTTGGTAGATCATTTAAATGTTTTTCTTAATTTACACTGCAAAAATAGAATTGTTAAAATAACTATTTTATTGGTTAGTACAGTTGCAAGGATGTTTTAACAATTAGTCAGTTATTCAGATTGTTATGGATTCACACATGCTAATACCATAGCTACTTTGTACTAATTAACAGTAGTATACTGTCTACTCATATTTCATACCATACGTTCTCTGCTTTCCTTATACCTCTTATTTGGTGATGTAAAAGAGCTTCCATCCAGCTTTCTTTTCTCCAGTAGGACACAGTTGACAGTGCACTCTGAGAAACCAGAGGCTTCAACAGTTTTCTTACATAACTTTGGTGGAGTGGACTTCTGTTTCTTACTTCCTTTGGCATTGTCAATTCCGTATACAGATGCAGGTCGATAATCACAGCATCAGTTTTTCTAACTTTCCAGCCAAGACACGTGGGGATATACCAAGTAAGTACAGCGTCACGTGAGAAACCACAACCACGCAATAATTTTACATTCCAATGATGCAATTCTTCCGCTGATGATTTCCGTGACTCCTAAATGTGAATAGACTGTAGTGTACATTTTTATACGTGATGCACATACTGTATTACTGTCATAGTAACGTCATGCATGTAGCCACAATAACCTGTACAACCAACTACATTGAAATTTATGCTATTGCTTGTAACTGTACTAAATTGGTTATTTTAACAATTTAATTTTTCCAGTGTACCGTATAACCCACATTGAAGATATTAAAATGATTAGAAAAATTATTTTTGATTTTTTAGTACTGAATTTACAATAGTATGTCTTCTGTTTTTATCAGTAGATAATAATAATCAAATAATAATTATCATTGAATAGTAGATATGAACGATTTTCATGAGTATAGTTATTATCCTTTTCATTATTTTGCTTTCCAGAATTGAATTTCTCATCTATATTTGATAATATAATTTTGATTATACACATAATTAATTACATAAGCCACCTGATTACTACACTACACCTTATCACATAAAGGGTAATCCCCTCATCACATTGTCCATAAGTCTTTGAAGAGCTCGGAGCTCCTGTTAAACCGAATGGCATATTGCAAAATTGATACAGACCCATTTCTGGTCCCAGACAAAAAGCTGTTTTTCGACAATTTGTCTCGTGCACCAGTCAAGTGTTGTGAAAACAGCTGAATTAGCAAGTCTGTGTTGTACCTCATCTGCCAAGGGTAAGAGGTAAGCGTCTTTTGTGGTCTTGTTTAGCTCCAAGTAGTCCAAACAAATCATGAGGTCATCAGATTTCTTCCAAACATACATTGCAGGGTCCATCCAGGGACTGTTACTGACTTCAACAACACCAAAGTCTAACATTTCTTGTATTTGGGTCTCTACCTCTTCAGAGTAATGCACTGGAATGCGTCTAGGAGGAAGTTTTGTTGATGTCTGTCCTGGTATTGAAGTAAATAACTTATGGTGATGATGTCATCACACCCATCTGATTGGCCTTCTAGTAGGTTGTACTTGATTTGACCTTAAGCTGTGGAATAGCAAAGTCGTCAATGGATATATCTGCTGGTGATATCTCTATACCTGCCACCAAACACTGCTTCTGTTTCTATTCCTGCTGCTGCTTACACCAAGGGACACAATTGTCTCACAATTTTCACCTTGCCAGTCATTGCCACTGCCATATGATCATCCACAAATAAGCTGTACTGCATGGTGTTGATGTATAGTCAAGACTAACGTTATTGGCTTGCAAGAAGTAATATTACAGCAGATTATCAACAATTAAAAATTTATGGTTTACATAGCACTTACCAGGCATACAAACATTTGTTTAACTATTGGTAAGTTCACTCCTGATGCAGTAACTAACTGTATACTAACATTAGAACTATCTGTTGATCTGGTTTTAGCCATTCTTACTACAGTAGTAGTCACGAGTGAGACTGATGAGCCAAAATCTAACAGTTTTGGTGGAAATTCCACCCATCATTGATGCTTGAGACCTGATAGCAGCTACCACAACAAGATTGTCAGGGACACCATTTACTGACTGGAACGACTGGTAGGGTAATCTCATTTCATATGATCATTGGTAACATCTGAGAGATGGTAATGCTTTCGTGTCAAATGTTGTGGTCTTAGTACTTGTAACTAAAGCAACAACATGTTCTTACAAAGAGGCAAACTGGTCCTTAAGCTCATCCACTTCTGATGGCTTCTTAGTTATGGCTGCAACATGTTATTGCTCATCAACAGTTATTAACTACTTAGCACAACCTGTAAGCCTCTTGTAAGTTTGTCCCCTGGCCGATTTCTCGTATCTGCATACTTATAGCCTTTCGGAAGGCCACATAAAAATTTATGCAACAATGATTGATCCTTAGCTTCATCCTCAATATTTGGCTATGGGCAGTAACTGTTTTAAATCATGAACAAACACAGATACTCAGTTTTCTATTCTGAAACTCACTCATGGATACAAATTCTGTTGGAGTTAGTTTTTCAAAAACATCTTTCTTAGCTTCCTCATGTGCCTTGTTTCTCTTCACTCAGTTCCAACCAGGTAGCCAGTGCTTCTCATTCTAGGAGTGTTGGGAGTTTCACTGCTTTTGTAGCATTGTTCCATGCATTTGCTTTGCTCTGGATTTCAAATCTCTGGAACCACTCACTGGCATTTCCACTGCTGAAAGGCTTTGGAAGACTAACATGTCACTCAGCCATTCTTACCATGTGAAATACCAGACTCTGCTATTGAAGATGAACAAGGATGCAGGAAATAGATAACAATGTGCTATAGATTCTAAATAGTTTCTAATTATACATACATGAAATAATATCATAATATAATTATAGATGATCAGGTTACATATTATCTAGCATTACTGTCTATGTAATAGAATACGATGTATCATTGTTTCACCTCAATGTCTATAACATCTAATTTAGCCCTTGATTTTTTATATCTATTGTTCTTACTATTCCCTGTTCTGCTGTATATAAGTGTTGTCTGTTTATGCACAATGGCCTCGTTTCTCAATAATAATAATAGTTAATCACTTGAGATACCACACTGCTATACTCTTAACTATAAGTATTAAAATTTCAAAATCCTGAATTCATGAAATAGTACCAGCAAAAAAGTGAAAAGGCAGTGTGCTTTTAATAAACCTGGAAACTACCTTGTAGTTTTATACATTCATGCATAGTACTTGGATTATAGTTACATAGTAAAGCTTCATGTACTCTAATAGTATGCACACTTAATCATACCTTTCAAGACCATTTCTTGGTTTTGTCTTCGTGTAGCAAAGAAAATAATTATCATATTTCATAATTCTGATTTTAAAAGGATATTGAATTTTCTTTCCTGTATTATTAACAAATTTAATAATCTGCTAGAAACTACAAGATTCCTGTGTATACTACATCCAAATATTTGCACATTCCTTTATTAGTTTATTGTGACTTTCTAGTAAGGAAACTAAATACTTATTTCTTGCCTGTGTAGGTGTAACAAATGGTTACTGCAAACATTTCTTTACTATTATTTTAATAAATGCTGAAGTAGACAATTCTATTTTACTACCTACAGATGACAGTGGAGATAAATCTAAAGAATCTTCTGAAACAGTGAAAGGTAACTGTACTATTTCATTATTTTATTGAGTTGAATATATCTTGAATTGAAGGAAACTGTTAGAATCCATTTATATTGTGTAAAGCTTATAACATATCAGCTGTAGAAGAACAATTTCAATTGAAATTCATAATAGAATTTAAACAACTATAACAATGTGAATGATTAAAAATAAATTAAATAATAATACTAAACATGTTTCTTTGATGTATATTAATTATTTCATATACGATTTCAGATCATATTTTTACATTTTTTTCTGTGAGAATCATAAATGTTACACTAATTTTCATTGTCTTGATAAATGTATTTAACTCAATTATAATTATAATTATTATTCTTATTTTTCATCGCTTCCCAGAAAAAAAAACCAGTCTCACAGAAAAGCAGGACAAAAAACTGCAAGGTACTGACTAGTATTCAAGTTATTTCCCTACATACTTGTAAAATATAGCCTGATTTTCCCTTCTAATAACACCATTCTGTTCCATTCTGAAACTTGAAATATACTTATCCACCTGGTCCATCAATATAATCAAACTGTCTTTCAGTTAGTCAGCATCATATATAATTATAATTATGTATAATTATATTATGTAGCCACAGGGAGACTTCATTGCAATTCAGATTATTATACATTAAGTTTACTATATTGCAAACATAGGTATCTTCACATATCTTCACCTAATGTTAATAGAAATAATCATTCTTTGAGTGCATTTATTACTAGTTCCAGGAACCAGCCATTTGAATCAAATGATCATGTTTACCTATATATATAGTACTATTAATATTCATTAATAACTATGTTTAAACTGCAATTAAATACAATCAAGCTATGTACACTATCACTTGTAATGTTGTTTCCTGAAAACAGACTTATATGACAAAAAATTTGTAGCAATTGCAACAATTATTATAATAATCACCAGTTCTTTTGTACTAGTAATAATTAAGATTTAATCAAACATACACTTGATGTGAACCTCCAGTTAGAGTTCATAGTCACATTAAATTTGTTCAAATAAGTAGCACCGAAAGCCAATCCTTAATTGATCCTGCCTTAACAACCCAAACATTATACATGCACATTCAGAAAAATCAATACAATAGTACTTTTGCCAAGGAAAGTAAACAATGGTAGTGTCCAACTATTCATATTTTCTTATACACTATGAGTCATTGAATATACTACTGTAGAATAAAAAGTAACTTTCACTGTAGTTCTAGTCTGTGTATAAAACAACAATAGCTATCGCAGAAGAAATCAATTTTAAGATGAGTATAGCAGTCATCCATAGAGTTTGAAAGAAAGGATGGCTAGAGGGTACTTGTGATAATGTGTACCAGGCACTGAGAATCTACAAGTGCCCTGAAATGGACAATGATATATTGTTTTGTCTTGTATTATATATATTCTAATTAGTTGTTCCATATGTGTATATCATGTATATAATTATATTGTCTCCACATATTTTGTTATATAAGATAAGTCTAAGATTTCAAAAGAAGAGATTTTTTAGTCCACTCACCCTACCAAAAGTTAAGGATACTATATTTGGCGACAAGGAAAGAAATTTTTTTTTACGCTGAGGCGTTCATCACTTTTGGAAGAATATCTGAGTGTGACCCTGTAGTGGAAAGCTGGTTACTGCACACAGAATGTCTTGAACAGTATCTTGCTGCAAATGATATTACAGAAGCAGACAGGAAGTGAGCAATTTTTCTGAGTTTGGTGGGAGCTAAAACTTATAACTCATCAGCTGGACAATATGTTGAGTGACATACGTATCCAACAGAGACAAATTTAACCTTCTTGAAGGCCCTAGAGATAGCTCCTAACTTATTGAATCTGTAAAGAGAAGCTGACGTTCTTCAGAAGTCACAAGTTCAACCTTCGTTCCCAGTGAATTTGTTTCTGAAAAGCATGTTAATACTACTCCATTTCCAAACCAATAAATCTTATAATTTCGTGTTATGGATGTGGGGTACTCATTTAGCAACACTCTGTTGTTTCAAAGATGTAATTTGTCATTTCTGCAAAGAACACATAACCAGAGTGTGCAGGAGCAAAACAGGAAAAGCTGAGAGCTGAGAAAGAGACTCCTCAGTACACAACTAATGAATCACAAGTTAATGACAGTGAAGTAATCAAGGTAGAACCCCATATACTCTATTTAATGTCACCCCAAGAACCATCCCCATGTGGGTTTCAGTAAACTGAATGATAAGGAATGCCAGATGCAGGTTGATACTGGTGCCTCTGTGAGTATAATTGGCACATCAAAGATTATGGACCTGTCCTCCTAAATAGCCCTTCTAAGATGAGACTGCACAAATATACAGGGAAAGAAATACAGGTTTTATGGAGCTTGGTTCTGGATGTCTTGCATAATTGATTTATCAGCATGCTGATCCACCAATACATGTACTAGTAGTCAAAGGTAAAGATCCTTATTTGGGTAGCAAGTGGATTGGAAGGATAAACAGGTTATTCATTCTGAGCTGCAAAGTCTGTAAGACCACTGTGCTGCTGAGTTCCGACCACAGAGTTGGGATCAACTAAGGAGTACAAGTTGAGATACAAGCAGATGCAGAAGCCCCGCTTTGTTTTCACCACACAAGATGTCTTCTGTATGTGAAGGAGAGGATCGAGAACAAGATTGATATGGTTGCAAAGAGCTGATGTTATTGAACCAGTGAAATTTTGTAGTTGGGTTGCTCCTGTGGTGCCAGTAGACTTCACATGCATACCACCAACTCCATTTTACTGAGAAGCCAAGGAAATATACAACAATTAACACTCATCATAGACCCTACCAGTACAAAAGACTGCCGTTTGTGTCCTCAACACCTGCTATATTTCAGAGGACGATTGAGAATTTAGCTACAGAGTTACACAAGTTGCTGTCTACATGGATGATATTTTAGTCTCTGAGACTTCGGAATCTAACCATATTTGTATGTTACAGTAATTACTGAGTCAGTTTGAAAGCTGCTGGAGTTAAATTACGTAAAGAGAAGTGTGTTTTTATGTGTTCACTAAGTACATAGGTCATGTATTAAATGAGTAAGGGCTACACCTAGACTAGTAAAAGCCTTATTGGAAACACCATCTCCAAGGTTTTACATAAATTATCTTCAACTTTATCACCTCTCTTTTACAGTCCAATGTTATGTGGGCCTGTGTTTCAGGAAGCTAAGGACTTGTTTGTCATCGAAACAGTTGTTGGTACTTTATGATCTGGCAAGGAAGTTGGTTGTATTATGTGATGATTATGTGATGCATCATTACACGGAATTGGTGCTGTATTTTGACATGTGATTGGAAATTGAGAAAAACACGTGATAGGTCGACGAAATGGTCATGCAGATGTCCCAGTCCCTTCACTGCTGAACAAATTAAACTTTGGACAGATAAAGATCCTGTGCTGGTCAGAGTTAAAGAAGTTAAAGAACAATGTTAGAAATGATGGGCTAGTTTCTAATGATGAGATAGAGGAAGAATTAAAACCTTAATCGAGACGAAGGTATGAACTGAGTAATCATAGATTGTGCAGGTCCTTTTCTTTGGAAGATTTTTTAGTTCTAGTTGACGCACCATATCATCCCTCATGCAATGTACTTGCGAACAATCTTTGAAGGAAGGAATAAAGAAGCACACCCCCTCATTCAGTTACAGGAAGGACACCTTTCTGAACTCATTTTTGGTAGAACCCTGAGGTCTTGCTTGAATTTACTACTCCCTGACCCTGCTAGCAAATTACATCAAAGGCAAGAATAACAGAAACAGAATCATGATGTTTGTGCTACCCCACAAGAGTTTGTTGTGAGTGATACAGCTAACTGCTGAACCTTTACTGCTAGGGGTTCCCGTTGGAATCTTTGTGTTATATACAAGAAGACTGGAGCAGTGTCGTATGAAGTTCAGTTACCAAATGACCCAATCATCCATCGTCACATAGATCACCTTATTCGTCGGACATCAAGCTCACCTACTTTTGAGTGAAGCTTGGATAAACTAGAATTTCGTTCAACTACCACTCTGGGAATAGTACCTCAATCGTTTCAATTTCCTACTCGTCATAAAAGCCCTCTTGATGTGCTGTCATTTTAGTGGGAAAGAGATATGATAATGTGTACCAGGCACAGAGAATATATTGTTTTGTCTTGTATTATATGTTAATTAGTTGTTCCCATATGTGTATATCAGGTTTATTATCTCCACATTTTTTAAAATAAGTCTAAGATTAGAAAAGAGATTTTTTAGTCCATTTACTTCACTATAAGTTAAGCATACTGTAGTGAATACCAAGTCATTTAATTGGTTTCACAGTCTGGAATTTCAATTACATATAGTGACAGATCTTTTCAAAACTTCCATCCTCCATTCTTCTCTTGCAATTGAAAATTATTTTCAACTGGATACTGCTGTACTAAAACACAAGAGTTATGAGTTGACTTGTAGTTCTTGTAGTTAGTTAGACTCTTCAGTTAGTGTTGGCCAATCACTGTAGTCTGCTTTTTCTATGATACACTTAACCATGATATAGTACAATGCATTTTTATGAAAATAGAAGAAGTCTTCATTTGGAGTAAGTGTTTGGTTGAGTCTTCAGCTATGCCATCTAGTTTATTTTAAATAATGATTAGGAATATTTGTCTTTAAACTGGAGGGAAATGTTGTCTCTTTTCTTGAGAACATGTACTGCTATATAGGCATATGATGTCTGCCATAAATGAACTTTGCTTTCTTAACTTTGCTATTTTGCAAATATGAGGGTAATATAATATTTTTGCTTTTTAACTAGTCTTCACTTGTGATTACTTGGCGGTCTACACACTGTTTATTTCAAATTTCTTGCTAGCTCTTTTTTTAACAATAATTTGCTTCTGGTCATTTCACTAAGTAAACCAACCATGCATACCCATTCTTCTTATAATGTCTTTTCTAAATATTCTGATGCATAGTCCACAAATCGTATTAGTACGTGATGGTGAAAGGAAATGCAATATTGAAGATAATTTGTAATATGTATTGTTAGGTCAATCGCTGATGTCATGTAAGAATGCAAATAGTGGAGATGCATTAACTGTGATTTCATTACTTCCTGTCTGCCAGCTTATACTAGTATACTGTGTGTTCTAAACACGAAATGTTTATCACTATTATAAATAGTTATGCAATGCCCCATGCATTTTTCTTATTCAGAACTCAGTCTCAATACTAGATTGGAATTTTATAAAGTGTTTCATGGCTGAGTGTTCCTATTCTGAACTAGTGATTGGATATTTACAAACTGAAAGCGATTGTTTCTGGATATTCACATTATACTATTTGTAATAGATTGCCATAAAAATTATTTTTAAATGAACATAATAACTTCTTACAGTATATAGCTTAGAATCAGATCACCTAAAAATATAGTAACAGAAAATGTAGCCATGCAAATAGTTTCAATAATTTTGTTATATCAACAATTAATTGTCTGACCAATTGTGTAAGTCTAGCCTGCACATTGAAATACCTGTCTAGATATAGGTATAACCATGTGTATGTTATCATAATTATACCATTTGATAATCATGGTTAACAGTTCTTTAATAGCATTAATAACGTGTTCTTATTGATTTATATTTAAACTTGTGTCTCTCTCTTCATTCTACAGACTTTTTACAAATACTGCAAAAAGCAAAAAGGAAGGGATTTGTCACTATCAAGTGGACAACATTTGCAATGTTCGGGGCTTCAGGTGTTGGCAAGACCTCCTTGTTAAATTTGCTATTGAAAAAGAAGCCTATTCGTGAACACAATAGCACTCCTATCATCCAAGCACCAGAACCTCGCCTAGTGAGTGAAAATGCAGATGATAATGATGAATCAGATGAGGGGACATCTTCATCTGATGAAAGCTACGATGATGCTGCTAGCAAAGTTACGGAAGTCGAAAGTACAATTATCATGTCTGATAGCAGCTGTTTTTGGATATATGCAGATACCAAGACAGTAAAAGTGAAATTCCTTCAGGCCCTGAAATCCCATGTGCAGAAACCTAGAAGTGAGACTCAACAGCAAGAATTGAATACTGACCAAAAGAAGTATGCTACTCTCGAGAAAAGTATGGATGTTCAACATTCTGATGAACAGACTCTTCTCGTGTCGGAAATGGAAGAGACACAAAAATATGTACCTCCTGACCCCTCTTCTCTAGAAGAGGAATTGCTTCAATTGATATCTGAAGTAGAAGAGTCCGATAAACTATACGAAGTTCATTGGATGTATGGTGTTGACTCAGGAGGTCAGGCTGCTTTTCTTGATATTGCTCCAGCACTGCTGCGATATAATTCTCTCAATATGGTAATCCTTCGGCTTGATGAAATGCTTGATGATGCAGCAAATTTCTTCTATTCTGTTGATGGGAGAAAGGTTGGTGATGGTGAGAAACGACAGATAAGCACCACGCAGCTCACCAAAAGCTTTTTTCGCTGTAAATATCAGCTTTCTCCCCCTCACTTGGGAGGAGTTGAAAATGTCAAGCATCATGGAAAGCCTCATTTTATAGTAATTGGTACCTGTTTAGATGTCTACGAAAAGCTTAAAAATGACAACCAGATCAAGGAGACCCTCGAAGAGAAAAATGATCGCCTTCGGACTGAGCTTAATAACTACGAAAGTGCCAGAATTGACTACACTAAAGGCAAAGAAATAATTTTTCCCGTTAACACCATGAGCAGAAAGAAGAATGAGAGACTGTTAGCTAAGAGACTTCGACAAATTACTTGTCAATCGTATATCACAGCTGAAGTTCCTGCACGATGGTTTTTCTTTCAGTTAGAGCTGAAATCGAAAGCAAATGGTCGAAGAGTAATAAGCCTTGATGAATGTCTACAGATAGGAAAGTCAATTAATATGCAACAAGAAGAAGTTAAGGCTGCATTGTGGTATTTTCACAATTTAACAATTCATTTATACTTTCCCGATATACTACCAAATGTGGTGTTCCTTGACCCACAAGTCCTTTTTGATAAGCTTTCTAAGTTGATTGCTGTTTCATATGGGGGTGATCTATATGATGTAGCAACAGTCAGAAATCTCAAGGAAAAGGGAATTTTCAAAGAAGAGTTATTAGACATAGTGAAATTGGACGAAGGAATATTCTCTTCTGCTGACTTCCTACTGCTAATGCAAGGGTTACTAATTATCTCAAAGATTCCAAGTGCGAATGATACAAAGTATTTCATTCCTTGTGTTCTCGATACGATTGATGATCAATTTCAAAATATTTGTGACGAAAACGTTGAGCCCCTTTTTTTGACCTGGGAAGATGAATTGATTCCCAATGGTTTATTCACCTCCCTTGTTGTGTTTCTGTTGGGGCTTCATTCCCCAACTCAATTTCAGTTGGGAAATGATATTCATCGCAACAAAGTGGTATTGAAGTGTCGCTACTTTGGTGGTACACTTCATTTACTTGACCAGGTGAAATGGCTAGCCATACGCTACTTTGGTCCATGTCACAACTGCTTCACTATCCGTCGTCTCATTCTGGAAGGCATGAAGTCAATCGTTGACAGGTTTAGTTGGAATACATCTCTAGCTCTTACTCAAGAAGTCTTTCGTTGTAAATTACCACGATGCACTATACCGTCATTCCATTTCTGTCAGCTGGCTGAGTGTGGTCCGATGCTCAACTGTGATGAAAGTGATACCAGTTCTGATGCTGATAACACTCGTCACCTATCATGGTTTGATGCAAAAGGTATGTATTGCACTATTTTGCACATAAATTATAATGTATTATGCACAACATTGTGCTTTACCTATAATTATATTAATATGCACACTTTATATCGTTGAGGCACATCTATGTCCCTATGTAATGATGTCTAGAGTAAGTATGTGTATCACTGGAAATACATTATGATCTGAATAATTGTTATTATGCATAGTTTGCATAATACCACATCATTTGCTGATAATGGTAAAGTAGAAATAATTATGATTTTCATTCTTCTTTCAGCAAAGCAAGGAACACAACATCTGGAAATTCCTGTACAGGAATCTGTTGAACCACTTCTCCAGACAAAATATCCATGTGATTTGATACAAGGTTAGAGTTACAACCATACAAATTATTGTACATAATAATTATAATATTATGCAATCACATTATACTTCACTAATATGGCAACTGTTAATTATCATAGGGGATTGAAGTATCAAAAATTGTGTAAAGTGATTTAAAATGTATTTAATACACAGGAAAGGATCTACCAGAAGTAATATCAGCTACAAACAAAGTTGTTAACTGGTTTACACTTGGTATATTTCTGAGAGTGGACTTTAAAGCACTGAAAACAATTGAGTATAATCACCCTCATAATCTTGAGCACTGTCGACAAGAAATGTTAATGTCCTGGATTGACTTAGGTAATGCCAAGTGGTCAGTACTAGTGAATGTTTTGCGTCATGATGTAAATGAAGTAGCAGTTGCTGAAAACATTTTGCAAAACTTTGTGTATTCTAAATAGACTTTTACTTTTTGTGTAGTTGTTCTTGTTGTAATTACTATGTAACTTTATGCAAAATTTCTTCGCTGACTGTAAGTCCTAATTAACCTATGATTATTGTTACAGTAGACACTAATTTCACATTTTGTGTCATTTTTGTATAACTGTTCCTATTCCCCTTTTTTTAAAAGAAATTCTTGTTTTGATAAACGAAAAATAATATAAATTTTGAAAGGAGATGGCTGCAAGGTTAAGAGGGTTTAATCTAAGTGTGCATCAGTTACACTCCACAAAAGAGCTGCACAAGTGAACTTGCTCTGTTAGACGAGAAGAGATTCTCTATATAGACTGTAAGTTTACAGATCATGGAAACTGACTTCTACATAGGTATTTGGCAGAGTAATTAACCAAATTAATATCATGACTGGAATTGTCTTGGAGTTTGCATTCACTCCCATAAAAATCTTTACAAACAATAATTGTGGTACTTTGAAACCAACCTTAAAGGAAGTCAGTAAAATAGAAATGAAAATACGTGCTGTAGCAACAATAGATTGCACACACAAACAAGAAATGAATCATTTTCAACTTTATTAATTAAACCAGTCTTGATTTCCCTACTTGCTGAACACACTGATAGCCTGAGTGATCACAAGCCATGAAGCTCAGTTTTGAACTACATGCACCAAGATCAACTAGAGAGAACTACTATTATGGATGCCACACTATAGAAAAGAACAACAACAAATGAGTGATATGTGCTGGGGGTAATAATAATAGAATGAAGTAGTATATAGCTCATGGATGGCACCTGTAGTGTCCATTCAAATGAATACATGACAAATTAGGTCCTATATTGGCTACTGATAACTCAATAAGAGATCCACCAAAGATGCATATCCGCTCCCATTACCCAAGATAGGCTCAGGTGCCACAATCTTCTCAACTTGGGAATTATAAAGGAGCTACTGCCAATTACCAGTACATCCATGATATCAAGAGAAGACAGCTAATTGTACAGGACTAGGTATGGGTTTATATCAATTTTAGAGAATGGCTTTAGAGCAACTAATCTCTATATTCTGCAGTTTCTCACATCTGTTTTGATGCACTTTAGACAGAGGAATAGCGCAAGAATCACCTGCAAGAGGTGTTTTAGCATCCTCTTACCACTAGTATTATATTTAAAAAACCAAAAAGGAAAATTGGTATGAGAAAGTATGTAACTTCTCAAAAGATATCAGAAGAAAATTGAATCAATGACCTCATAGCCAGTGCTAATGTCAAACAAGCATGTCAATTCATTGGATTAGCTTCATACTACCGGAGGTACATTTACTGTGACAAATTCCAAAAGAGACTACAGTGCTGTGCAGAAGGATTGTTTGACAGTTGTATATACAATGAAACTTATCAACTATATAGAATTCCCTTTTACTCTGAAAATTGACCATACTCAATTGCAATGGAATGGATATTCGTGAAACAAGAATACGGCTTCACAATTATGAAACACGTTTCTTTAATTCTATTAATTATTATTGATGCTTTGTCTAGATTATTTCATACTAATACCATCCACTGTGTGTTTACTATGACCTCAGTTTGTTTGTACAAACAACACATAAAGGAAGAACAGAAAAGGGAAATACCCATCAGAGCAATTTTTCTAGTCATTACCTACACCAAACTCTATGCCTACATTGCCAAAGTGGCATTACCGACAACTATGGTCACAATTATAATTATTTAATAGTATTTTTGGCAGGAGTATTCAAATTATCATTGCCACAACATACATTCAATTTGTCAATTCTATTTTAAAAACAGGTTGAAGCTGTTTCCCTACAAAATCTAATATAAACCGGAATAAATTCTGAGCTAATTAATTCTAATAAAATCAATATGAAAGAATGCTTTTCAGACAAACACAAGACACATTTAAAATCAGAAATAGTTATAGTTGCTTTTAAATATAAAGTTGAATACAAATTGGAAAGACCAGGTTTGCTATTCACTATCAATTGCTATTCAATTAGATCAGTCAACAGATATTGATTATTCAACATTAAAGTTTCCGATATTGTAGATGACTATTTATTCAAAAAAGAAATAACAAAGAGTGGATTGAAGAAAAAGAGAATAGTGTCGGGACAAAGAAAATTATAAAGAGTCTAAGAAAACTATAAAGTTTGAAATTGTAAATTATTTCACATTTAAGCTTGTTCATGGATAGAGAACTACTACAGTTGCCAAGCCACAGTGAAAGACAAGGAAGTAGCAGATATTCTGAAAGAAGAGATACGCTTTAAACTCCATAAGCGCAGTATTGCGTAATTATTAACCTAATAATTACGCAATGCGCTGAATAGGCGCTTATGGACAGTTAATAATTAAGTGTCCATAAGCGCCTATTTCACCTCGCATTTGAGTGCCCACTATAGAGGTCTTTCAATATTTTTCTACCAAACGTTTACACAAGGTAGTCTACTGAATTTGCTATAAAACAGTGCAATTATAGAAGCTACATGCTTTGAAAATTGAATTGATGAAGACTCTAAGTGAGGACGTTGCCACTGACATCAGCACATTGTAAAAAGAGGCTAAGAAGAATATAAAGTTGGAAACTGCAAACCATTTCAAGTTTAAGCTTGTTCATGAATAAAGAACTACTAGAGCTTCCAAGTGACAGTGAAAGACAAGGAAGCAGCAGATATTCTGAAAAAAGAGAAATTTTAAATTGAGGAAAACAGTATTTTAGTAGTACGATTTTCTCATAATACTAATTATCTTTTTTTTTGGATATAATTGAATTGAAGAGTGAATCTATGATATTGTAAATTGAAAATTAATCTGTCAATAGGGTAATCTTGGAAATAATAATTATTATTAAGATTAGAATTAGTATTATTTCCATTATAATTCCTGTAGTTGGAACATCAATATCTCTGCTGTAGCCTGTATAGTTCATTTTGGAGATCTTAGTTCAGTGTGTTAACAGGTTTGTTTCCTCCTATTCAGTGCAAGTTTCTTATTTCCTCAATTTCTATTCCTCATTTGGATACTCTACAAAGATACTCACCACCTGAAGCATGCACATTGGACACATCCCTCAATCCAAAGGCATGGGGAGATTAGGGTTTAAAACTGAACAAGCCACACTAATAGTTTATGTGTACAATTAATGTAGAGTTGAGTATCTTTGTTGATCTTTTAACAGACCACCCTGTAATTCATTTTATCATAATGTAGTCCGAGATGACCATGACTAAAACAAAGTAGACTGACAAGATCTCTAAACAACTTTCCAAGTCTCTAAGGAAAAGAAAATTGTTTTTCAGAAAGACCATGATCACTGACAAACTCAGAACTTGAAAAAGAGATAATACTTGTTAAAGACAATAGTGATTAACAAACAGCTGAAGCACGTTTTTCCATGTAGACATTAATAATTACTAAAGATCATTCACATTCATCTTCCAGTATAATCATGTATTAACCTTATCACATTAAACTATAATAAAACCATCACATTCAAATTTTGAGGACATTTTGAATGTGAGCAGATATTAGCTCAACACTATCTTTGGTAGTTTAAGCTAGGCAAGCGTAGTATGTTCTATGTGTAGTACATTCAAAGCATAATACATTCTAAACCTATTACAATTTAAATGTAATACACAATGTACGTTCATTGAAGTACTCTCTCGAATATTATTTATAACATAATAATTAATTAATATACTACAAATGAATGAAGTAACTATCAATTATAAAAAATTTAATCATAGAGAGTGAATGGAATATAATTATGAATGTTAAAAGAATATCATTTAAGATTGAACATTTATTGCTATAAATATTATCCATAATGTTTTAAATCATTCATTCATTAATTTTTCTGTAATTCACCAAACTTTGTCTTCAACTTCACCCCTTTGATCACTCGATGGAATTTCAATTTCACATATCAATTTACATTGATATAAGAAAGATAGTGTCACAGCCCCGCCCACCAATCATGGCTTGCACCAAGTACAATGCATTTTGAGAAAACAAATAGAGCCGTTTTCTGGGTCGTGTTTAGCTTTGTTTCTGAAAATAAACTATCAGTGAAAACATTTAGGCCCAAACATTATACCCCCGGGTGGGTGTGGCTTCCAAAAGATACAGAATTGAACCAGATTGTATGCAGCAAGAAGCTGGCAAGACTAGAAACTGATTGGAGTTTCATCTACCCCTCCCCCTATAGTAAAACCTTTAAATTTAGGTTCTTCTACGGGGTGGGGCACTTTAAGTCACAATTTTTTTTTTTTTGCATAGTTCAAGAGTCCATTCTGTAATTGCGGGTTTCGGTCCAAAATTATTTCCGAAAGTCGAGATATCTGCACAACCATTTCGGCTATTTTCAGCATAAAATCGACCATTGTTATTCATATTATGACGTAAAAATTGCAATGAATATCATTATATTAACTATATTCATTTTTTGGTGATAATTTAAAAAAAAAAAAACGTACTTTTAATTAACAGGGTTATACTCATTTTAATTTTAATAAGGGTATAACTTTCCCCGCCCATTAATTTATAAAATTTAAACCAATGGCGACACATAAATTGATGTGGACAAACAGAATAAATGGTAGGTAAATATCTGTACTAATAGATGCACTTGTAGTTACTAATAGTGTGTAATAATATTATGTGTCTTTTGAAAATCAGTGTATCGATATTAGTTTGTACATGATCTAAATGAGCCAGATTTCCGTCATACACTGTACTAAACAATGATTAGATATGGGTCATATATTGATGGCTGGCTTGCAGTTGATGACAATATAATATATATCTGTAGGTAAATTATGTGTTTTGAGAATTCTCAGTAGAGGGACGTGCGATATTGTTAGCAGATTTACTTTACCAAGTTTGGGTGGGCATTGGCCTTGCCCACGCCCACGAAAAAGGTTGCAAGTGTAATTGGAGTTGACGTGAGGTTAGATGGTAATAAATAATCATATATATATATATATATTTATATTTAAATATATATTTATACTTCCATGTGTATGTAATGTACATGTAGGTTTGAAGTGGTTAGTTGATAATGTACAATCCCAATCTTGTTACTGTGCTTTTTTGGTTTTGACATCACTTACATGCCCTTTTATTAAATTAAAAAGAGGGTTTGGAGAATTATATAGTTTACATCTAAAGGAACAGTTTCCCTCTAGATTCAACCAGATTCAGTTCAACAATCTTTTCCAAAAAAACTATCACGTATGTTTTTTAATTAATTAATAACCACATAATTAATAAAGAAATGAATAAAATAAGTAGTAAATAAACAATAAACAATATATAACAATATAATATAATCCTAACATAACTGAATGCCTAGACCATTTGAACTTTTAATTACAAAAGGGATGAATGGCCAGTGCATTGACTGGACACACTGCATGTACCTGCAGGTGCACTAGGTGTAGTTTGTATTATAGACAATGTTAGCATTGTAGGTGGACTAGGCATAGCACTAGTCATGCCATGTATCATCCATGTAAATGCACTAGGCACACCACTAGTCATGCCGCCATGTGCACTAGGCATAGTTGGTATCATACATGTAGGTGCTGGTATTGAAGGCATACATACTACATGAGGCCGATAATCTCTTTCATTCATCCTTTGTTCTTTCTCTTCCTCCTTTCTCCTCATCTTATAGTCTTCATCTTCTCTACTTTTTCTTTCCTTTTGCCACCTACATGTATAGTCTTCATCTTCTCTTCTTTTTCTTTCCTTTCTCCACCTGTATTCTTCTTCTGTTATCCTTCTTCTCAGGTTGTAGTATTCTTTTTCTTTTTGTCTTATCTGCTGCCTCCATTTATGCTCCTCATCCTCTCTTCTTCTTAGTTCATTGTGTCTTTTTTTTTCTTGTTGTTCGCTTCTTCTTTCTTTTAGTTTCTTACTTTCTTCATATTTCTCCATGTTTTCATTTCTAGTTCTTTTACATGATGTACAATCTGTTTCTCTCTCACACTGTAAATATATGTTATTTTAGTATGACAGTAATGACCGTTTTAGTTAGTATGACTAGTTTCTCACAATTTTAATTTGTTAACTAAAACAATTTTGGGCTTACAAAAAGGGTTTTAACTGGAAGTGCCCATTATTAGCCAATTTTTATTTTAGTTATAGTTATTACACTAGACCTGTAATTTAGTTATACATGTAGTTTAGGGAACTAAAAGTCACAATGCCTTACTAAATTTTTGGTTATAGTTAACTAAAACACCATTAAAATGTATGCGATACATGATACATGTTTGTACTTTGTAGTTTTAACATTAGCACATCAGTCACATACATGTACACAAACTGTATAGCAAACAAGAACTCAGTTACATGTACATGTACACCCGATACATGTAGCAGGAGTGAGCTACATAATTATTGTTGCAATATTGCAACAGTACTTGAGTTCATTTCTTTGCTATATATCTAACAATATTAATATTGTGGTAACATCTTATTTCATGTTATGATACTTACTCCTACTTTTTCACTGGATATCTGAAATGACTGGACTTGTTCCATCTTTTTTCACATGATTGAACTTGTTCTGTCTTTTCTTCACACGACTGGACTTTGCTATTTCCACCACCCATTTTAGCTCCTCTGTCTGACCTTTATTTGTGAATGTTCAGCATTTTTATACCCAATTTGAGAAACCACAGAACTGCCTATTTGAAGATGCAAGCCTGGATCTCTTAGACCTAAGGCTTCCTTGTGAGATGTGACATTATACACATTGGCATTATTAGCTTTTTTTACCTGATTTTTTTATTACATGTACTTTGAGACTCAACTAAATTGCTCAGACCACAAGATTTTCTTTGATTTAGAATAAATACCTTTTTTATAGAGTCTGTCTGTATGCATATATGTATGTCTACATGTATATAGACCATAAGACGATAACTTTTGTGTGTACTTCAATATCGTGAATTTTGTTGTTTAGATATTGTCCATGAAAATTTTAAATATTTGTTTTCCCACTCTAATATCATTGTCAAGGTTGATCAATCCCATGAAATTTAAATCCTTTATGTTCAGTGAAAATTTAAGCTTTCTGTGAAAATGTAACACCACTATAACGTATAACCGTGTCATTAATTAACCTGGCCCCCAGAATGATACAACTTCCTTAACTATGTATAAATATGAATGTATGTGATACAAACATACATTTATAAATAATTAACCTGTGAGAAAGCAATGTGCTGTATAGTACCAATATTTGCATAGTACATGTACTTGAGCTGACAATATTATCAGTAGTATGCAGGTTTATGCTTGCCTATATTTCCAACCACCTTGTGGGATGCTCATCGTTTTTGTTAAGTTACAAGTTGCCACCTTTGTTGATCTACCTCAGAATAACTTGCATTACAGTGATGGGTGAATTATGCTGACACAATTTTTAGCATAATTGCTGGCATAATAGGGCAATAATTATTATAGACATACAATGCTGCTAATATGCATGTCAGTCTTGTGTTTACTTGATTGTACAGTTAATGTGTGTGTGTTTATGTACATGTATGTTTTTGCATGCCTGCATGTGTGCAAGGATTCATATTTGCAAAACCAATGTTATTCCCCTTGGATTAAATCATTCTGTATCGTGTGTTGATGTTTTTGAAATATAAGCAGCAATAGACAACAAAAACAATAATAGAGAAAAAGTATCCCTATAGTTTTATGATTCAAAAACAATGGGTAGATCAGTGCATTGAGTGTACTATATTGAAAACTAGACTACTGGAATATGTAAGTTTTTGGTTTTGTACAGTATCATTATTTTAATAATGTACAAATTGGTTCATTTTGTAATTCTCCCATGCAGGAGAAACAGCTAGTTTAGTGTCTCAAAGATTACTGCCTAAACGAGATTGTCTCTTCTAAGCAACACCAGTATACATTGTTCAGCTTTATCAAGTAAGTACATATACATACATGTACATGTGTAGTAGTAATACAACAATGAATCTTCCTTCTATATCAATACACATACACCGATATGAGATTTTACCGATATGAGATTTTACCGATATTCCGATAAACCGATAATTAATTTAGATATGTACCGATAACCCATACCGATCCGATATTAAATCTACCCTCTGGATTCTGATTCTTTCAATGAAAATGAGCATTTTATAAGTATTCTAAAAGCAATTAATGATGCCTTAATCACCTGAAATGACATTATTGGTACAATTTTTACAATATCGGTTACATTTTCATAAATAACTGATACCGATACTAAAAATGGCCGATAATGACCGATACCGATTACCGATCCGATTATCGGTGCATCACTAATACTGGGTATGTACATATACATTTATAGACACCATGTGTTTCATAAGTAACTATTGTCAGCTTTAATATAACTCTTATTAGGGCTGGAGTGAATATTAGAAAATTACATTTGAAGCTTTGTGAGCAAAAGGAGTGAAGGTTTGCATGTTTTTATCAATGTGCTATAGAAAGTAGGGCTGAGCGATAATATCAATTTATTGATTATCGTGATATTTTTTTGTGATCGCGATATCGATTATATAAAACATTTTGTATCGCAATAATACCACATGTGTCTGTGCATGTGCCATTATGATTTTGATAGTTTTCTTTGAAAGCATCTGTAAAGTTAACAGTCGCTACAGCTTTTCTTGATATCTAGATACAGCTGTTAGAGCAAGGAATTTTTACATTATGACCCTATGTTTGGTCGATAAATCACCCATGAGCAACATCAACTTTTTACTAGCATATTAGCTTTCCAGCTTTCAACTTTCCATGGAACTTTCTAAGGTTATAGATTAGTCCATAAAAATAAGCTAAAGACAGAAGAATGTGATTTAGAATTTTAGCTACAATGTGCATGTAATGACGTACGCATACATACGTACTATGCACTAATGATTAATTCATTTGCAGGTGTTAAATTATCGTGATATTATCGCTATCGTGATAATTTGGCAATTATCTATCGTGATATAATAACAATATCGCTCAGCCCTATAATAGAAAACCTAGAAAAAATAGAAAAGGTATGTGTGTGTTAAAAACGTTTTAATACACACATACATGTACCTTTTCATATCTAGTGTTTTTATGACTACCAACACCTTCAAAATGGCCAATGATTGTTGTTAAGGTAGAGATCCGGCAAGTAGTAGAACTGGCAAAATGTTCATCTTATTCATAATAATTATTATTATTATTTTTTAGATAAATCATTTTTTTGTTTGTTGAAACATCACAATGATTCTAGCACCATTCTAATCTCAATTATAGTAAAATTCTGGTCTGCAAGTATCAAGATATTCCGTTTCATGACTTGAGTACTGTCAGCCTCTACAGCAACCTGCTTACGATCGGACGCCATTTGTGATAGACCACACCCATTAAATAAGATGGACGTACATCACCAAAACAAGTAAAGTTTCATAATTATCACATTGCATTCTGCATATTTAAATAGTTAGTGTATGTAGAATATATACTATAAACTTACAGTAACGTTTCCATCAATACAATAATGTAGGCAAAAATTGTGAAGTGATCATACAGACATACAATCAGACAAAAAGTTATTAATTATTATGCTTATCATAATAATGAGATAATAACGAGATAATAATTGTATAGATAATAAGTGTATAGATAATATTATATATTGTAATGCCAATGGGTGACATAGTGAATGGCAGAGCCTTTATACTCTTTGGTGTGTGGGTTTGCTTCTTCATTACATTCATAAAGGATGTTGTACTTGAGAAGCAAACCCACAATAACCTTACAGCCCCATAGAATATAGAGGCCCCAACCTGTCACTAATTGGTTTGTGCATTCTCAGGTTTTTGAGGAAAATTAAAAAATTTTTGAGAGGGACAACCACTCATGTCCCTGAATTTAATTATTATTGTACCATTTGCTAATCTTTGTTAGCACAGGTAACCCATTCATTGAATTTACTAATGTAAACAATGTTTCAGATATATACCTTAAGGACAAGTACTTAACTTTGCGATTTGGCTACCCTCACATTTTCCTGGTACTAGTAATTGCGGAATTGCAAAAATAACAACCACACCCACTAATTATACCCAAAATATTAAAGTCAAATTATTTTACACGGTGCAAAAGTCACTGCAATGGTTATGGATATTCACCATCGAAGGTTGCCTCTAGTGCAGGGTGGCTTAGAAATCCCAATCCAGGTCACTGTAGAAACGGATTTGACTGAAAAAAATTGACAGTGCCTTGACAGGTATGAGACTCTAGTTGGCGAAAAGTACAAAGAGGCAGTGGATGGTAAATTTGAACATGCAACAGACTCTATTCTACAAAGATTGAAAGAGCCAGAAGACAGTGGAGACGATGCGGACTCGAACTCTGACCTAGACTCAGAGTTCATGTTTGTTCATTATTTGAATTACTCTTACGAAATATTAAATATTCGCAGGTATTAAGTATTGCGGTTTTGCCCCAAATCGCAAAATTCGCAATAATAGTACCCGTTATTAAACGTATCCCTAAGGTATATGTATATATATAATATTTAAAATTATCAACATTTTTCTGTTTTAAAATTTGTTATACAAGTAATCTGTCTTACAATTAATTACAATTGGTCATTCTAGCAGTTTGACCCCATAGATTATGATATACATGTGATGATATACATATATTTGATGCTATACCTGTGATGCTATACAAGTGCAATCGTATGTAATTTGGTATACCACAGCAAGATAAACTTTGACATATATACTAAATTTTCTTTGACATTATTTCAAATGCATAATATATATAAGAAAAATAAACAAAAATTAAAAACTCAACTACATATTTTAGTGTTGCTCAGGAACAACTGCAAATTGTAGAGGAGGAGGAGCAGTAGGAGTTATTCCTTTTGCAGACTGAGTAGTGTAGTGTGGAAGCTGAGGAACAGGAGTCCGATCAGGAAGTGAAGTCACAGCTTGTCCAAAAGGCAACTGAGGTGGGTAAACTGGCAAAATCTCTTTTATGATTTGAATTTCATTTTCAAGTTCCTGTTTTTTTGTTCATTTTCGTCTTCACACTCTCTATTCTATTCCTGTCTCCTTCTTCTCTCTTCCTGTCTATTCCATTCCTGTCTCCTTTCTTCCTTCCTTTGGTAGTCTCTCTTCCTTTTCTGATCTTCTTTTTCTTTTTTTCTTTTTCTCTTCCTGCTTCTTTTTGTCCTCTCTTTCTTTATTTTTTTCCTTTTCCAGTTTTTTTTTTCAGTTTCTGCTTTTCTCTTGACTTCTCTTCTTCTCTAAAATTCCCTTCTTTTGAGCTACTACTATTTCCCATTATTTTCATGATATTTTTTTACTGTTGCAAAGTTATTTATACATGTACTTGCTCCTATACCTACATATATACATGCATATATATTAAATATACTATACATATGTACATATATATATATATATATATATATATATATATAGTATGATGGTGACATCATCCCTTTGATGTGGCTAGGTCTATATTCTGTATATACATGTATGACCCAAAATAGGTCTATATTTGGAGAAATAAACCCATTAACAACATGCAATACTTTATTGCCAAGTATAATAGTATTTTATTGCCAAAACTGTTGTGAAATCATTGAGAATAAGTGATCAATATATAGTTTGGGAAAAGATCAGCATGCAGTCAGACAGTATCAATCATGTACATGTAGTTCATTGATGTGGTGAGTCCTATATATTGTATGCAGGAGATGTCACCATCATACAATATATTGTATATAGTATGCTAATAGGTCCTATATCCTGAATATAGGACCCTCGTTTTGTGTCCTCGGATGTGATATAGCCCTCGCAGGCTCGGGCTATATCACATCCTTGGACACAAAACTCAGATCTTATATTTTGTATATAGGACCTATTAGCATACTATATAATATACATATATATATATATATATATATATATATACATATGTACATATACAGGGCTGCATTTAGAATTTGGTTCAAGGGGGGTGCTAAGCCTATGGTACACCTCAGTGTAGGTATATGTTCCTCCAGGAAATTTTTTATTTATACACTGTCTGAGATTGCCATTTTTGAGTCAAATTTATTTAGTCTGAAATCTAGGGAGGAATATCCCCCACCCCCTTGCTGTATGGAAATAATGAAACCCTGGTACATGTACATATGTACCGTAGGCCGTGTTTTGATTGCGAGTATCTTTTGTTTGCGAATTGCGAGGTTTTGTACACCCCGCAATTAAAGAAAACGTAATCAATAAAAGGTTAAATACGGTACGATAGTGCAGTGACCACACCCTTTCATTGAAAACGTGCTTTTGCACGTTGTACATGTACTTGTGAGTTGTGAACTTGTGACATTTTGACTAATTGGGACTGTGATGAGTATTCGACAATACTTTAAGACCTCTGTAAACCTGCCTACCACAAGGCAAGTCGAAATATCGCCCAATGTGTTGAAAGAAGCTAACCAAGCTGTAAAAGGAGTGTTAGAACAGACCATAATCGTTTTTTTCTTCCATTTCTATTTGTAATGTTTCTCCTAACACAGGGGTCCACGTCCGTTTGTAAATATGGTGGCCACGTATCACACTTTCCACTGCCAAAAAAATCAGTCTGATTCGCCATCTTGACTAACTGTAAGTAAGCATGTGGTTAATTAAATTTTAATATTAATAAATAGTTAATTAAGTTTATTATTCGCAATCGTTAGAATCGCATTCTGGCTGTTGTGTCTCATTTGCAGTTGTTTAAACATGCAATTGAAACCCAGCCTACAGTATGTGTATGTATGTATAGGAGATACTTATACACTGTAGTCCACATAATTTGAATCTCAAAATGCAAGCAGAAAATTGGAATTATCAAAAAAAAACTGATTTAAAAGAATTCCATTTAAATTGTATTATTAGAAAAAAATACTAATTATCAGAATGTACATGTATATAATTAGTAATCAATGTTTGAGTATAGACATTACTGTGATATTTCATAAGTTCAGTATCTAAACGTCCAAGTAGAGCATAGGGAGGTGGAATACCATTGCTTTGACTTGAACGTAGGAAAAATGACCTGAGTGTCTCAAAAGCAGAACAAGCATGATTGTATGTAACCATGGGTAATTCATCACCAACATCATCATCATTACTGTCTTCATCTTCAGCATTTCTCAGTGAAGCTATGGTACTTAAAGTACTTGAAGGGATCCCAAACTCAGCCGCTATGTCTTTTTTCTTTTTGTCAGGGGGCAAGTGTTCAACACAATCGATAATTTCTAGCTTATGCTTAATTGGCAGAAATTGTTATGTTTTCTTCTTACTTGCCATTGTTCTTGTCCCAAAGCCTAAAAAATCAGTCACAGTTAGAAGACTAAAGATAGGCCTAGTTAGAAACAGCATGGTCTAGATAACACTAAAATGTGCATGCGCAGTAGATGAATTGAGATTTCGAATTAGACTAGGTTTTACATTCAAATTTTTGTATTAATTCTATGGTGGGATCCATGATTTAATCGAAATAAGCGATAATTCGAGGTAAGCGGATTCGAATTATGGGGACTACACTGTAGCTACATTTGTACTTCTAGCTTTGGGAGGATATCCCAGGTTTATCCCACCCCTCTTGTATGAATCCCTGCATGTAAATAACATCACCTTGTCGGTTTATGTACTGATAATATAGAGCTTTGTTCGTATATAATTCTAAGTAATACCCTACTTATTATTAATTTGTGGATTCTAATAATATGCATATGTATTACACTAAGTGATAATATTAATATGCATTAATTCACTATCATGATAGTATCATGTATGTACATGTATGCTCTTTATTTTACACCAAGTTGCACACTTTAAAGATCAATCCTTACCAAAGAAGGACAAAAACCCGAATAAAATATTCAGCTTATAGAATAATAAATAAATGATAACAATGATTAATGATAATAATAATATAATTCTGAGCCACAATGTAATTATAGAAAGGTGGAAATGTCCCCAGACACCTTGAAACTTGCAAAAAAACAATGGGTAGGATACTGCATACAACAAGATTTTTTGTGATGATTTGTGACAAATTCATTCTTTTAAAACTGTATGGAAATTTACAGATAAAAACGTACTTTCAATTATTAGGGTTATACTCATTTTAAGTTTAATAATAGATATAACTTTCCACACCCATATTTATAAAATTTTAAACATAAAAAAATGGCGGGATCAGAACAGAATAAATGAAATAAGTAAATAGGTGTACTAATAGATGCACTTGTAGTTACTAATAATATGCTAATAGATATGTAGTAATGCTATGTGTTTTATGGGAACCAGTGTACTGATATTAGTTTGTACATGATCTAAATGAGCCAGATTTCATCATACACTGTACTGTATTTATCATACAGATTGCTAACGTGTATGGGTCATATATTGATGGCTGGCTCGCCGTTGATGACAATATAACATTGTCTTTGCCCACGAAAGAGGAATTGGAGCTTACATGTATGTGAGGTTAGATGGTAATAAATAAATAGATATATGTTTATACTTACATGTGTATGTAGGTTTGAAGTGGTTAGTTGATAATGTACAATCCCAATCTTGTTACTGTGCTTTTTTGGTGTTGAAATCACTACAAGCCCCTTTTTTAACGTTTTTTTTAAAGAGGGTTTGCATAGATGTGTAGAAGAGCAACAATAATAATTAATGAACACAATATAATAATAATAATAATAATAATAATAAAGTCATAGATAATGAATAAATAAATAAATAAATAAATAAATAATGTGCATCCAAAATAGTTTTAATTATGTAGTTAACTAATAAATAGTAAAGTGATATATTTTCATTTGTCAGTTAACAATTAGGCAGCCCCATGCCCTCATCTAAACCACAATTACTACGCCACTTTTATCCTTGATCCCCGTAAACATAATCCTGTTGCTCTAAACGTAGAGAATGAAATTGTTGCTCTGACCCAATTTATCACCTGACTGTAAGACTTATTCCATTTATAAGACAAAGTCTCAGCTATTCTTTTCAACACTACTCTTGCTTCATTACCTATATATCCATCTACTGACAATACAAATGGTAAAAAACACCCTCTCCTCCCTTCAACAGCCTCTAAATATTTATGTTTCTTATCTTCCTCAGCTGATTTAATTAACAGGACGATGACAATATGACGGCGCATCAGTGTCTAAGACACGAACGTCTAACAATGCCCTCCGTCTGCGGTTGCCATAGCCTACGAATCCCTAAATCAGCTATCAAAGCAGTTTCATCATTCTCCGGATCTGCATCATGAACAACTGGCTCTTTTATTACTTCTCTAAATGCAAGAGCTGCTATATCCCCCAATGAATCTCGATTCTCGTTATGTTGTTGGATCACCAACCCACCACGTCTACAACTTAAGGCATGTTCCAAACTTGTTGCCTCACCACATCCATCACAATTAGATGGAATCCCCAACAATGTTTTTTCTGTATCGTAATGCCAGTGCATCTCTGAATTCCACAGGGGATAGATCAAAATTAAACTTAGCTAAAGGAAAAACGTTCAGCCAGTTTGAACATTTACCATCTACAATCCTCCTTATAGCTCGAACTCTACTTTCGTCAAATTTCCTAACTATGCCCTCCAAACAAACTTATCGAACAATTTGGAATAACCCTTTGAAGAAATCTCCATTCACACTGGATGGATTTCACTAAGGCAGCAAATGCAGCCTGTGGTTGACTTTCTGCTGCTTTTGACAGACCTGCCACACATCGCACCCATTTTTCAATTTTCTGCTTGACATATAATTCACACTCATCATCTTCACCAATAAACCTGTGACCACTAACAACTTTTATACCAACATCACTAAACATTCTCTCAGCTTCAACCTTAAACTTTCTATCAATGATTAACACTGACTTAGATGGTTCAGGAAAATAACCAAAACTCGGTCCTTTCTCAAGCAATTTTGAAAACCATTCTTTCAATCGATCTAAAGAGGCCACACATGCCGAGTCATCAGCATACCATGATTGAGTCCGTCTATTTTTATTAGATAACTGTCGAATAAGTGGTAGCACTGCCAATGCATAAAAACACATAGATATCGGATCACCCTGGGTAACCCCTTCCTTGCTAAATAATGGCTCAGTACTTCCATGAATCCAAAGTGATGAAAAACCTTATTGTTAATTAATTTTATATGATCCATTTTTTCTTCATGGAGAATTATATAGTTTATTCATTACAACTTGACACTAATTCCCATAATCAACAAAGTGTACTTTAGCTGTGTTTGCACTCTTCTCAACCGTTCTCTATTATCCACACGCCCTTCTCCAACCACTCCACACACCACATGCCCTTCTCCAACCGCTCCATACACCACACACTCTTGTCCAATAAACAATGAGGAAATTGAAGGCACAGGTCTAGTGGAGCTAACGATATTCTCCAGCTGCTCATCTGCCTCATTTAATTGTTGTACATATGCTTAATGGTTGTCCATATATGCAGCCAATACAAGTTACCAGAACTTGAAACTCCTTCTCTTCAGGCCAAACAGGTGGACTATATGATATTCTAGAAATATAGCCATTCTGTACACTTTTTCGTTTGTTCATTTGAAGAGTAATAAGGTGAGGAGGCAATTTCTGAATGGTAGTTTCCATGGTAGCCGGTTGTTCAATCTTGGTAGGGATATAGGAAACAATGATTGTTAGTTTTGGAAAAACTTTCGATAATTGGTGATGCGAACACTAGCCGAGATATGAGAAGAGAATTCACTTTGGAAGTATCATTTGGAGTAGGAGAAGGAGGTATACGACTTCTAGGGATACTTGCGATACGTTTAAAGGATTGAGGGGGAGGTATTGAAAGGGGTAGCATTGCGCGTACTTACTGTGCTACTCCTGGAGTGTCTCTCTATATTCTAAAACTTATCAACCTGTTTATTAAGATAATTGATTTTCTATTGTTAGTAATTTCGTGTTGTTTCAAGACAGTAGCTACAGTATATCAATCACTTGATTCTCATGTTGAAAAGATAGATTTATTATACAGTCTTTGAGGGCTTGAGGATAAACTCTTTACTAACAGTATTACTTCTTTGTCTAATACAAAATTAGAAAAGGCTAAACAAAGATTATAATCCCATTCTTTATCTTCATTTACACCATTTAAAGAACATGGCAGAGCAAGAGCTGAATACATTCTTGGCCTCTTTTAACTTGACTCAAACAACACTAGTTACGCTACTGTACAAAATCAATCACTGTTATATAGTAAACCACTAAATGTTCTGGAATATTCTAAAACATGTGCACAGATAAAAGTTCTAGAGACACATGCCCCAACACCTTTTGCCCAATAATTGTGAACGAGTCATGATCAACATTTAAAGTACTTGACATATTTCCAGCCATGTGGTAGTGATTTCATTATGTACAGCTGCTAGTTTATTAATTACATCATGAGTGGCAACTTGACATGAATTCCCATCATCAACGAAGTATACCTTAGCTATGTATGCAGTAAACTTTGCACTCTTCTCAAGAGCCAAAGGCTGATAGCATTCTTCATCTGAATATTGAATATATATATACACCCTTGTGTAATAGACAGTGAGGAAATTGAAGGCACTCGTCTAGAGGAGCTAACAATATTTTCCAGCTGCTCATCTACCTTTTTTAATTGTTGTACATATGCTACTGGTTGTCCATAAAAGATTGTTAAGGAAGTGCATGGCAGAGTGTTTATTCAAAAACAAATCTTTCTTGTGCAGTTGCAAAATCATTACCTTGAAATTAACTTTTCTGGCAATTTTATTTTCATTACTCAATATGGCCAACCCTTGCAAATGTTCTTGGCACATTGTTAACCTCAAGTAATATTTAATTAATTTGAGTCTGCTAAGCGATCTTTCACCCTCTGCAACTGTGACTGGTAGTGTACAAAAAATGCACATGGAGATGGATAAATTAGGGAGAAGGTTTTCGAGCTTAAGTTCATGATTTTTGTTGAGTAAATCAAAAGGACTATATGATGGCTCATTAAAGTACGTTTCAACAGTAGACACTCCTCAACAAGTGCATTTGATACATTATTGTCGTAATGGGTAATGAACTTTTCCGCAGCAGCTGTGAGCTGTCTTTCCTCAGTAATTCCATAAAAATGAGAAAAGGCTGTCTCACTGCTGTAAATCTTTCTGTAATACCAGAGATTACATTATCCATCAAGTTGTAGAAAATGTTTGGACAAAAATCAGTTTTCTCTGAAGATTCTACAAGGGATGTGGAAGGCTGTGGAATTACAGCTTCATTCAAAAATTTGCTTATGCTTTTGTTTCACTGGTAGGTTAGGATTAATTTCCATTGATTCGGCTACACGTTTTGCTTCTCTATGTATATCACTCCAACCCTCTCTGAGTACTTTTAAATCCTGTAAAAGGCCTTCAAGTTTCTTAACTTCAACATCTATGATCGCTTTTCTTGCTTGCAACATCTTAGGCTGCTTTATTTCTTCAGTAATAGATATTTAGACTCTACTAGACTCAGGGGATATCTTGAATACAGTTAGCCATTAGCACCCCGAGGGGGCTCTGCTCTTGGATACCCCCATTAGCTCTTTGTCAGAGATTGCACTGAGTATCCATGGCCCACCCTATTGGATTTTGCTGTTTTGGATATTTACAGTACGCTATTATTTACTCATCTACCACCTCTACTATGGTATGTGGACCAGCTGGCACTGCCACGGCTTCATACAGTACACAGTAGTGTCTATCTTTAGACACTGGGTTCTCAGGCTACTTTCGGAGTGGAGGGTTCCCATGGATCTGTACCCAGTACAGTTCCCCTTGAGATGTGTGTTTGGGTTGTCTACTGATGATTGCTCACCTTAGAAGCATGAAATATCTAATTGCTCACAGCAAATATGAGTTGGAGGGTTACAACGTTGCACAAGTATCTACATGTACCTCTACCTGCTACCAATGAATAATTCCTCTGTTACCATCTTATAATTGATCTACAAAACTAACTAAAACTACTTTCATATTTTAAAACTAAAACTAAACTAAAACTAAAATATAATACCCCAACCAAAACAACACTAAAGTTAATACTCATTATACATTGTGTATATGTGATTGGCTCAGGGAATAGAATTTATGGTTCAAAATCAAATGCTTAGCTCATTATTTAGTCATTTTGTACAAGAAGCATACTAAACTTGATATCAAAGAGAAACAATGGTTAACAATAACAATTGTAACTTTTATCACACACACACACACATTAATTACACATACAGTACATCCGTCAAAGTCAGCACTAGGCTTAAGTGTACATATACAATAATAATACGTGCATGTAGTGTATACTGTACATACATGTATTCATGTACATGTACATATGAGTGTCATGTGTATGATTATGCACATAAGAGTATTCTCATTACCTATATCACTTTTATCATCTAGTTAATTGTTACATGTAGTTGAAGATAAATTATGTTACGTGTACTTTGGCTTTGTTGATATTTTTACAAGTTATTGTGCAACTATGACCTGGTACCATTTTTATATTCATGTAACAAGTCATATTTAGACTGATTCAAACACATATTTTATAGAATGATAGATTTATGTGTTCACAATATCCTTTTATTCATTTTACACAGAGTGAGTATCGTAAAATCAGCTAGTTTGATAGCTACTCTTTGTGATCCTGTAAAGTTGGCAAATAGCAGGTACAAGTACTCTCTTTAGTTTAGAACTACAACATGTACGTGTACAAACAATCTTTTTACCTGAACCATTTTCATATAATTATCCTTCCAATTCTGTTTGTATATGTTTCAATCCATGGAGGTTTCATTATTTACAGTATACCCATGTATTAGCTCCTTGTGACATTAAACTACAATGTATACACTACATGTACATGTACATGTACATGTACATCACATACTAAGTCAGCACATTCTAATTTTGAGGTTATATCATGAGTTCAAACATACATGCACTTTACATGTACATGTACATGTTTCTTAAAAAAATGTAACCCAAAAAGCATCTGAACAAGTTTGGGAGACTAACATAGGACCCAAAATTAAACAAACCACTTCCATATAACCCTACATACGTACAGCTCTTTGTATTTTGCTGTATAGCGGCGTAAGTGCTTATGTACGGTTATATGGAAGTGGTTAGTGTAATATGCAGATTAAATTTATGCTTCATGTTATAATTAAACAGCTGAGAATCTAACCCACAAAAACGTAAAGTACATGAAATCATTCCCAAAGTTTGTTTCAAAATTTAAGAAAATCTTGATTCTGGGATATTATACATGTACACAACAGTATTGTCCCCAGGAAAATAATAGAGTGGTGATTCCATTAGCCCTACCCAAAGCTCCACCTATTTCAAACTGACCACTCCCCCGCATTTTCTCCTGATCCATCTCTTTTCTTTCCTTATGAAATAGCCTTACATTCTTTTTGTATGCTAAAAAATGCCACCATTTTTAATTAATACTGCAATTGGAAAAAAAGTAGCACAAATTATATGTTTACATTGTACATATACAGTGGTCGTATGTTGTATTCAAGTTTATTAAAGGAACAAATACATGTCATTACTACCTGTAATCATAAGGTAATCATTGGTTATTACAGGTTTTGTTAAGAAGTGTATTCAGTTATATGAAACTGCTGTTGTTCATCATGGTCTCATGTTGGTTGGTCCAACAATATCTGGAAAAACTAAGGCTAGTTAATTAGATTACTGATTACTGTAATGAGATAAAATTTATAATAATGATTATGCTATAGGCTATGTTATATGATGTTGATTGCATGTATTCATGTATGTATAGAACATGTATATACATGTATATATATATATATATCTCATAATGAGATTCATAGCCCATACATTTCTATGGGGCGTGTAAGTTTATATTTCTCATATAAACCTCAAAATAGGTTGATATTTTAAAATATCAACCTTGTGAAACTCGACGGCGATTTCTGACAGATTTAATGACAATCTCTTGCAGGACAATCCAAGGTATGAATCTCATTCTAAAATATATCAGATATAACATGTTTCATCTGTCTATATGCGTTATATAAACCTGCCAACTCGGATGATATCACCCTCGGGCTACGCCCTCGGGTGATATCTTACCTCGTGGCAGGTTTATATAACGCATATAGACCTCTGAAACATGATATATATAACACATATATATATATATATATATATATATATATATATATACATGTACAAATGTATTGTATATGTTTGACTGGCTCTGCAAAAACCTGACTTACCGATTGAGAGTTCAAAATTTATTTACCTGAATGGAGCATTAACTTAGCTCTACATTGATATATGAAACATCCCAATCAAGATAAAGACAAAACCACAGTGAGTGAGTAAACCACAAATCCTTCATTTTGAGAAAAACGGAATTAACTAAATTTTTAATCAATGATTAAGAATTTATTTTGCAGTGGCTTAGCGAAGCATAGAGATATCTCCAAACCTCTCTGAAAGTATAAGTTAGTTAAGCTTTATACAATAAAACTGTGATCACCCGAGTAATCCACAATTGTCTATTGTCACTCACATCTCAAAATTATATTTTAATCCATAAAGTCAGGTTTTTGCTCAGAGTCAGTCACAATTATGTACATGTATATTGTACATAAAATATACTGTAACAAATACATGCATAATTATATGTACATAACTGCTATGGTCAAGATTCACATCATTACTATCTTTACTGTTGTGATTTGTAGAGTTATGAAGTATTAAGAGATAGTCTTACCCGCACTGAAAGGTAAATTGACAGCAGGAGGAACTCCATTTGACCCATTAACGCATGAATGGTAAGCAAATGTAATTGTATACAGTGTACATGTACACCAATATATACAATAATTATACTAGTGCTACATGTACATGTACATTACACATGAAGAGATGGAAAGAAAGAAAGAAAGACACTTTTAAGACAGGCACCTGAGGCAAATGAAAATGAAAAATGAGTTGCCTTAGGTGGGATTTGAACCCACAACACTCTGCACTCCGGACAGATGCTCTTACCAACTGAGCTACATGTACCAAGGCAGCCCAGCTGGCCAGGTCCAAATCAAACATCTCATACACCTGTGTGAACAAGTTAACTGAAACTTGGTGAAGGCCGGGGTAATTAAACCACCAAAGATACTAAACACTAAATCTAAGTATATACATAATGACTTGAGATGGATATCCGTACTAAAAAAATACAAAGACACCCAATTTTATATTTTAACAGGATTGGCTTTAGAAGGTATTGCTCCTCCCCAGTTAAATTTCAATTAACATGAGTTTGGCAATACATAATGAATAATTATATTGTGACAAATGATTCATAAAGTTGTCGGTATTGGGATATAATTATACATTACACTAACCTCTATAGCCTAATATGTCTGATATACAGTTGTATATACATGTATATATTTATAGCACTTTGACGCCTAACATCAAAGGTACCGACAGTTCTATATTTTCCATATAGCACACTTTTTTTTACCACATCCTGTTCTATATTTTCCGGATATTGTTTATAACACTAGAAAACAACGTGCTTACCTTGGGTTTAGTGCAAGAACACTAAGTACTTCATTTTTCTTCTCCATTGCATCAATCCAAAGTACTATAAACCAGTTAAAGCACTGGGTTTGCTCGTGTTGTCTTGGTAAATATAGCACTGGGGGTGGGGTCTCAAAGCCTCATAAAGCACTCGGCTACTCCTCGTGCTTTATGAGCTTCTCGACCCCATATGTATTAAATATTACTAACTATTAGCTACTAATGTACATGTAGTACATGTATGTGTGTTTCTTACTGCCCATGCCCATTGTCTCTATTTCCCGACTGATAACTCAATGCCACCATTTTTATATATTTACATGTACACACTATCATCATGAATTTCTTTAATGACAGGAAATTATTAATTGTTAGGTTATACCACTTGAAACTACAACATGTAAAGAATAGAGAAAGTCAATGATTTACCCAACCAGTAGTTTTGGTATTAGGTTTTTGTTATGTCAGCAAATTTTGTCACAATCTTAATTCATTTGTGTTATTATATATATAAAGTTGGTTATGATTGCCTCACTCATAAAAATTGCATAATTTTTATTTATAAGACTTAAATTCTTGTCTGCGTAGAGCTGACCTTTTAGTGTTGGAATGAGGCATACTCACTCAACTCAACTAATACTATGCATGTACAGATCTGTACCTTTGTTTATCTCATTGCATCATTATTTTTTAAGTTAAAAAGTATCCAAGGAAGGGGCAAATGCCTATTATCGTTAGCAGTAATTACTGTTGTAAACACTTTACATGTATATCCTCTATACCTACATGTATTTATAATAATTAAAATTGAGGCATGGTAAACTGTAATATTGAATTGTTATCATTGATACCAGCATTTTTGACTTATAGGTGGCAAATTTTGGGTGCGACAATATCAAAATAACACATCCCAAACATGATTTTTTGTCATTGTTAGGATGTCTACCATTAATATTCCCACAGTTACTAACCCAAACCTCATAACCTGTTGTTATAAAGGGACCCCTATATACAGCGACACATAATATTATAATTGTGTAATTATATAATTGTTTTAAAATTTAGTATTCAGAAAGTAGTTCAATTGTAAATTTACTGCTTCATAATCCATAGCATGTACATGTATTTACATCAATAGAATCTTCAAGCGTAAACACGGGCACCTCCCACCAACACGCCCCTTACCTGATCCACTGGTAACTTCACATTGCCTCATATGTCTAGCAGACATTCAATTGGTGAGCTCTCCCTTTCTCCCATCTCTCTCTCTCTCTCTCTCCCTCTCTCTCTCTCTCGCTCTCTCCCTCTCTCTCTAAGTTCTAAGTCTCCATTGCTATTTTTTTAACATTTCCATTACTCACTAATATCATCATCTCTTCTCATTTTAATTTTAATAATGGTATAACTTTCCGCGCCCATTAATTTATAAAATTTAAACATAAAAAATGGTGGCACATGAATTGATAGAATAAATGGTAGGTAAATATCTGTACTAATAGATGCACTTGTAGTTACTAGTGATGTGCGATACGTATCGATATATCGAAATATCGATATTTTCGTTGAATATCGTGATACAATATTAGCTTTTGGGTTTATCGATACACTGGAATGGACAGTTTAGTAAACGTGGTTTTTCTAATTTGTCTAATTTGATACCTAAAAGTAATTGTAAAAAGCTAGTGTGCATAACTTTCATTGATTTCTTTTACCATTCCTTGACAAATACATCCAAATAAGGACATTTATTTACATTTTATAAGTGTTTCAGTATTATTTCAAATATTGTGATACCGTATCGTATCGTGATATTTTTGGCAGCGATACGCAATACTATTATTTAGTTGTATCGCACATCCCTAGTAGTTACTAATAGTATGCTAATGGTATGTAGTAATACTATGTGTTTTATGGGAACCAGTGTATCGATATTAGTTTGTACATGATCTAAAGAGCCAGATTTCCATCATACACTGTACTAAACAATGGTAGATAGGTGTTACAATGGATGTACTAATGGCTAATGAGTGTAAAAGGAATAAAGTACTAATTGTTATAATCTGTCTCTTTCTCTCTCTCCCTCCTCCTCCCTCACCCTCACTCTTTCTTCTCTCCCTCTGTCTCTCTTTCTGTCTCTTTCTTTATTCGTTACCTACAAATACTCCACCAGTTCCAGAGGACTTGAGGAATGGGATCTTTCCCTGATATGCTGCTAATACCAGCTACATGTATCTTCTACAGTATAGATCTACAAACAGTATATATCGGTAGATGCTATACACAATGTAATGTGAGTGAGCGATGTAACAATTTGTATTTCTGATTTTGTAGTCCAAGTGGAAGTACAACTAATTAATTATTTAACCATATCTTCATACAAATAATTAAAGCATGCCATATTGGTTTTGTTATGTGAGACTTGTAAATACTTCATGTTGTACTAGATCCCAAACATGTTGTGTACTTGTAACGGTATGCAGACAAAATTTGTATATAATATAATATAATGTAATATGTATACATGTACATGGGGTTGAATCTACTTGTATGTGTCTTTATATGTTTGTGCATTTTATATATTGAGTGAATTGCATTCCAGGGGTCTTGAGAAAAACAGGCTCAGTGCTCTAAGGGTTAACCCTTAGCACTGAGCCTGTTTTTCTAAATTCTTCCCATTTCCAACACTGACGACTCGATTGCATATATTTTGGCCATCGTTCATATTCTCTACCCCAAACTTGGCTCCTTTTCTGACATGGAGTACTACTTCTACCAAAAAGCAAACCCACAATACCCCTACCAACCCATGGAGTATAAAACCCCAGCTAAAGCTGTTGCCCAGTTGACGTAATTTTTCTTCTCACAATTTTTGGGCGGGACTGTAGTTACAGTCCCTAAATTTAATTATTAAATACGTACATCAAGTAAATTGTGTGGTGCTTTATACAGGAATGTATTTGTTGAGTGGAGGGAGAATAACAAAAGAGTATATGAATGTGAATTATCTTTGGGGATGGGATGTTCTCCCATTGAAATCTAGGCCGGCGTTTTGTTTGTAGCTGAAAATCATTACAGGTGTGTGAATCCATCTCGCATTCCAATGCCACAACGATTTAACATAGTAATATGTATATAAATATATATGTACATCAGAGACTACAGTAGTACTTTCTATTAGGAATGGCATGGCAAAAAATGGCCGCCCATACGTTTCAATTGCAAGTGATGAGCTGAAATCTCTGGTAATTTGAAATCTCTGTCTTGTATATGTACAAGTATCAGATCAAAGAGAAGCAAACCCACAATAACCTTACACTCCCATAGAGTATAAAGGCCCTGCCAACCTGTGCACTAATTGCCCTATGCATCCTCAGAGTTTTAGAGGATTTGTAGTCAATTATTATGGTACCATTTAGCTTGTCCATCATTTTACACAGGTAGATGGCTCACTAAATTTGAACAATTTGTAAGCTTCTCACCTGTAAGTACTGAATGTTGTATTCACAGTTACTACACGCTACCTGTCTCTCTCTCCCATAGCAATATCAGACCTGAACCCCGAGATAGCGAAGCCGAGGGCTGCTATTGAGGGGTTCAGGTCTGATATTGCTGATACACACTATGGCAGTATGGCACCCAAGAACACGGTTACAACCCAACACAAAAGACTCTAGGCTCCAATCTTCAGAGATATAGTGTCCAGTTATGCCTATAAATGATCGCATCTGCCTATTGGACTATAGATCTACAGTAAGGTTCACTGTTGTTGCCTTCTTAAAAGCCTATTCTGCACTTCCTTTTTGAGGATAGTGAATTTGCATTACTTGAGAAAAATGCTTCCTGCTAGGAAGGTGATATTGTGGATCCAAGATACTCACAAATTTTCTAAAAGGTTCACTCTCAACTAAAGACAGTGGCATAAGGTCATTGGCAATAAAGTTAACCAAAGCATCATGTGCTGCAATTTGTTTTGGATGTCTGTCGTTGTATTTTGTTTTTGGTTTCAGCAAATGGTTCAGACTTTGTTGTGTTTCCTCTGAGCTAAATAGTATGATCCAGGACAGTCCCTGGAGGAGGGTTTTGATATCCTTAAGATCCGTGACCAAAAATATGTGTGAATATCCTCTGTAGGTACATGGTATGACTTTTTTCTTGTGAGTCAACATGTTCGTCAGGGTACTGTCACACCTACTCATTATAATATTGTGGCAGATAAGCACTGGACTCAAACCAGATCATATGCAAAGACGTGCTTACAACAAGCTAACTCATTTGAATTACAATTGACCTGGAACGGTTCGTGTTCCTCTCCATGTTGGTATGCTCACAAACTGGCTTTTCTCGTTGATCAAAGTCTTCATCGGGAGCCCAGTCTTGATATCTGTGACAGATTATTTTTCCTGTAAATAGATTTAGTTTTTCACTTTTCCCCTCATAGAGTGGTCTCAGTTTATACATATACATGTACAGTACATATATATATATATATATATATATATATATATATATATATATATATATATATATATATATATAATATATCAAGTCAAGCAAATGGTTCAGAGTTTGTTGTGTTTCCTCTGAGCTAAATAGTATGATCCAGGGCATTCCCTGGAGGAGGGTTTTGATATCCTTGAAATCCATGACCAAAAATACGTGTGGATATCCTCTTTTGTACAACTACAACAGCCAAAGTACATGTAGGTACACGAAAAGGATGGTATGACTTTTTTCTTGTGAGTCAACATGTTCGTCAGGGTACTGTCACACCTACTCATTATAATGTTGTGGCAGATAAGCACTGGACTCAAACCAGATCATATGCAAAGACGTGCTTACCTTATGACATTAAACTATACATTATAGTACATATAAAGTCATCACATCATAATTTTGAGGACATTATGAATGTGAACAGACTTTACATATTAATCCATGTTTATTGTGGCAATATAGAAAACATCCACAATTACAATTGGTCATTCTCGTACACCATAAAAAATAGCCATATTTATGCAAAAATGGCTATAAGTGGGGTGTACAAACCTAGAAATTTGGTATGCAAAGTTAATTAACCATTTGCTTCAAAAGTTACCATCTATAAGTAATTTTGTGACCTACATTAGTCTTCCTACCTTGTTCGCGTACTTTTTGGGTTTTGACGTCTCTGCATCTTCTTTCATTTTTATTCAAAATGGTTTTTATTATTTTGGTATATTATGTACAAACACATGATACATATACATATAATCATCTGTTCCTACATGTATATCTATATGGTACACACTGCACATATATAATCATCATATACATGTATATAATAATGATTGTTACATGTATATATATACATGTAAATATATATATATATATATATATATATATATATGTAATATATATAGTACACTTACAGGTCTTATATACAAAAATATAGACCCGAGGTTTAGTGTCCAAGGATGTGATATAGGCCGAGCCTGCGAGGGCTATATCACATCCGAGGACACTAAACCAAGGTTTTATATTGTTTTATATAAGAACTGTAAGTGTACTATATACAATATATTGTATGCTGATAGATTAAAGATTCACAGGTCTATATACAAAAATATAAGACCTAACCACATCAAACGGTTGCCATGGTAGCATGCTATATGTGTTATATATATCATGTTTCAGAGGTCTATATGCCTTATATAAACCTGCCACGAGGTAAGATATCACCCGAGGGCGTAGCCCGAGGGTGATATCATCCGAGTTGGCAGGTTTATATAACGCATATAGACAGATGAAACATGTTATATCTGATATATTTTAGAATGAGATTCATACCTTGGATTGTCCTGCAAGAGATTGTCATTAAGTCTGTCAGAAATCGCCGTCGAGTTTCACAAGGTTGATATTTTAAAATATCAACCTATTTTGAGGTTTATATGAGAAATATAAACTTACACGCCCCATAGAAATGTATGGGCTATGAATCTCATTATGAGATATATATATATATATATAATAACATACATGTACATATGTAATGATTATATACATGTACATACATACATATATAATGATTATCCATGTACATGTACATGTACATACATATACATGTATAATGATAATTATACATGTACATGTACATGTACATATATAATGACTATACATGTACATTTACATATATAATGATTGTACATGTACATGTACATGCTACTTTTCTTCAGTGTATTCATTACTGGTATACAAATATAGGGTTCAACTACTCTCTTTCATGGCGGATTAGTGAAGCACCAGCATTAAGTAAGTACATGTACATGTACGTGTGTAATAGTAATAAATTACTTTTAATCTTCCTTCAATATCAATACACATACATGTATATACTGGACATGTACATGTACATTTAAAGACACTGCGTGTTTCATAAGTAACTTTTGTCAACTAGTGAGGCCGGAGTGAATGTTAGTAAACTACATTGGAAGTTTGTCAAGCAAAAAGGAGCAAATGTTTGCATGTGTTAGTATCAATGTGCTATAGAAAGCCTTCAAAAACTAAATTATTTTCGATAACGAGTACTAAACTTGTTCCCCTTGTGTTTCTACTGAGAAAAGTACAGAAGCAGTATGCAACACAACTTTAACTCTCCTGAAACATGTCTGCAATATTAAATGAATGAAGGTGTGAACACGTCTTCATTTGCCTTTCATTATTTGTGCACAAGACTTCTTTTCTATTTTTTTCTTCCTGGTATTGTTGTTGCTTCTTTTTTTCTTCTCTTTTTTTTGTATCTTCTTTTTCAAGTTCTTTCAGTTTCTGCTCTTTTCTTGACTTCTCTTCTTCCTCTTTTCTCAGCTTCTCTCGCTTTAATTTCTGCTCTTCTACTTTCATGTTCTCTTCCTTTGACTCACTACTTCCCATGTTTTCTTTTGTGATATTTTTTTACTGTTCCAAAGTTATTTATACTTGCCTCTTACACAAGACCCTCCCTTGCCCTTGATTTCACAGGGATTCAACTGCCTTTTCTGCAGTGATATGAATCAAGCCTTGCAGGACTAACCAGAGGTGGTCAAAATGTACAAAAGACCTCCCATTGCATAATTGTGTACTTGAACCTGTCCTTTCCAGTTGTGTACACCACCTGATGTGATGTGTTTGCATGTTCCAAGGTTCCTTAACTGCTGGTAAGAAAGATTATATGGTTAATGGTTAATGATTATTGCATTAGACATTTCCACCTTTATTGTTGTAGTTGTACATTTGTACCTTGTGTTTCAGAAATATTAAAAATAAATACATACACCATTTTTGGACCACAGCGAAAATAGTCAACTTCTGCCCATGTATAATTTCTTACACATAAAATACATGTACAGGTACACATGTATGTCAAATTCCATTTACTTACATTGCTCTGCAGTATTCAAAATTCTTTGCCTTTCGATTTTGGAAAAAAATGGTCAACTATCACATGACTGTACTAATTCAAGTGTTGATAGTGACTTAGAAATTATTTCACTGAGTGTTACATGTACATCATTTCTAATTATATTAATAATGATTTACCATAGAGAATAGTTAAGCAGGGAAAAATAGACGTGAAATTTCACAAATCAACTTTTAACTGTGAATTTTTTCCCCCACCAAACTTGTCATCAACTACGCAAGGCTGTTTCTAATCGCATGCTAGTGCTATTAAAAAGTGTCTATACTACTATACCTAAAAGAATGCCAGCCAGTGAATGAACTAGAGATCTTCCTGAGCTTGTAAAATGTTCCTGGAATTCCAGCTTCTACTGTACTTAACATACATTGACACTTCATTCCCTTTCAAAAACATGTTCAGAACCTCTCTCTATTCTATTTTGAGAGGGAAATGTCCACAGCTTTTGCCCAAGCAATCAAAAACCTCCATTTTCTAAAATATAATTTTACTTGTATGGACTAACGTGAGCTGATTGGGCATCATATATTTGATGCCCGAAACTACTCACTATTACAGTTCCCAAAATGAGTCACAGATCAATGAATGCACTTGCAGTGCAGAATTAATGAGTGTGGGCTATAGTCACAATTTTCTTTTTTTTTACTGCAGAATTCAAAAGTCCATCCAATGGGCTGGTCAGTGCAGTCGAATGGAATTCATAGCTACATAGTTTCGTGGAATGGTGTAACAGATTTTCATTGATTTACAAATAAATACCTAGGAGACTTATAATAAAGTTTCCATTGCCATTTGTGTAAGTGATACAGGTGTGTATGTGTCTGTCTATCTGTCTTTCTGTATGTATGTACATGTATCATATATATATGTATGTGTAGTACAAACCGAAAGATGTTGTGTGTACTTCAATATTGTGAATTTTGTTGTATAGATATTGTACATGAAAAACGAAATATTCTGTTTTCCCACTCTAATATCATATCAAGATTGATTGATCCCATGATATTTTTCGTGCGATGAAATAACTGATATAGTTGTATTTTCAAACAAGCTGGCTAAAACTACATGTACTTTCTTCCTGATAGTCTCAGTTCTCCAACTCAATCACTTTATGTACCATACCCTAGAATGATGATGCAACTTCTTTAACCATATAAATGTGTGATACAAACATATCTGTGGGAAAGCAATGTGTTGTACTGTACTACATTTGACCAAGGTTTAATATGCTTTCCTATATTTCCAGCTTAATAAATAAGTACATGTATATGTACATGTGTAATAGTAATGCAACAATGAGTCTTCCTTCAATATCAATACACATACATTGCATTTGTACATACATATATGTATATACTGGGTATTGTCAGTAACTCTTATTAGGTCTGGAGTGAATGTTAGGTGTGCACAAGACTTCCCCTTTGTGTGTTATGCCTTGGTATGCCTTAACTTGCATGATATAAATCAAGCCTTACAGGAGGTGATCAACTTGCCCAAAAGACCTCCCATTGCACATAGGTGTACTTGAACCTGTTCTTTCCAGTTGTGTACACCACCTTATGTGATGTGCTTACAGGGTCTAATTGCTCCACCTTGGGGTCAGAAATATTATATAGTTAATGATTAATGCATTAAACATTTCCATGTGTGTTAGAAACATTGGTTATATGATGTGAGAAATAAATACATGTGGTGGAATAGACATGAATTTTGGATGACGGCGAAAAAGGTCCATCTCTACTCATGTATGCCCTCACCACCACACCTCCTCCTCCCCCCATGATAAAGGGATACATGTGTATCTACATGCATCTATCAACTGCCCCAAATCTTCACATACATATACATAACAGATTATTGATAGCAGTACTAGTACTGGGTGTCATACATGTAGTGCACATATGACCATACATATACTTAGCAACATATGTGTACATGTATATGTACATATATATGTATGACTCTACTAGTACTGAGTCATACATGTAGATTTATAGAGGATGTCCTTAAGTAATTTAAAAAAAAAAAGCTAACCCACAATAACCCTGCACACCCATAGAGTATAAGCAGCAGGTGGAGAGCCAGGAGTGTCTGAATTCAATTCAAATTTTTGAATGGGACTGAAATTAATGTCCCAAATTAAAGTCGCTAAAGTTAATACATGTACATCACAAGTATAGCTCTTTGTATTTTGCTTTATATCAGTGTAAGTACTTATGTAGGAAGTGGTGGTCCTATGTTAGCCTCCCAACCTTGTTTGCATGCTTTTTGGGTTTTGATGTCACTTGGGGTGAGATTGCTCATCTTTCTGGGAATATGTGGACAGATAACATCATAGTATTACATTACATATTGACATGAAGTTACATATTTCCAATCTCTACATATGTACTTCCTGCAGGGAGAGTAGCCACGGAGTTTAGTTTTTAGCAGGTTCAACAGAATGTCTTCTTTTACATACATTGTACATGTACATGTAATTGTATACATTAAAATTTTACTAACTGTTAGCTACTAATGTACATGTAGTATGTGTGTTTTTTACTGCCCATACACATATACATGTGTATGTACATACATACATACATGTACATACATACATACATACATACATACATACATACATACATACATACATACATATACATGGGTACATACATATTACATGTACATATTACATATACATACATACTTATATACATACATACATAAATACCTGCATACATATCAGACAATGCACGTGTATAGACGATATACGTGTATTTAGACGAAAAAACAGTGTAAAACTTCATACATGTACATACATGATCAAAAATGGAGTAAATAAGACGATTTTTCATTTACTTTTCATATACTGGGCGTGGCTAAAATAATACGCACGTGTTTTATTTATTGTGTGGAAAATGGCAGCGTACTCGCCGTCTTCGTCAACATCGGCCAGCCCCGGGCCTAGTACCTTGTAGTTCAGCTCCAGTTGAAAGATTGTTTTCAAAAGCTGGAATTGTCCTAAGTCAGAGAAGAAGTCGTATTTTACTAGAAAAACTATTGTTCATTAAATAATATGTCAATATACATACTATAGTTAATTTGTGTTGACTTGATATCTGATAAACGATGATTATTAAAAAAAATACATGTTTTTATCAATTTAAAAAGTAGATGTATATACAAGAAATTTTTCTGGGTCATACAGGTTGTATTTAATAATTTTTATTACAATACAAGTACATACATGTAAATGAGAGCATTAACTAGATGTGCAATGTCTGATACATATACCTACATACACATATATGAATCCTAGCTATCATCATTATGTGCATGCTTTTGTTTTCCAAATATGTGTTGTGCACTTTTCTAGTCATGTGTACATGTCATTATGTTGTGTACATACATGTATGTATCTGTATAATGTAGCTATTTACTGTGTGTACCTTTCTATACCACTGATGAAGATTGCTTTATCGAAATGTGTGGTAATTTTCTTTTTAATAAAAAATTTGAAATAAAGTTGTTCTGACTAGTGAATAACAAACTCTTGGGCATGAAGATACCTAGTCAACCAAGCCTAAATCAATTATTAATTTTATTCTTGAAACCAGATGAATTAATTAATAATATATTGAAAATAGTGATTGGTTAGCTGTATTGCTGAACTTTTCTTGTCTTGTTTTCATATCCCAAAAATCAATATGTAACAAGCTACTAATTTTTGTTTATCAACTGTTAGGGTCTGATTAAATTGGAGAAGCTGCAAGAAGATTTGAAATGTTAATGCAGTACAAAAGAAGGTTTCCTCATTCAATAAATTCTCACAGGTTTGACAACATTACTTAATTTGCATCATATGATGTTCCAGCAATAGATATGAGTCTTTATATGAAATATGACTTAAATATAATTATTATGTACATGTGATTTTGCATTAACTATCACAAAAGTGCAGTTTGATTTTTTTCCTATGATAGTGCTTAAATCTGAAATTCAATTGAGAGCCATACTATATAGCCCTAAATTTTTGGGGTTAAAATTTTTACATTTTAACAATATTCAAGTATTTCTCGATAAATATTTTGTGTTGACCACAAATGTGGCTGGGTTTTGCAGTCCATCAGTTTTCGCAAAAAAAAAGCGAATTTATAGCCCACAAAAATTTAGGGCTATACAGTATTAATATTATAATGAACTTCATATCACCTGTGGAGTGGAGTGATGAATATGCATGAATCAATTTCCATTATGAATGGTGTGAGTGTGACAAGCCATTGCTACTTGTTAGTTGGTTCATCACCATTAATGTTTATCAAATGGACACTATAATTAAAAAAACTACAGGCTTTTTGGTTTTCCAAATTAAATTCAGTAGCAGATTAGGACACATTCGACATGTATATAATAAACAATAGCCTTTTTAATACTTCCCTTTCTGAATATTGCCTATTTGTCGTTTATCACATCTTAATATTGAAGCATGAGTTAAAGCTGAAAGTTTTGTTCTTCAGTAAATTAATACTATAGCATGTATTGATATCATGAATATTTTTATTGCCCTCAGATCCATCCCTATGTTTGCTTGCCACTGGGTTGAATCTATGTATATTTATAGAAAGCAGGAAGATTCAGAAAGAATGTAAAACTGCAAATAATACTAATAGCTGTTGTATATAGCAGAGAAACATGATGCATGAACTTTAACAAAGAAGTATAATAAGTTGTTGAGTTTCATGCATGGGGAAGTCATCATTTATAACTTTGAAGGAGTACTTCAGTTTCATTCAAAGATCTGTGTCTGCAGTTACACTTACTTCTTCAAGCCTCAGTTTTCAAGTACACATAAAGGTAGAGAAACCAGTCCCATCAGCAATGATTGATACATAGTCACTGCAAATTAATCATAGAGATATTATACTTTTTTCTCAATATGTCTTTCTATACCATGTGATTGCATGTATTTTGTTTTACTTTATAGATACATACTTACTCACTGTAAGATGTACCCAGTTGTAGATGAAAATGATACGACAGTATTTGATGTAAAAACTTCACTGGCACAACTTGATCCTGAAGTACTCTCACTTGTTGAAAAGAATGGTATTCTCTCTAGCTAGCTAATTAATTTATTGTTATTATTGTTTATTAACCACTCAATCGGGCCTTAATGTTCTTCTCAAGAAATGTTTATTCTGTTCTATAAAGTGCAAGAGTCACCGCAATCGATACTGAAAACACAGTATGGAACCTTTATGCAATGGTGAATTTCGCATTCATTGTTGTATTGTAGACATACATGTACTATAGTAGTATAGTTGATGGCCAACAAATACTAATATCAAATCTTGAGCTTCCCAATCATTCAATGTACTGTATGATAGTCATTTGAATAATAAACATTTCTGTCACCATGTATAATAGAAACCTCTACTCTATTGTAATACACTTTGTACAGAAGTAGTTTTAGACATTACTCTAATTTGTGTAAGTATTTTTGGTAAATTAGGGATTGCATAAACTGTGAAGTGATGATGAAATATGTTGATTTGTGTTAGTTTCGTCACCAGCCACACCCCCATCATAAAACGAGGGAGAGTGTCCAACACACTAAGTCAATTTTTTGGCATTCCATACAGGATTCCATCTGTCCAATCAAATTAAGCATTTGTAAACATCACAGCTTGGAAAAATATGGCCACCATACATTTGAACTGCAAGTCATGAGCTGAAATGTCTGGTAATGCCTACAGATATGTCTTAATAATTGTATACATACCATTTGATATTAATTACTTTAAAGTAGTGAACCGGTAATTGCTAAAATTATTAGATTGTTCTTCATCATCATTTTTTTCCTTTTTAAATACATTTTTACCATTAATTGTCTGCTTTGTTTTAAGTCTTGGTACCCCAATGATCTTGTGATTACATCATAACAAGATAATACATTACATAATATGTAGGATAATTCGTTACAAAGTATCCTGTTGGAATGCCAAGAAAATGGACTTAGTGCACCAGACACTCTCTGTCGTTTTACAATGGGGGTGCAGCTGGGGATGAGACTAGATTTATGTAATGATCATAGCAAATACTTCCTTCTGTATATCCTTGACTATGTGTATTATCTCTCTAACAGGTATTCTCAGTTATCAAGACATGTTTACTATTGTGCGTTTCTTGGACTACCCTCATAATGGAAAAAATACAACAGCATGGCATTACTTTCAAAGAATAAGGAAAAATTGGTGAGCTTGTTTTACATCCATAATTATAGTGAATTGAGCAATTACTTACTAAATTACATAAATAATCGAGTAACTCGATTATTTATGTAATTTAGTAAGTAATTGCTCAACTAAAAAACAGATAACTTGATTCAAGTTATCTGTTTTTTAGTTATATACCAAATAATTCCAGATTTTATACAGAAGGGGGGGGGAGGTGCACTGGGATCAGACATAAAACTAATTTTAAAAAAATGATAATTAGTGGAATTACAGTAACATACAGTTACTACCTGTTTGTTTAGTTAAATGCACAACATGTTCATGACCTCTCTTATAACTGGTATTTAATCCCATTAATATATCCTAGCTTCATAGTTGCTTGATGTGTGATTAGGTATAGTATGTATCAACTTTCATGATATTTCACAGGTTTTAATTTTGCAAATGTTCAAACCACCCCTAACTTAATTTCAATTGCCAAAGCATTTAGAGAAGTAAAATTAGCTATATGATTTCCTATTTGAGTTGCTCTTTGCTTGCTGCTGTGGTGGAATTGTTGCATATTGGCGTTTTTTTTGTGAACTCACTTGCTGCTGAACTTATCAGACTGCAGTTATTGTAACTTTTGGTGATAGCACCATTTGATTCTCTTAATGGTCCTCCAGCTTAACCTAGTAAAAAGAAACATGCTAACATGTTGGTAAAGAACGTATTGTGGAGAATGTGATTGATAACTGCCACTTGCAATACTTAATTTTGGGGTGTGGGGTGGGCAAGTGCTTAATTTCGTGATGCATGCTTTTTCATGAAAAGCAGTGAATTTGTACCCTGTGAAAATGTTTGGTTAGGAAGACTCTATGTTGTATTTACAGAATACCATTATCATTTATGGTTTATACAGAATAGTATGAAGTAAAGCAGAACATAAGAGTTATGAAGAAGCCATATTCTACGTGCTTACCAAATGCTACTAAACTGCAGTTATACCCGTATTTGGTGTATCTTATAAAGGGAGGAGTGGGTACGCCACACATCACATGTATTACATTAGCTAACGTTTAATATCAAATAACTTGTTCATTCCGCCAAGAGTATATAATAGAAAGAGAGGGAGAGTATCGCACTTCCGTATAAGCGTGTAGCACAACCCTGCGAAAAGTACATGACCTTTATAATAATATTCACGACGTAATCATCACGTGTGAAGTAGGCGTTGAGGCGTTATGTGACCACATTGTAAACAAAGATGGATGATGCAGCAACCCCACCATCACGGATCTCATCTGTGCAGCGTTAGCCTCAATTATCAAGTCATGTTGCTGGTTCTACAATTAGGGAAGGTGATATTCCACTGTCGAAGGTTCTTAAAACTTCAGGATTTGCGGTATCTCTCCAGAAAGTTGCGAAGGAATCTAGGAATAGTTGGATCTTTGTAAGGTAAGGTAGCTCGGACTGCTCCAAGTCAGCTTCATCGTCACTGTCGATCTCAAAATCACTGTCTTCGTATAGAATATCTCTCTCGAGCTCTGGTATGTAAGCGTAATCACTGTTCACGTGATTATTAAACATGCTTGGGCTTTATGTACCGCCTTGTGGTCTAGCACGTACTTTTCACCATCTTCTCAACTGAAGTACTTTTCACAAGGTTGTGCTATAAGTGCGATACTCTCCCTCTCTAGTATATACTCTTGGTTCCGCTTGGTCAGAAAGTACAGGGAAAGGATGTTTTTCCAACACAGGATTTTGCTAAGAAAATGTGATGTTACTGATAATTCCTGATGATGCTACACATCATAAAAATCTATTAATATCTGTGTTGTTTGTCATAGAGAAGCGTTCTGTGATACTACATTTTAGATTACCACCACCTTAATGAAATTTGTCAGCAAAATACTAGATATAATTATACAGTTATCAGCCAGTATTAAAAAATGCATCATTTTAACACTCAAAAGTAACCCTATATTTGTAATGTGATTCAATTAACTTTAAATCCCTTGCTCATCTGTGCTATGAATTGTTGCTCTTATTGTTTTCATACGGGCCTGATTATGAAAAAAGTCCCCAGTGGTTGTGTAGGAAAAAATGGTGGATGAAACTGTACAAAGACAAATTATCAGTAGTGTAATATTGAATACATAATTACGTGACCAGATCTGAGAAATCCAGGCTTATGGATTAAAATTTCAAACATGATTACTTTTTGTTTTACCTGAATAGAGGGTTAAGTTATCTTAAATAACTTTGTCCCCAAAGTTATTTAATTGTCAAAATTGAAGATTAATAACTTTGACAGTTTACTTGCTTGTTGTGGCTTTGCCTTTATAATTAGTTTTGACTGCCTTAGCAGAGGCTGGCAAAGCACAGAGGTCTCCAAGCCTCGCTGAAGGTATCAATGCAAAGCCTTGGCAGAGGCTGGCAAAGCACAGAGGTCTCCAAGCCTCACTGAAAGTATCGATGCAAAGGTAGTACATTAGTAAACCAACAGAACTGTGATTGCCAATGTAACCCATGACTGCTTTAATTAAAATCCATAAGCTCAGAGCTGGTCACATATTATTAACATTAAAGTTTATGATAGTACAGATAGTAACTATTATAATCTTGTATAATTATAATGTAATAAGCTCTCTATTTAGTGGTCTGTCTGCCAATTACAGCCACAATGATTGACTTTTTTTTTGAAATAAGATCTTTCAACAATAACATTATTGTGATTGGACCAGGAAACATGCAATAGAGTATAATTGCACTGTTCACAAATGCAAACATCCACTGAATGTTGATTGCATCTTTGGAGCCAATGGACCAATATTTTTAAAAAATAGAAAAGGCTACTTCCTGAACACTTTCCTGACATGAGGGAAAATCGCTGTAGTTAATAATTTCTTCTCCTCAGTTGTATCTGACCATTTCATAATTAACCTAAATGAGAATATGAATAGCTTATATCAAAGCTCCTGTTAGCTGTGAGTGACTGTTTGGTCTTTTGAATACTATTTCAACTAAATTGAAATAGTAACAATCTACAGGTATATAGACTTGGTGAATATTGTTGATTACCACTAAGGGTATTATGTGTGTGTAGTTTCATGCATATCATAAACTTTATACTTGCATGAGTACTGTCTATTTGTAAATTATTATAATTATTCATGGGCTGTGTAGATATAATGCCTGTCTACAAATCCCCTATAATTATTGTTGATATTACTGAACAACAGCCTGTCCATATCAACTATGTTAAAAAAAATCAAAATAAAATTATAATTATAGTTGCAATAAAAATAAAATTATGTTTTTGCCTTGTTTTCAATTACTAAGTCATACAGGTCATCTCCCAGCTTTCTTGCAGTTTCGGTTGCTTCACAACAATCCAACCACTCATCTGGTATAGCTTCAATACCCCAATAAGCACCCCCAATAGCACCTGTTGTGAGGTAATGTAACAATGAATAAAGGTCAAATAATTTGGTATATTAGATAATCCCTGAACAATTAATTGTTAAACCTGGAACTGTCAATAACAATTCATGTGCATCAATTAGTCAATTATAATTTGCAAATGAAATTTAGCCACCTTCACCACATGCTGTTAATTTGTTCAGTCGATTGTAAAAAAAAAAACAAGCAAACCTGAAGTTGTAAGTATTTTGGTGTTGTAAGTTACATTGCATCTGGTGATCAGCTTGCATATCACAGTGCAGTGATAATCCTGTAGTATCAATGGCTATAATAATCAACTAGTTGCTTAAGGTAGGAAGGGAGGATAAAATTTTGTGATTGATAATCAATGTTTTGTAGCATTTTGTGAAAGCAGTACACCTACCAATTACAAATATGCAATTTGAGATGTTTGCTACTTTCAGATATAGAAATATTCAGTTCAACGTCAATATTTCTTTGCAGATTCAATGGAAAATTTCGCCACAAGAAAAGAATTAACATTTGTTTTTTGTGTTCAAATTTATAGTTCTATTCCAGATATAAACATCTGCTGTGGTGAAATTTCTTTTTCTCTCAAGTATATTTTATTATTCATCATTATATCTTATACTAAAACTGAAAGTACTTTTCTGGTAAGAGAGACCGAAAAGAAAAAAAAGTCCACGACAGAATTGTGCATTATTTAGAAGTTATTACGAGTGGGCTGTCAGGAGTACGCTTCATTGGCGAAAAAAGCTTCGTTATATTTGAAGTGAATCGAAGCGAATCGAAGCATTTGACCATGCGCACATGCTTTGAGATATATGCATGCTATGTACCATTTTACTTCGAATGTGACATAATACGCATGCGTAATTGATGGGCGTACCGATTTATTTTCAAAATGGATACAAAAAAGATTAAGAGAGATAGGGTCAGATACTTATCAAGGAAAAGGACGAAGATGATGAACTTGAGGAGAAAGACTGGACAGCTACAGGAGGAGAGAAGGATCCCAGATATTAATCCTGTTGAAACAGAATCTACCTCACAACTACCAGATGTAGTGGAGTATTTCCAGACTGGAGTTCCATCACCCAGCACAGTGGTAAGTGAAGATGAATATGTTAGTCCTAGTAGTAGTTCAGACTATCTACCAACTCCAGAGAAGAGATTGCATCTTGCTCGGGTAGAGTCTGTTAATTTAGGGATGGGTGTGTTTGTATGCCTTACTTCACAAGTAGCTTCTTTCATAGATCAGATGAATGAGAATATGGCATGTCGAACTCCAGGGTGTAATGGTACCTTTGTTCCAATTAGAGCAATATCTGAAGGACTGGGTGGGGCTATCAAAATAGTAATTGCATGTAATGGTTATAAAATAAGAACCCTAACATTTGATAGTTCACCATTAGTTGAATCATCACGTCGTACAATGGTTGGACTGGCTTTACAAGTAGCATTTTATGCATCTGGTTGTACACATATGCAATATTATCGTACTCTTAGGCAATTTTTAGGTGTTTCAGCTGTTACATGTAAACCATTTTATGATATGATAAAGCTAGTATATCCATGTGTATTAGATATGATACAGGAAATGTGTGATGAAGCTAGGGAAGATATGTATAAGTTAGGATCAGCTAATTTAGGTAGTTATCATCGTGCAGTAACAACAGGGGACGGCACATGGCTTACTAGAGGGTTTTTTAGTCAGAATCACACATTCACATTACGTAATTACATGAACAATTCACTTCTATATGTTGTGCATTTATGTATGCGAGGTAATGATGATGTAGTTGATGATGAGTTATTTGAAGGTACAGCTAAAGCAGCTGAAGGTCACGCTGCTGAAATTGCCTTTGGTTTAGCAAGAGATGATAATGTGCATATAGAAGTACATTGGCAAGATGGTGATTCTTCTTCTGCTAATTCTTTACGTGTATATTATCCTGACAAAACAAAAACACGTGTTATGCTTTGTGGTGGACATGTTGCTCGTGCTCACGTTAATAAACTAAAGAAAATGGCTGGAATAAAAATATTTACTAAACGATATAAGAATAAGCACAGAGTGAAATTTCCAAATGTAGACACAGTTGAGTGTTGTTGTGCAGGTGGTAAACACAAGAAAAAGTGTGGTTGTTTATCAGATAAATTTGTTAGACAGGCGCGCATTAATTTCTTTTGTTGCCTTGTTGATTCAGATAAAGATCCAGATTCCTTTCAAAAGAAATTATGTAACTTAGGTAAGCACCATGCTCGCAATATCCATCAGTGGGAGGATGGGAGTTGTGATTTTCATATCCTAAAAACCTGTGTATGTAAACAATGTGATGATGATGATGATAAACTGACATGTGGTGGTAAACTATATGTTACCAAAAATCCACTCACTTGTCCGCTTCATGCCTTAGCCTATGAAATCGAGTGTGATGAACGGGCATCTCATGCTCATGATTTAATACATCCTGTACTGGGGAGGGGACATTCAAACCTTCCTGAAGCCTCACATAATGTGTTGATTAGATTTAGGTCTAAAAATCTTCATTTACATAGACTACATTACATAACATCAACAAATTTGGGTTTGTGTCAAAGTAATATGACATGGTTAACAGGCAAAAGGGGAATACAGTATCATTGGCTGTTAGATTTGTTCCGCAGACTTAGGTTGCCTCTGTTTGATGGAATGGAAGAAGCCATCAAAAAGGCAATTGAGGAAAGGGCAAAAAAGCTGGAAAAAATTAAAAGTGATGTATCTAAAAAAAAAAGGATTGGACTGAAAAGGAAGAGAGAAATAGAACAAGAGGTAAGGAAACAATGGATACAGGAACAAGAAACAAGTCATGGATACGGAGACAATGACGAAATCGATGTTGAAACACAAAATGACAATGAAAGTGCTGGCGATCTACTATCACAAACAGCTGTCACTGGACCTGATGATGTTTCTGTTGTAACAAGTAAGAAAACCTGTAAGTGTGGTTCCACTACACATCTGCGTACCAGCCATTCGGAGTGTCCTCTCAGGAAGGTTAGTAACAAGTAAGTGTGCTCTCCTTTTTATTTTATGTACAATGATGAGTAATCATGAACATGTTTCTTTACAGAGCATGTTTCATTCAAGCAAGTTTATATTATACTTGTTTGGTAATTATGTATATATCAAAAGGTCATTGGAAGCAACAGAATTCACATATATTTAGTGTGTTTCTAGCTTCTGGACCAACATATGGACTGCTATGCACTCTGACCTTCACGTGGTGCAGTCTGTGTTCAAGCCAACAAGAGTGCATCATTGAGTAAATTTGTTTCGGTTCAAATGAATAAATTTCTTACATTTTTGCACCCATAGTCATGTAAATGAATTTCAGAGTGAAGATTGTGGAACAGGTAAAGTATGCAATTTCATTATGCCAGATACAAGAGCTATTTGATGACATGTTTGATACCAGCAGCTACTTCAACCCCAAGCGAGTCCTAAAAAATTTATTTTAGAATAGCCATAAAAGCACACTGGTTCTCATCCACTTTTTTTATTCATTAAATCAAAAGGTCATACAAAGGCAACAGAACTCATTTCTATCTGTAGTGAGTTTCAAGCCTCCAGTACCAACATGCATGGTATGAATTGCCATAACACTAATAAGAGTTTTCATAACTGTTTTGTAATCAATCAATTCACTGTGTGTGTGTGTGTGTGATTATCATAATACACAAAAAAAATGATATTGCAATCCATTCCTTTTTTCGACTTCAACTATTCATTCATTTTGAAATAAATCCATTCAAGTATCCATTCCTTTTGAAATAAATCCACTTGTAATTTTCATTAGTTGGATAATTCCTTGTGAAGAAATTAGATCAATGCCACCTTCACTAAGACCTGCGATTCTAATCTGAAGGACGAAACCTTTTTGCCTCCTTAGTGACAGGAATCCCTTGGATACAAAATAATCTGCTCCTGTTTCTGTAATATGTGCCCAACAGAGTAATCCCTAACATATGAATTGCAAACAATAGCATCATAGTCATATCACTCAGTTGGACACACCTTAAATGCTTCCGTGTACAACCCCAGTTCATCAAACTGCACTTTTTCATTGCTGATGTTGTGCAATGCATGACAGATTAAATAAAATAATAACTGCCCCAAGTACGTTCTTTCAAGGCGTTTCTCAGTGATGAAATTCTGCCCACTAAGGGGTTCAATTTTTTCCTATGAGAAATAATACAAATGAAAGGATCTTACACATTTGAGCATACCTCTGTTGTGACGACAGTAATAGTGTTGGAGTTTTCTAACATCAGACAGACATCTGGTTTACCCTAAACAATTGGTAGTAAATGGTACTTGATTATTAATACTAACATCCATTTTGCAACAGAAAAGAAAAGGGTGTAGCCATTATTATCCCATGCAAAAAGTATTTTTGAATTCACAAACTATTATTTGCAAAATATTGTGGGCAGTGCATTAGCAAATTTTATCAGTTGTATATATACCTCTCAAAAGTACAAATCACCAAAGCTTAGTTGGTAACTTGTATTTTGTAAGTTGATGAAAGGCAGCAAGGCAGTCATCCAGCAGTAAAATTCTTTGCAAAAAGTTTGCCATTTGTTAATCACAAAACTCAAAAAATTCTTGACTTCTTTGATTTACATTACAATAGCTTCTAATTTTTTTTTGTTGCAAAATTTAATCTTACAAACACATAATCATCAAACTGTAATTACCTTTAGAAGATAGTTGTCTTTAATGACACCACTTGTGTCTTCATCAGTGGTTTGTGATCCGATCTCATTGGCAATTGTCTCCCAAATTTCACACTCGATGTAGGCTCCCCCAGATGCAGAAGCTCTGTCAGGACTAAGTCTGAGAAAATACGAAAACACAAATTATTAGTTTTTGATGTAAATATAGCTCTGAATATCAACAAAAAGGCTGCAAGCATTGCTTATTAGACATAATTCCTGAAATAATAACTGTCCTTGTGATCCAGTTTTCATTAAGTATGTAGACTTTATTGGTAGCCATTTATTAGGGCTGGGATGATCACTCAATCGATATTAAAAATTCTTCTGATTATCGATTGTAAGTCTGATATCGATTATGCTAATTATTTCAAAAGACATACTTTTCAAGCATGTCACAACAAATAATGTACAATATAGAAATGACAAGAAGCTTTTGATCATCAAATGGGAGGAGTTTCTGGCTATTAATCAACTTATTTGGCCAAATTACTTCTGCTGATTTTAATCGTCAATTTCAAGTTAGTGATAATTGATTTCAGAATCTCAGCTGATTCCCAGCCCGAGTATTTAGTTGAATTTCAGTATTCATTCCCTCCTATACCAAGGGGAGGATATTGCAAAAAATATGCATCTTTTCTCCCCCTTGTAATCAATTTGCCCTTACACCAATGTTCTCATGAGGCCTTTTTATGGTGGTGCTGCACCACCAACTAACAGTTTCATTACACCATCAAATATGCATTTCTTTTACAAACTCACACTCAACAGGTAACAACCTACAAACCAGAATGTTTAAACAACTCAATCAACACCATATTAAAAGCACACCAAACAGAAAATCCTGGTGAAAAACATGCCTTACACTAAAGATTATATATATTGGAGTGATGTCCAAGTTTGCCACCAAAGACTTGGATTACTTTGATATTGATTGAACCCTAACCACAAGGGAACCCTAAACCTACCCTATAGGCTAAATGAACCACTTTCATGTGATTTTGATGGCAAAGTTGGACTTTATTGATATATCATACAGATTATAACACTCACATTTTAACATAAGGTCCATGTTTGGAACAAATAAAATTTTGTCGAACAGACTGCAGCAATGTATGTATAAACTCTTTACTGCTTCCATTTCCCCATCTACACATTTTGGCAGCTATAGCTCTTGTTACTAGGTCCTTCAGTCTAAATGGCTAAAAGGATGGAAAACTATTTTCTTGCTAGGTTTTTGAACTTTCAATAAATTTTCTCCCTAGTGAAACCATGCATGACAGAACTTTAACATACAGAAGTACTTAACAATTCTGGTGACTAGCAATCAAAAATGACATACCACATCAGCTGGTGCAATGTTGTTGAGGTCATGCCAATTAATGCTGGATAAATCTTTATGCAGAGTACCATCTTCTTTGCACTCCTGGCAATAATTGGTTGTGGCTGTTGGCCAATGACTGATGTTTCCTATCAGCTCAGTCTCTAATAGTATTTCAACTCCCATAACATGGGATATTATGTCTTTTTCCTCATCTTTTAAGATGAAAACGATATTTTCGATCCAATTTGTGAATTTGTTATATGATTGCTTTTCGCAAGCTTCCAAAACAACTGTAAGAGTAACAGATGGAGTCTCAATGAGTAAACTTTCAACTTTATATATCATTACTTTTCAACTTGGGCCTTTTCTCTGGAGTTGATGTTCCAGAGGAAGATGGAGACTCTCTCCATGTCTTCCTTTGTCTTAAAGGATACAATCTAATGGTAAATCAAAAGCTAAAATTGTAAACACAACCAATTTAAAGTCTCACTTTCTCTCTACGGAACTGTCACTATCAGCCATTGAAAGCTATAGAAAAACAAATAAACCCTGTAACTATAGCAATCCATAGCATTTTAAGTTATTATTGTCATTGCTTAGCCACAGTTATCACTTACTTCACTATTAATTTTTCAGATACACAGGACAGATTAACTACAAAAATAATATTATTATAGTATGTTATATTGCTACTTAGCTAATTACAGCAATTATCACATACTTTAGTATTTGTTTGTACACCAAGATCCTCTAGATTAATAATTACAATAAACATTAGTCAATTTACAACAATTAACACTTACCTTTGATTCGTACAGTGGAGCACACAGCCTTCAAGGTAGCTATGGGAAAAAAATCATGTTAGATTTGTTACTTAGTCAATTTACACCAATTAATAGTCACTTACTTCAAAACACGGTCCGACAGCAACAGTTGGCAGCTAAGCAATCTCGTTCTCACAAAGAGCAGCACGTGTACTTGTGGTGACGCAACGAGTTTGTGTACTGCACATGCGTGACATTGCGTGTATAATCTAAAATGGCGAACAAGTACGTTCTGCTGTATATTTGTATGCTAACAGCTGAAGTATCCATTGTCTTTTTTAATGCGATTTTTTGAATAGTGGGACCTCCGTAGTTTTATTTACCCATAGAAAGTTGCGAATTATGTATTGCGAATATCAAAAATTATCCTCCCTTCCTACCTTAAGCCACATGACCATTAGTCGACTAAAGATTACCCCTAATCATTCATGCCTTAAAATTAGACAACCATTAACTATTTCATCCCAAACTGACCTGCCATGCTGGCTATTGTATCTGCATCACCTCCTAAACTAATAGCATAGGGTATAAGATCTCTGAATGAGCTGCTGGAACAATGTAGAAATGCATATAATGCAGATGCCACAGATTCACCTGAGAAATAAAAATTTATACCATTTGATGAAGTAAATATGACATGTGTGGATAGTTAACTACTGAATAACAAATATTCAGATGATTGATAATGGTTAACGAAGTGTTTGTCATTATAGACTTGGTTTCCTCTCTACCTGACATTTTTCACAAAACATTAATATTGAAATAGCCAATTACATTGAAACTAAGGATGTGCGATAATATTGATATAGTGATATTTTCATCACTGAAGTAATTATCGTGATAAGCGATATCAGGAATCTATATCACGATATAATTATAATATTTATATTATTAATTTTAATAAATACTATTGCTTGACACGTGTTCATGCATGCGCAGTTCAGTTTGTACACAGATGGCTAGGCTAGCAAGGAAGTTGAAGGATAGCATGATTTGTTGGCTCCACTTGTAGGAGCCAAAAGCAAGATATGGCAGTTATTCAGATTCAAGATTGATGCTCCAACTAAAAAGCAAAGAAGTAATTTGTCCTTCGTGTAAGAGGCGTTTGCCTGACAGTGGCAACATGACTAATCTCCTTTATCATTTGTAGATTTGTTACATGGAGGAACACAAAGCTTCAAAGTATCGCGATTATCGTGATACACATCCTTAATTAAAACACATTGTTTATGTAGCTACTGTTTTGTCTTGGCAACATAGATACTCTATATGAAGTGGTTTGTTTAATTTTGTTGACACTTGTACTTCTGTTACCCATCCTGACCTTGTTTGTGTATACTTTTTGGTTTTGATATCCCTACATATAGCTTTCTGCCATAGTTCATGGCGTTATATTGGAGTTGTCCATCATTACAACTTAAAAGCAGTAGAAAAAATAGTGACATGAAGTATTTTGAAGGTAAACTAGGTGAAGGTGGTGAGGTTGGTGTGTTTTGAACCATGCTTAATGAAAGATTTGGAGAAGCATAGGTAAAGAAGTGACAGTGTCAGTTTAGTTAATTGTGGTGTGAAAGAATGCAAGCATGCAAGTGGATTTTGAAGTTATGCATCAAGAAGGTCAAAGCTGTATAGTTCACCAAAGAAGTTCAAGCTAGATGAATTGGAGAGATTTTCTGAAGTTTCTAAGCTTGAGAATATCAATGATGTTGATGTAGGTGATGTATGATCTAGGGGAAGGTTACAATTGTGAAATCAGGAGAGCAACTGGAGTCCAACTCCACTGAAAGACGTTTTTCAAGCAGGACCGTGTAATAGCTGATTATTACAAAGTTGTACTGCGGGAGGAAGCATGCTGGAAATTGGTACATCATACAAAATAATTGAAGTGGCTGTTAAAATGTATAGAAAAAAGTACTTTACACTAACAGATAATTCTAGTGATATACATGTAGGTGAGTGAGGTGGTTGAGGGATCTGCATGATATGTGGCATGGAAAATTTGTTATACATGTAGGCGAAACTGTAGGTGTGGTTTCATATTAGAAGTATTTTATGTCTTGTAAAGCGAAATTGAGTGAATGTAATGATATGATAGGACAGTGTGGAAAATGTGGGCTGAATGAAAAATTGTCCACATGTTCAGAGAGCTGTGCTGCCCAATTTATCATTGCAGATGAGAAAGGAGGAGAAATGAAATAGTCTGCTTTTAACAAAGTAGTAGGCTCTATTGTGAGTGGTATAAGTGGTGATAGTAGTGACATTAAATTGCTTAGTGCATAATGAACTATCAAGATATTGTTCAGAAAGTTTGACTGAATGTCATCTTGCTTTGAGACTACAGAATTTTTCATAGTTGAGTTTATCATATTTTATTTCACAATAAACTAAAACTAAAGTGTACCTACCCTATACATGATTACAAAAAGCAATTAGAGTTGTATATAACAATTCTCAATGTACGTGTAAGAAAAAGGTAGTTGAACTGTCGTTAGCATGACACAGATCTATCACTGGAACAATACAAAGTTAACAATGCACACCTTCACCAAACAATCACTCTTATAGGTACAGATGAATGAGGAGCCAGATATGGAAGCAGACAACTTCACAACACTTGAAGGTAGCTGCAGCACATCTCTGCTCATTTTAATAAAGTTATGCAAGTTATTGAAAAGAAGCCAATGAACTATCACACCAATTCGGATGATGAACAGGCAAAGAAAACTTAATTGCATAAGTCTTGTACAACTACATGTACATGTATTTTTAATAAACTACCTGCTAATACTCCATGTCCTAACAGTTGTTCTACATCATCAACAGTGGGTTTCTCTGGCTGTAGAAGAAGTCCTCTTATCCTATCCAGACATGATGTGTAGCAAGGTTGACCTTTCAAAATCTTCATTCTCACTTTTCTGGGATCCACAGGATTTGATGAAGAGGAATTTGTAGGAACAGTTTGAGTTTGATCTCTGTGTTAAAATTATGATAAGAAGTACAATAATATACTTCATAACAGAGTATTATACATATTTACTGCATCTCATAAAATTCTGACTAATGATATTGCAGGAAAGGCATCACCTGCCAGTGCACAAATGCATTACATCACTGTCAGATGATGCCTTTCCTGCAGCAATCCTCATCCCACATTAAAATGCATATTGCACTGTAACGGGTGCTATAACTAATTAACATAATAATGCATGTGTACAACAAGTATACTAGTACAAGGTGCAGAATCCTCACCATGCACCAGTATATTACCAAATTTCCAGCAAAACAATGAACATTGGCACTCCAAACCATGTATCCATAATAGTGCAGTACAGAAATAGATTGCAATTGCTGTATTAAGCTCTGCAACATGATTTTTTCAAAAAGTGAGGTTAAATATGTAGGCTAGTATAGCACTGTTTGCCTGCATATCAACCACTTCTTCTGAACAGAGCAAAAATGTTATTGAGCCTTGTAGAATTTGAAATGTGCAGAGAGCTTGTTTGAAAATAAATATTTAACACTATGATGACAAAGTATAGCCATAAGCTAGTACATACAAATAATTTACTTTGCAGTGTTGCTGGGTTCCTGTTCCAATGTTGTCTCTGCGTTTTCTTCTGTCAAACTCTCCATCCTCTCCTCAAATTTTTGTATACTTTCATACAAAAATGATACAAATTCCAGTTTATCTAGTGATCCTATAGGAGACTTCATTGCATGTTTAATGGCCATTGCTTGTAAGAGTGCTCCATTAATACCACTAATATGAGCATGTGTTAATCTAGTGCTATTACGAACTACCTAGTAACAGAAACAGATAAAACAAATTTTCAAAAATGATGTCATAATAATTAATAATTACTGCAAAGTTGGCCAACTATCAATATGGACAATTTCTTTAATTTTTGTAAGTTCTAACCCTAATATATTACATTTTTAATTAATAATAAACAATTAAAAATGGGATCATAGATAATTTTTCTCGTTTTAATGCTCAAATTTCAGTTGATAGTGATAGTTCTGACACTCCATAATATTTTTAGAACTGCATTTTCTTAGTGATATCCAGGGCTGCAGTCAAATACACTAGTATTTGTATTTAATTGCATTTAAATACTTTTTATTTGCATTGACATTTGTATTGGAGGATTTAAAATTAAAAGTATTTGTATTTAAATACTTTGAAAACGTATTTGAAATGCACCAAATACTCTTTAAATACTCTTTTCTCAATTAGTGTTAATAATATTATTATTAGTACTGTGCTGCTTATCTTTTAATTACAATAAGATTACTAGAAACAACAGTTAACACTATTTGGACAGAGAAAAATTTGAGAAGTATTTAAATACTTTCAAAGTATTTGTATTTTAAATACATGTACATTTGTACATAAAGTATTTGTATTTGAATTTAGGCTTGGTTTGCTAGGTGTATTCATGCTGAAGGACTTGTTTCTCACTAGTCAGAAAAAGTTTATTTCAAATGATTTATTTTGAAGAAAAATTACCAGATGTTTCGATTACTTCACAGCAATCTTTATCAGTGGTATAGAATGGTACACACAGTAAATAGCTCATACAGATACAGATACATACATGCATGCATGCACACTAAACAAACACATGTACACATGATTAAAAAATATGCACACGCACATATTTGGAAAAATATGTATGCACATATTGGTAATGGTTAGGATGGTAGTATCAGTATTTGTATTTGTAATCGATGTTTACTGAGTATTTCCATTTGTATTTAAATACTATTGAATGCCCAATACTAGTGTTTTAAAGTGACAAATTATAGAAATACTACATGGACAAAATAACATCGTAAATTTTCTAGGCTTTATCAAGTATGGAATGCTACCAAGTACTGAACATTTATAACACTACTAGCTACACAATTGTGCAAATTATTTCAACCTCTAGAATGCAGAATTAATCTGAAAATATTGATGAGCTGTCTCTGTTGAAATACTTGTAGCATACCTCTATTAGTGTGGCATCGTCATTGTAGCCATACAAAGCAGCTGGAGATATTCTCATTGCACCGCCATTACCACAAGAACCTTCACCTTTAATAATGAAAAAACAATATTGTACTTTGCATTTCACTAGTTATATTATGTAATCAATTTCAGCATGCATAAATGTGACTAGCTCCATGAAGGTGGCTTATGACAATAATTTACAACGGACATTAAATATGTCGTGTTTAAATTGATACTATTTTATATTGGAAGGAAAAGATCCTTCCAAATAGTTGGCTTTGTATACAAAACTGCAATCATTACACATAAGCATTAGTTTAAAATTATTTCAAACACACAAGCACATTGTACAGCAGTGGATTTTAAATGGCCACGATTAGTATTAAGAAATATAGTGAGTTAATTCAAACAAGCAATTGTCCCACCACCAAAATAGAATTCTTCACATACTTAGGGATTTGATGATTCAAACACACATGTAAGTATAGTTGAATCAGCTTATTAGAGGCATTCATCCTGTATACTGCGGAATCAAATTAGAATGTACATGTATTTTCCATGTATGTCCTATAAAAATTATGAACAAAAATAATTTTAGCTCATGATTATTATCAGAGGCATTCAGTCCTGTACACTGTGGTATGAAATTGGACTATGGATCTATAACGTGTTCTGGAAAAGGAATACTTAGAACTCTGGATTATTGAAATCATTTTTATGAAACAGTCCATACTTAAAATTGTTTATATGGAAGTGTTGAAATTTTTTTTTTTGCTCTTTATATGCCTACATGTCCTTTACAATATAACAGGAATAATACCACTAACAGAGGTTTCACAAATGTAATTACAATCTATTCTTGTACACATTAATGTATGTTAGATGTTTGACTGTTTGTTTGTCCATATCAAGAGCATGTGCATGTCATACATCGTATTTGTGGATGTTTATGTCATACATAAACATCCACAAATACGATTATACATGTACAGACAAATGTATAATTGTATTTGTGGATGTTTATATATGTGTATATAACAATACATGTTCGTGTGTATACATGCGGAAATAACAATATTATTAGTCTAGGGCTGGGATGATTAATCAATTAATCAATCGATATTGAAAATTCTTCTGACTATCGATTACAAGTCTGTGATATCGATTATGCTAATTATTCCAGAAGACATACTTTTCAAGCATGCAACAGCAAATAATGTACAATATGGGAGGAGTTTCCTGTATTACATGTAATTGACTTATTTGGCCTAATTACTTCCATTAATTTTAATCGATTATCAATCGATTTGAAGTTAGTGATAATCGGTTTCAGAATCTCAGCCGATTCCCAGCCCAAATTATTACAAATCAAGTAGGCCTTGTGGAAATTATACCTTGAAACTGTTGTTGGGCTGGCCCATATACATCCTCAAATTGGCATTTCCTCAATTTAATGAAAACTGTTGAAACTGACGCACCATATCCTCTATTTGTATTAGTGAAATATTCTTCTGTGAATCTAGTTGATAAATAACAAGAGATATGGAGAAATATTATCCCTGAGATTATTTTGTAATGACCAATATAATTATTATCATTGCTGATGAATTCAATTATTGGATTGCACAAGCCTCCTGTGGAGAAATGCAACTTCTTTAAAAACTATATACATGTAGATGAGCTACACATGTGTCTCGAGCACATGTACTCCAAGGAAATGGATGGCCATAAAAATTATACACATAATTATAATTCCTCTTATCATAAAAGGCATATCAATGATAAAAACTTCATTTTCAGATAATTTGTTAAAGTACCTTTTAGCCATGTCCAAATGATCAAACTTTTGACATCCAACAAGAGACTGAGCCATAGTCAGTGTCATTGCAGAATCATCTGTATAACTAATGACAGGACCCTTACCACTCTTATACTCAGACACCTGATCAGAAATCTTAGCTTTAACCTAATCAATTTGATTTTACACATAATAGAACACCCCTTCACTCAGCAAATTATTATCACTGAAACTAAATTCTGATCACATTCACTTGGGCCTTATATACCACCATTGAAACTTTAAGCCATGCATGATACAAAAAATAAGGCTTGCATGATTGCATTTAGGTTTGGGTGATGATAGAAAATCAGCTCACATTATTCCCAAAAACATTGTCACGATTATCACAGTTTATCATCAGAAAACTAAACTCAATCAACAAGTACAATTTAAACATAGGCTCATCTTCTTTTCCAGGTAGTGGAACAGCTTGTCACTTGCTTCCAGTCCAAAGTGCTAAACCCTAAACCCTAAACCCTACACCCTAAACACACTAATAAGCTTTTTGTGTAACCTAATTCATCTCACAAAAGTACCTTAATTATGACCACATGGTTATTTTAGCTAATATAAAATCGGTTTAGAGTGGGTGCAACTGTTTACATGGTTATACAGTTTGCCATGCTAACCTTACCACGATTCAATTATCGGATATCGCCCAACCCTATTTGCATCAGTAGAACAGGGCTGAGACTGAGATCAACATGAACTTTGTTGCATAGCTTTAGCATTTAGCATTTCACTTTGTTGCATCCCTATAGCAATTATTTCTGATTTCCCCTAAGACCTAGTGAATGTGTATCATGCTTTAGTGATGTAGTCATTAAGATCCCTGAAGTTTCAAAATGCAGTGTCCTCTTTCAAGGTGATTGACCATGTACATGTACCATAAATCCTTAATGTATGTCACATAACAGTTGATGCAGTAGAAGTTTTAACTTTTCAACTTACTCTGTCAATATGGTGTGTTCCACGCCATGACTTTAATTCCCAGTAAGCTCCCAAACAATCACCTACAACAGCTCCAACAAGAGAACCTATGAATAATTGCCAAGATAATAACAGAAAATAACCTTGTGGCTATCTACAAAGCAAGAAATGACACAGTATAGCCATTAGGAATGCAGTGCAACCAAAGAATACACCCTTTGCAAGTGTAGCAGACATACTCCACTTGGAGGAGGAAAGGTCAGGTCTCCCTAGCATATATGTAACACTTGTTCCTATGAATTGTATTGCTATTGTAAAAGCATATGCTATTAGTAAAGGTGCTATAACACCATTCGCATGCATAAAACTGGACACTATTATAGTTTGCTCATCCTTAAAACTCGTGTACCAAGAGAACAGCATGTTTCTTACAAGCTAGTCATGTGGAAGCCATTTTCTTTCCTAAGATCACAAAGCAAGAATGCAAATTTTGTGCAATCTGATTGAGTGAACATATTTCAATTAAAGGGCTCAAGTCTTATATATATGCCATCTGATTTATACCCGTATGTGATATGCAAAGCAATGACATGAGAAAGTAGACAATGAAATCACCTGTTTACACATTTCTAGTTGCTGAAGAATAGAACGTCATAAATATCATGTCATGTATTACCTATGTATTTCAAGCAACATGAAATACACCATAAGCGAGCAGTGCATAGCAGACCCTTCCTCATCCAAGTGGAGGTTATATAGTCACTCCTGACTATGTACCTCCTACCATACAGTCACTACTTATTTAGATATGGGATTGCAAAAAGAAATAAAACAGAAATGTAGATGAACCAATTTAAACAGAAAGATTTCCATATTAAAGTCAACAAGTCAACATCATAATATAATTATATATAATATTATTGTTTTTTATACATACATGTATAATTATATATCTATATAATATAATTATATATACATAATTATATATATATATATATATATATAATATATATATACATATTATGTATTATAATAATTATATAATATAATTATGTTAAGGTTATAACACGGCACGAGGCTTATATCGGATTTATAAAAACCAAGCCTGAGGGCGAGGTTTTTATAAATCTGATATAACCCGAGTGCCACGTGTTATAACTATTATATATCCCACCTACAACACAGACATGAGCATGTGCAATTGCCTAGCACATTGTGTTGTCGCTATGTCTGAAGAGACGGCTGTCACAGTTCCCAGGAAGTGAAAGCTATCTCTTTCCTGAAGGAACGTTGGTTTAAGTCAGTTACTCACCAAGAAGTTAGTGAATTAGAGGCAAATATGGTGCCCAAAAGCACATATGCTTGTACTCGATGGGCCATGAAAGTTTTAGAGTGGTTTAGTGACTAAAACAATAGGAATACTGACGTTGTTTTATCTCCTTTGTGTCCCCGTGAAGAGCTAAAAAAAAATGGCAAATAGTGTTCGTGGTTGAAACTCAAAATAATAATGGCAAAAACTATCTTCCCCGCTCAATAAACTCAATCCTGTCTGGTATCCTGCACCACGAGGACCGAAAATCCAGCTACAACACAGACATGTTCCTTCATGCTCAATTGCCTAGCCATTGTGTAATCATGAGAGCTATTAACAAGGTGACAGGGCTTATATCAAAAATCAAAGGGATATAAAATACCCACAAGGGCTTATATCACATTTATAACCCAGGTAATTCCTTTGATGTCTGTTGTAACTGGGATATATATATATATATATATCTATATATATATCTATATATATGTGTGTATATATATATCTATTGAGATGACACCAACAACGAAGACAATAGAAACAAAACAATATTTTTAAACTATGAATCAAAAAAACTGAAATGAATATACATCAGAAGACATACCTCGAAATTTATTCCTTAAGCTGGCCATTGTACGGGTGGGGCTTAAAGTAGGTTGGGCTAATTTAATTAATTAATGTGGTAACTACGAATCGCGCTAGTTACATGCACCCAAATATTCTGGTAAAATTGAAGGTCAGGAATATAGAGTATAAACACTACACTGTCTGTATCGGATCAACTGGCATAGACGGCCCCTCATTAATTATGCACGATAGGTGTGGTGTTATTTAATCCCACTTACGTTGGGCCGATAGGCCCAGTGCTGTTCCTGACAAACAGGGAGGGTCTGGGCCCCTTGTCGATAGGGATATCATCAGCATGATAGCGAGCAAAGTTACAACCTGCCACACCTATCGTGCATAATTAATGAGGGGCCGTCTGTGCCAGTTGATCCTCTGTATCTTTGCTGTAATGGTAAAATAATCTTCCATTAACCCTTAGAACATTGATGTCACATATGTGTGACATTTCACCCCTACGTGGTTCGGAGTGAGTTCGTAGCATTACGAAGCCCTCCAAATCCTTGTAATTGATGTCAGGCACAAGGCCATGAAAATGGCTAAAAAAAAAACGTTGCTGCTTTTTCGGACGCCCTTTGGCCTAAATAACGAGTACGGGGGGAATTTTAAAAGGGGTGTCCTCCCGATGATGGGGGTTCGAAGGGGGCGCATCCCCCTCACCTCTCACGCAAATTGTGGTTTAGTGACCCTGCCCTTGCTGAAGTCGTAGGTTTTGCTGATACCAACATGCAGAGGGGTCATTTTGGTTGCCCCAGTTCCAGTCAAAAAAGGGAGAGCACTGCATTTGATTTAATCCTACTTTCGAGTCCCTGTAAGCAAGTTGGTAGAAGTAGTGCTCCATGTCGGAAAAAGGAGCCAAGTTTGGGGTAGAGAAAGTGAACGGTGGCTAAAATATATGCAGTAGAGTCGCCAGTGTTGGAAATGGGAAGTAATTTGAAAAAACAAGCTCAGTGCTGTAAGGACATTAAATTTTTGTATTTACTGCAGAGTTGCACTATAAATGGGGTCAACTGTAATATTCACCTCTCCCGTTTTTGATGCATGATTAGTGTTGTAGAAACCTTGAACCCAGGAAATGGGGACGAGCGCGTAGCGCAAGCCCTCCGTAAAGGTCGCTAAAGCTATTAGTTACCGAGCGCAGCAAGGCAGTAGGCCTATCATCATTCATGTTAGGTTATCATCATAACAAGGTTATATATTTATCAAATGTTTTACTCACGCAATTCACAGAACACACCCCACTGAAATTAAGCATCAAAAACGGGAGAGGCGAATATTACAGTTGATCACACCTAATTTCTATGTTCTGAGTGTCAAGACATATACTACTGAATGGTTTGAACACGAAGCAAATGTGTTATTAGTAACTGAGGAATTCGGAATTATTAATTTGCATTTGCGTCCTTAGTACAATTTAAGATTATGAATCTACATCTATATTATCGCATGACAGGAACCAAAGAATAATCAATGTCATGTCATTTACCAGTGACACTTGACTACAAAGATATGTTATATGACAGTCCATAAAAAACAAATTTTTACTATCCTCCAGACATCAGTACATTGATTGGGCTCGTTGATCCACAACTCAATATACAATTTTGCAAGAGAAAATGGTAATTATTGATCTACCTGCTTCATCTGACAAATAAGATGTATCGTACCGATGAGTATAATATGCATTAATAGTAACCCTATTTGAAACTAACAATTTGGGTCACTAGCCATTAGGTACAGACTTGTAAACACCCGCATATCCAATATAATAGAAGACACACCTATAATTAATTATTCATCTTTTTTCCAGCCAGCGCTTAAATTGCTACAAAGCCTGTATCCATTGCCATCCAATTGATAATCTTCTTTACCACCTACTTCGACTGTATGAACAGTTCGTTTAAATTTCACTGTTAAATTTACTATTTATTGGTAATTATTATAATCAGTTTTTAATGTTAATTCATAATAAAATGATAATCATTATCATAATTATTTGTTTATGTATATATTAATTATTTTTTGTTACTGATCATTGTATCATAGTATACTACAATATAATATTTTTTAAATAAAAGTTGTTCTAACAACTACCATGGCAAGTTGTAATCTACCACGAACTGCATGTCCATACTGTACAAAAACATTTGCATTCTGAAGTGGGTTATCACGACACATAAAAGAAAGATCACTCTGAGAAAAAAGAAGCAACTGATAGTCTTAGATGTAATCTATGTGACTCTAGGTTAGTTCATTGTCATAACATGTAACTTAGCCTCACTTATAATAATTTAGGTTTCCAACAATCTCAAATTTGATGACACATACTCAAAACGATCATCAAATAGAAGTACATAATGAACAGTGCCATTTTGCAAATCTTCAAGAGTTCATTACATGGAAAAAAAAAGAAGATAGAAGTAAATCATACTTTGTACAGCATTCTTCAAGTAGTGTATTGTAATAGATCTGGAAAGGTTCGAATCCAAGGGCAGGCTAAGCGCCAATTATATGTACAAGGTTCATGTAAAACAGGACTGTCATGTATTGCCCACATGAAAGTAATGCAAGACACAATAACAGGGGTTATTATGGTTGAATACTGTTCAACTCATAATAGCCATTCTGTACAACTTGCTCACCTTCCTGTCCCATCTGACATAAAACACAAAATAGCAGCCAAATTACATGATGGTGTCTTGGTAGAAAAGATACTAGATGAAATCAGAGATAGCATGCCCAATGAACAGATTAGCCGTGAACAATTGCTGTCACGACAAGACATCTTAAATATTCAACATGTAGAGAGCGTACAAAAACATACCAATGATCTTTTAAGTACATGTGCATGGGTTAATGAAATGCAATACAATCCTGTATTGCTGTTTAAACAACAAGGGGTTGAACAGAGGATATAAATGATTTAGGCAAAAATGATTTTTTTTTCTGGTATTACAAACCGAGTTTCAAAAGAATGCCATGAAAAAATATGGAGCCAAAGCTATTTTCATGGATGCTACACATGGCACGACACAGTATGACTTCCAACTCATATCTATCGTAGTGATAGATGAAGGGTTGCCAGTGAGTAACAGAGAAGCTGTTACATTATTAGTGCAATTTTTAAAAGCAGTACGTGCACAGGTTGGACGATGTCAAACTGACTATTTCATGTTAGATTGCGGCAAGCAATATTTTAATGCATGGTGTAGTGTATTTGGTTGTGAAAACACCAAAAAATTATTGTGTATTTGGCATGTTGATCGTGCATGGCGATCTGCTCTTAATGAGCATATTACTAACAAGCAACAGAGGGTAGAAATTTATCATCACCTTCACGTTTTATTACAAGAGAAAGAGGAAAACAAATTTACAGTCAGGTTGCAACAGATAATGTCTTTCTTAACTGAGAAGTACCCTAGTTTTTTTAAGTACTTCAATACTAACTATGTGCCACATGTGAAACAGTGGGGTACTTGCTATAGAGTGGGTACAGTAGTGAATACTAACATGTTCACAGAGTCATTTCATCGGCTTTTAAAAGTAGTGTACCTTAATAATAAACAGAATCGTCGTGTTGACCGGTTGATTCATGTTCTTCTCCGAATTGCACGAAATCTGGTGTACGAGCAACTACAAAAAGTAGAGAAAGGAAAAATGACACACAGAAAAACCTAAATATATAAGAGACACAAAGCTGCAATAGAGTTAGAAAAGCAATCCATACAAGTTGTTCAATACCAAGAAAATGTATGGAGAATTGACAATAAGCGGAACCAGTATACCCTAAAAATACTATGAAAAGAGTGTTCATGTCAACTTTATTGCTGAATGTGCAAAGCATGTATACACATGTATTCATGCACATGCATGGATGCAACCATACATAACACTGTGTGCAAACATGCGCATTTTCTACACGTCAATATATAAAGATGTTCATCAAGATGACAGTAATGTTGAACACATACATGTAAAGTTGAACACATACATGTGGATAATAGTGATGAAGATATGATTGTTGAAGAAGTAGAGGGAATTGAAACATATAATAGCGAAAGTGAACCTGAGAAAGAAGTTCACAATGATCATGACCAGATGAAACTATTACAGTTTAATACACAAGAGTATTTTTCCCATGTGCTACAAGCTGACTTAATTACTGATCTTACAACATGTAAAAGTAATGTGGAAGACTTGACTCACAAAATCCAATCTTTAGTACAACTGTGTAACGATATCGATATTCTCACAACAGTTAAGCAGCATTTTCAATCACCCATTTCAGTCCTTGAAGCCAAACATCTTTATCCAAAAGAAGCTCATTCACACCCACAATAACTCCAGCACCTAATTCAAATCATGAAAAGCAACCACGTTTCTTCTCTACTAAAATTAAAAGAAAAATTACATCAAAAAGATGGGCAAAACCTTCAAAAGACGAAGTAGACAAAGTAAAATCAAAACTAATGAATTCTGAAATTAAAATATGTGGGCAGTGCTGGAAAGAGGAGAACACTATGGATTCATGTCTTCTGTCACATTGACAGTGAAATTGATATGGAAGGACAATATATATGTGAAAATTGTCACATTAATCTGATTATATAATCACTTACTATGATATTTATTTAACAGTAATTTAACACTGTTACACTGACAAATAAACTTGCTTTAAGGTAGACATGAAAGGATTAAACTCAGCTGAATACATTCCTCAATGAAATTTTAATTATGTGCAAGGGTTAAAAATTAAAAACAGTTAATTAAAAAAAATTATGTGCAAGGGTTAAAAATTATAATTATGCGGAAATATTCAAGATGGTAACTGTCTGTACCTAATGGCTGGGTCCTTGATGTACATTTTGGATTATGGACCCACAACTATAATGATCATGTGACATGAAGGATGTAGTGATTAATGTGATATACAAAAGCAATCTGATTACAACGAACAGTGATTCATAAATGTGATACATCAGCATCATGTGTATACATGATTGTGTGAAAGGCAATATAGTCCATCTACCACATTATCAAGAGATATTGTATGGATGAACAATATAATTACGTTAATTGTTAACCACTATGCTTGAAATTAGTAGTCTGGTTCCTTGCCATAATTTTACCTGTATGGAAGCATGTTTTTGAGAGTAATGCAGGGAAAACAACTCTGAATATGGTTTTACTAGTCTATGCTCCAATGTCAATGTAGAAAGTGTACAGATTATACATGAAGTTTCACAAACTGTTTGAATCACTGTGCATTGGTGTATTACAACAGCATTAACACATTCCTGTTATGTGATATTTCATTTCTAGCCAGTCTGGAAAAAGAAACTGTCAATTTGGTAATGATTTTTTTTTATCATCTATTTGTTTCTGATTCTACAACATCTCCCTCTGTTGCAGTAACTGGACTAATGATTAAAACATTTCATAATATCATAATATTATTTGTTTATGTGCAAATTAAACAACATGCATAATTCCTTTTGCATGTGAAGTACATCATGCACTCTCCTCTCTTATAGTTAGATATAGGAATATGTGGAGAAACATACAACAAATGGCTGCTTCGTACTGAGAGTTTTTATTACAGACTGCTACAATGACTTCCCAGCAGTGGCTGAAAGAGCCATCATATGTACTCCTGATGGAATCAGGCTTTGCATTTCTTCACACAGTGTGCCTCATCTAGCAACAAGCCTGCTAGAATAAGGCTTAAGCATTCTTCTCCATTTAGGAACAATGAAGAGGCTTTCGGGACAGAAAAAAACAAGCTGATAGTTTCTCTCCAGCACTCTTTGTTTTATGCCATCGCTGGTGTTAGAGGAGATGGATGCAACACAAATTCCTCTTGATGAAAATACGTCTACCTGATCTTTGATCAGGGACAATGATGGACTTCTCCCAAATTTCTAGCCAATCAAAAATAATTGGAGGAGAGGGACTTTTTCCAAATCCAGTTGGCAGAGCAACGAAGACATCCCCACCACAAAAAAAGGCTTTAATAGCTTCCTGAACAATCTTTTGAACATTCTTTGCCATTTAATTAATAACAGTACAAATTATAATAGCAAACAACCAAAATTACATAACAGTTCAGAGTAATTAAATTCTTTTGAGACAACTCTATGAGGCGTGTGATACCAGACCTCTTCCTCTCTATGCAAAGGGGGCAGTACTGAGACTAAGCATTGTCATCAAACGATTAACTCAAGCATATTGAGACATTGTTGAAGAGCTCAACAACCTGGAAAAAATTGGGTTGAGGTGTTGAGATAAACTTTATCACAAACACATGTTGTTATATAGATATAGATAATGCGTTCAATAATCTTACAAACACAGAAGAGGGATAGGTCTGTAATTGTTGACTGAGGTCTTGTCACCGGATTTAAATACTAGTGTAATTAGGTGGGTGTGCGTGTCAGCAAAAAAAGTGAATGACGTGAAAGAGGGGTTTATATAGAGCTATATATAGCACAGTGATTGAGTATCCCGGGCCTATTCTATCAATACCCATAAGCTTTAGTACTGAGTTCAATATATCGTACACATCAGAGTCTGTAAAATTAAAAAGATCAAAAGAGGTAACAGATTTGACCAAGTCTTCTAGAGCTGGTAGTTTGTAGTGAATCTTTGTGAAGATTGAATGAAAGGAGGTGTGGTATTAAGCAGATTTGCTTTCTCTATGTCAGATGTAGCATCAAGACTTAAGGACAGTGCAATTGAGTTACTGCTAGTATGGTTTTGAATTATATTAGAGTTATTCACTGATGCAAAGTCATGAGATTGTTTTAATAGACTGTTTTTGCAGCTATAATTATCATGGAAAGACTGTTCAGTGGTTACAATCAGTGTTATCAAGCTGACTAGATTTATACTTTCTTTTCATAGTACATATGCAGTTGAGCTGATGTTATAGATTGGAGTTCATCCATTGCCTGGACTCAGGATGGAGGACGCCGACAAGAGCGAATTTTACTTTAGGAATATACAGAGGCTAGGCATTAAATAAAGAAAAGTTTTGATAGAGGACCAAATTTATTCAGTGTTAATCGGGTATGGGCATTTGTTGAAGTCAGCAAGTAATTACAGATTCCATCAAAGTATGCTTTTTGAGTACTCAAAAACAGATTTAGCTACTTGTTTCCAAACAGTATTAACAAAAATAGCCGACAAAAGAGACAATGAAGTGATCAGATAGATTAGTGACATATGAGTAAGATCATTCGCCATTTGTGAATAGTTGGTATCACAGGGCAGTTTCTTGATGTAACCATTGCTACTATAAATAGAAATGATAATAAAAAAAACTGCACCCAACCCTAATAATGAAGAACAACTTAACGTAATCCCACTGGCAGTTACATCAAGAAACATCCAATCACAGAAGTTCGAACATCCACTAAGTGAGTCCCAGTTTATGTTGGATAAATTAAAGTCTCCTAGTACAATAACAAAAATAGACAATTGAGCTAGATGATAAGATGATAAAGACAATGAATGAGACACTGTTGGTTGGAACCAATGTTGACAGTAACAACATCAGTTCTAGACTCTGTGGAGATTTGAGTTAACAGCTGGGGATGGAATTTTTCAAAGCAAGCCACCACCTCTGGTTAACCCTATCCTTGCAATAATGTCTTTATAAGTATAGAAAAGTTAGAAAAATATATGAAACCTTATTTGCAAAATGACATACATTAAATACGCAAATGTGTAAGGGAATGGGTAGTCCATAGAGGACTGGCTGGGGTTAAATGGGAGAGGAGCATTTGATTTTTATAATGTTGAATCAAAGGTAATGTGACTGGGACGGGACTATTTGGGGTAGATACATTATCGTCAGATTGAGTAGCAAGTGGAAGGTTTGTACTTCACATGAATAATGTTTTGGTCCACTTTGCCATACGTTTTGTCAACATATATTGAATAATTAATTACTGATACCTGATTGAATCAGATTCCATTATTCTTTGAAATTCCATAGACATTCTGTCTTTGACAGGTCTGGCTTCATAACAGTACTGTAACTTTAACAAAGACATTGTAGGGATCAGCTGATTGTATTTCCCTACCCAATAAATGGCTGGTCAGGTATTTAATATCACTTTCAGCATTTTTATGTGTTACACTCACCTTCACAAAAATTCGTCATTCAAAGATTCATTTGATGCATCAGCTATAGGTTCCTGGCAAATAGACATATCTTCTTTCTCCTTAATTATATTTATAACTCACTTGTTTATTGGCCTTAGACTTGGAGACAGACTACGTCACCATTTTTTTTAAAGCAGAATTTAATTATGATGGACCACAACATTGTAAGCTCTCCCTCGTTACAAGTGATGATTTGAAATCTATGTATTCGAAACATCAAACTGGTGGGGAACTGGTACTATGGTGTGATGGAAGATCATACATAATTAAGACCAATAAGCACAAACAAAATAATGTAACACAAGAAGACTAAGTTAATAAAATCAAATGAAGGAAAAGCACAGTGGAGAATGTGAAACTCCTAGCCCCCTAGGCTATGTTTGTGGGCATCTCCATCAGATGGCATTCCTTTAGCCGTTTGAACATCCAGCAATCCTGATGATATGCAAGCAATTACAGAAACTTTATTTGAATTAGAATCTGCCCATATCCGATTTCAGGCATTTTTACTACCCAACTAAAACTAATTCACTCTCTTCTTGTGTCAATCAATAACAGGGCTTGGACCATATCACACCTTTCGATTTTCCCAGTCACATGACCATTTATGGTACTTCTGGGAATACTATATTTGTATGAAGCTTTTCTGATGAACAATCCATGATGCTTTACCTCCTGCATTATTCCAGGTCATCAAAACACCATTTTGCTCTTACAGTACAAAATATGTTGACTGCCTCCTCAACAGCTATAGTATAAATGTCATCTTTATAGTGATATTTTATCTCATTTTTTAACTGTTTATAATTCTCCATGAAGCTAAATTCGCTAAATATAAGTTACATGTGTCATATATGTGACATCAGTCCTCTAAGAGTTAAGTGGGCTTTGGGTGGTAATAAATTGCTTTAGATCAGCTATCCAGAGTGAAACTCACAAAACTAAGAGTCAGTATCATTCATTACAAATTGAATTGGGAAGACATACTCAACCTTGCCATCTTACATAGATTATGTCATGCATGAATGCTGTCTGGTTAGAGGACTCTATTGCCTGTAAACATGTGCAATTTAAACACTTTTTTATTTACATTATAACATTAGTGTGTGTATCAGTGTCAACATTCCTGAGGTAGTTATTGCCGAGCACCTTAGTGCAAGGCAACTAATCCAGGAGTGTAGTGAAATGTCGACCTTAGTTTGTATGTTTATTTATGTGTATGTGCTTCTGTCATAGGCACATTAATCAGTTGACTGCTTGTACTGGTGATGGCATAGTGCTCTGATGTAGAGACGAGTCAGGGACCTACAGCATGGCTTTGACACCTAGCTACACAGAAGAAACAGTGAGATATAGATGAAAGTGAACAAGAGAAACGACAATCCCATGTATGTATGTATGTAGATAATCTTACTTGTGAAAGTGGATTAATGGATACGAAGTGAAATATTGGATTTGGAAAGAAACGTACATACAATGTTCCAACACCTAAAAACGCTAACCACACTTCTCGAGACTGACCCAACCCACTGACATCATTTTATGGCTATGAATATCATTAAAAAACATCCAGGTTACTAATGGTGATTTTTGAGCATTTGACAGAATTTAGTACACACCTACAAGGTAACAACCACGGCCACACACTTAAACCACGCCCTTTACCCCATGCATGACCTGTTGTTGCTGCTTAATGACTATGAATATCATTAACGCTGAGGAGGTGTGCGAAATTTATAATTCTTTAATTACAATGAACAAGCCACACCCACCAGATTGATAGCACTTTTACGTTGCCCATACGCACGTTTTTGCCTTCACACCACCATATGCCATCATTCTAAAGCAAAAAAAAAATTGAAAATAAAACATGCTTTAATAGAGCACTGAGCCTGTTTTTCAAAATTCTTCCCATTTCCAACACTGGTGACTCTATTGCATATAATTTGGCCACCGTTCACTTTCTCTACCCCAAACTTGGCTCCTTTTCCGACATGGAGTACTACTTCCACCAGCTTCCTTACGAGGACTCGAAAGTCCCCGAGCGCATCGTAGGATCAATCAAATGCAGTGCTCTCCCTCTTTTGACTGGAACTGGGGCTAACAAAATGACCCCGCTGCATGTTGGCACCAGCTACACCCACGATTTCAGGTTTCACAGCAAGGAAAATGCCTCGGCTACCCACCAGAGGGTGTGGGCGGGGTCAAAAAATACTAAATTCATCGGCAGCGAGGGGGCTGTGCCCCCTTCCAACCCCGCATTAACGGGGGGACACCCCCCTTTAAAATTCCGCCCATAGTCGTTATTTAGGCCAAAGGGCGGCCGAAAAATCATCAACTTTTTTAGCCACGTTCAGCAGCTTGTGTTTGACGCCAATTACAAGCATTTGAACAGCTTCGTGTAGCCAGGAACAGATGGCGAACCACGTAGGGGTGAAATGTCACATATATGTGACATCAGTGCTCTAAGGGTTAATCATCAACATGACAGTTCGGCCAGCAATATAGAAAGCAATAAAAAATACCCAATAATAGCTACAGTAAATTATAACTAAACTCACAAAGTATTTGTGATCATTCACTGCAACTACAAGTTCATTCAGGCTCATGCTAGGCAGATTCAAAAACGGCTTTGAAGCTGCTTGTGCTCACATGCATGTATTACAACCTGTTTTGAAGCTGTTTGCCTCTCTTGAAGTCATTTGTATGTATTACAACCCACTTTGAAGTGCTGAGAAGCTTGGCTGGGCAGCTGATGATAGGGGCTAGCTGGATTGAAAATAGGCTAGTGGTTAATAACTGGGCCTTAAAATAATTTTATATACATTATATAAATTTCAACCATGGTACCAAATTCAAACAGGCGTGGTCAACAACACCCCCTTTCAAAAACGCCTGGAACTGCATCAATATCAGATAATGCACATTAAGGTTCCGGAACATGTGGGTACAGTTGGAAGTACCAGGTCTGTTGAAAATATGATGCATGGGTCAACCCCTAAAGGGTGGGACACAGTCACATCCAGGCAGAAATAGCATTGCATCTTACAGTGTTGCTGGACCATTTCCATCTGCAGGTGTTAAAGTAAAAACACATACAAAATAAATAAATATAAATAGTTAATGTACAAACAATATACATACACTCTACATTTTGTTGGTAGAGAATCCTAGACATCACAGTTGCTTTTCTGATTCACGATTATTACTTATTTTTGGAGAAAGTAATGGTTTGAATAAATCTTGGATGTATATGTTGGTAATCTGATAGCTGAAAAGCCTTGTATGATTTCTTGGTAGTTTTGTAACAATGAATCGCATTTTTGTATTGACAACCCACTAAGTAGTGTTCTAGCTCTTGCCAAAATGAGTAATGGAGATAAAAACAATATATGATTTCTTCTCTGATAAGGTGATTCAGCCCACGATTGTATCTGAAGTCATATTCCTCGCTGTCCAGTATTTTGTCAGCATTGCCTGGAACATTTTGTCGTCGTCTATTCATCCTGTATATTTACTTAAACTTCATTATTTTATACATAATGCATGTAGATCAAAGATTGTAACATACCCTTTGGATCAGTGAATAGAACTCTTTTAACGTTTAATTGCACTATATAGTTCACAGACTGAAACTACTTTGATATCTGCTGATGACTAGCCTACACATACTGCAGTACAAGCTGACTACAATGCATATGAGAGTTCTATTACACAGAACTCTTTTTAACAAAGCAAAATTTAATACTCGTGAATGTGCTAAGGTGGAGCGTCAGATGAGGGTACAATATTTATAACAGTTGTGACTCACACTGCTCACAACTCGTGGGTTCCCACAGATGTTTATATCTTAAAATCAATCGTTAAACTTCAAAACATAGTTATCTGTACATGAATTTTTGTTCAAATGTTTTAGATATCCTAACACAGATCTAAATTCCTTTTGACAATCCTAAATGATTATAAATGTAATACAGGAGGAATGCATCAATATTGCTTACTTCACAAACTATAAATGTGGTACCTTCCTCTCTAAATTGATCTTGAAGATGGACCCTTCTTGATTTCTACAAAGGAAAGAATTGTAATACTTCTTAATTACATTCTTCTTATTACATACGTCTCCTTGAGGTTTAACCTAAAAAAAGAAGCAATAAAACATACATCATTATAAGTAAAGGCATACTTTTTGTGATTTTTTTATTACTTCTTCACACTACAGAAATGAAAAAATAAACAGGTATACAGGTAAGAGGTAATATAAGATATGACAAGACACTAATAATTAACATACATGATATACATGTATAAAGACATACTTGTCTGATACAAACTGTTTGAGCTAAAAAGATAAAGTAATTAACATACATGATATACATGTATAAAGACATACCTTGTCTGATACAAACTGTTCAAGCTAAAACGATTAAGTAATTAACATACATGATATACATGTATAAAGACATACCTTGTCTGATACAAACTGTTTGAGCTAAAAAGATAAAGGATATCTATATATGAGCACTCACATTTGCAATCCCTCTAGTCAATAACACTACATGCAAAGAACATAGGTGCAGGACGTCCATGAAGAATTGATAAAACAATTATTTTCCCTACCATCTGAAATAATTCATCCCCCAGGTGAAGTGTCAATTGCACCACATTCTGAATTAACATTAGTTCTACTATTGCTATACTTAAAGCAGAGTTACGCATACCTATATAGTCTACTACTAGTTTCTCTGTGAATGCTATGTTTAAATGATTGTTTTCTTTTTGTAATCATCACACCATGTTAGTAAATAGACTTCAAAGTAACATTTCATTCTACAACATTTTCCTTTGATCTATGCATACTTCTTTTATAGTTTCCACATCTATTCAGAGCTGGAGCCAAAAGGGAAGGTTGTAACCCCCTCAACCCACCCCACCCCCCCTGGATCTGCCACTGATTTCCCATACATTCATAGAATTAAGTGTGATATTATATTATACAACAGATGATTACAAACAATTAGGTCTTGGTATCACACTTGGACAATGTGTTTTAGCATAGTTTTAGTTTTTAACTAAAAATATCTTTTGAATGATTAGAATTAAAAGAAAAAAAATGCTATCCTTAGAAAATTTTAGTATACCAGAAAAACTACTGTTAGTTTATTATCATCATACATCAACATGCACATACCTGGAAAGCACTAGTGTGTGCTGTAATGCTGTAATACTCTACACAATCAGGGTGTCAGTGGGGTACCATCAAGAAGAGAACCACTTTGCAACTGCTTCATTAATAGCACAAAAAAACCCTCTCGGGCCCCATCATCCAACAGAGATGCGACAGCGTCTAACAGTGATTCAATGACAGTGACTGGGCCTTATAGGACTATATAATTATTATTTATGACTGTTGAACTTGGTTTATTACACAATGACAATTTTATATATTATTACAATTTTGTTTTACATAATTATTGTCATGTCTTCAAATTCAAGAATACTGTAACTAATAAAACAGACAGGAAGATAACAAAAAACATTTTTAAAAATGAAAGAGTATGTAGGGATATATATCGAAACCGAAAAATCACAGGTACAAAATGGCTTTGGCAACAAAATGGCTTTGGCAACAAAATGAAATACTACTTCCACATAACAACCGTACATAAGTATCACTTCTACATGTTTTGCCTTTACTTAGCTATACAGTGCAACTCTGATAGTAAGTACCCCCTAGGGCAGTGCAAAATAATACAGTGCAACATCACTACTAAGTACATATGATACTACATACACCTGGATATTGCATACTAAAATTGCATCACATAATACCATTGTAACTACATGACATACAACACTTACAAAGTACCACGGTTTATAAGTATTACAGTGCAACATCACTACTAAGTACATATGATACTACATACACCTGGATATTGCATACTAAAATTGCATCACATAATACCATTGTAACTACATGACATACAACACTTACAAAGTATTATTTTGCACTGCCCTAGGGGTACTTACTATCAGAGTTGCACTGTATTTTGTACTGCCCTAGGGGGTACTTACTATCAGAGTTGCACTGTACTTATAAACCGTGGTACTTTGTAAGTGTTGTATGTCATGTAGTTACAATGGTATTATGTGATGCAATTTTAGTATGCAATATCCAGGTGTATGTAGTATCATATGTACTTAGTAGTGATGTTGCACTGTATATAGTTATCATTGCACTTCATTGTATCAATACAATGAAGTGCAAGATATAATCCAATCACTTGTGTAAATTAGGTTTGCATTGATTTAGTCATTCCAATACTTATAGTATTCCTACACTGTGGTGTTGGTAGGTCACATCTTGGTGCGAAAAGTTTGCTACCTAATTAATTCATAGTGTCATCAATTATTACACGTTAAATAATTGTGATAATAATGACACTGCACTATCTAATTACTAATTACCTTCAGAAATTCTGTTACCCAACATTTCTCTTGCTCTCCTCTTGTTCTCCTCTTTGCTGTTTACGTTTCTCTACACTCTTCTTACACACTGCAGAGTCCCTTATCTTTCACTCTGCTTTGAACAACACACAAAAGTGTTTGAAATAATTTGTTGACTCACTATAGTGCAACCAAGGAAATTTTTTGAATGATAGGTAGGAATGGGCAAGCTGGTTGACCTTCCCAAAACTTCGTTTGGGGAATACGTAAGTTGCTGAAGGCTGGTTCTTATCAATAGGAATGGTTTCTTCCTTCAACCCACCTACTTGAGTACTGGTAGATGTTACGTGAGGTTCAGCTGTATTACTAGATGAAGTTATCAACTTCCAGACATCTTCTGGCTTCTGCACAAGTGTTCGATTACCTGCATGGTTGTAGTGGTCACACCCAATTTCAATTACTCTTATTTCGTTTCTGGTTAGCTGTCAGTTTATACATTAATTTTTTTAGAGGGGTGAAAATTATTGGTCGGGCAAATGCCCTGCCTGCCATACCACTCCCAACGCCTATGCTATAACCTTAAACTTCTAAATGCACTTGTTGGAAGATTATTAGAAGTGGTACAACAATTAGGACAAGCATTAGGAGTGGGAATTGTGTATCATTCAGTTGTCCCTAGAGAGTTCTGAAATACAATGATAACTACTATAGCAAGCTGAGATGTGCAAATATAATTGAGATGGACAGTTAGAACTGAAATAACAATAATTGATATCTTTTTCTCACATAGTACTAGTATGCATTTACTAATGATACCTGAAAACAAAGCCTGCTAACCTCCTGCACTTTGAAGCCATCTCTGTATAACTAAATTTCATTAATTGTGTTTTTCTCAAAATGCAAGATTAGCTACTTTAACATTTTACTCGCTTTACTGTAGCTTTATCTCTACCGCGAATTTGGATGTATCAATCATATATTATTGTAGAGCTGTTTTAACACTCTATTCATGATCAGATAAGACAAAACATCTACCAGATAGCGGGATTTATTGACGAGGGGTTAAAATTGGCGATTTGGCGAATTTAAAAAAAATGCCAAAGAAAAGTACAGCCAAATTTTAGCTGCGCCCAGACACTCCACCCACATCAAAACCTTGCCATGCTTGTATCGTTCACGCGTATGAAGTAAAAGAAGATGTCATATTCTTATTTCCAAAAACAAGAAAAGCACGATTGTCTCCCTAAAACTCCTCAACCTGGGTCATTGCTGACAGAACTGGAAATTGACAAGACTAATAAAGTTGTTGAAGCAGTCCTGGACAAGCGAGGTGAAGGTGATCACACTGGTCATTCAAAACGTGGAAAGTACACTATCTATACTGCTGTTGAAAGAGCCAGAATTGGAAAGTATGCTGCAGAAAATGGAACAACAAGGGCTTGTAAACATTTTTCACAGCTGTGGAAAAGAGATGTCCCAGAAGCAACTGTCAGACGTTTGAAGAATGAATATCTTACGCAGCTTAATCAGCAGAAACACACAGAAATGCCAGTGGAATCGTTACCCACTAAATAGAAAGGAAGACCCCCTTCTAGTCGGAATAGAACTTGATAAGGCAATTCAGGATTATATACAATCGTTGCGGCTGATAGGTGGAGTTGTAAATACAGCAATTACTGTAGCCGCTGCTCAGGCAATTATCAGTGCTAGGTGTCCTGGTATGCTTCAGTGTGAAGGTGGTGATATTTGTATTGGGAAAGACTGGGCAAAATATTTGATACAACGTGTGGGATTTGTTAGAAGAAAGGTATCCAATGCTTGTAAAGTTTTACCAGCAGAATATGCAAGAGATGAAGGAGCAATTTTTAGCTGACATAGCAGCTGAGATGATTCTAAATGATATCCCAGCTGATCTTGTTATCAACTGGGATCAAACTGGGCTTAGGATTGTTCCCACGGGTGAATGGACTATACATTTCTCAGGGGATAAAATCGTTCCTGTAGTTGGAAGTGGGAACTTTGAAGATGTTGCGTCGCCAGTGAACAACCTCCTTATAGCAACTCTGTATTATTATATCAGTAGCAGAAGACCCATCCCATTTACCCCAAACAAATGAAGTTTCAGGTAGTCAATCATACATAGGAAGCGGACTCATGTGCTCAGCATTATAACAATCTTGAAATGTGTCTTGGTTTCTTACACTCATATTGGGCAGATCAGCCTCACTGATGGTATCAATCTCAGAATCAAGGGAAACAGACTTTTCTGGGACAGAATGGCAGTGATTTTGAGTCTGAGAGTTCGATGTCAGCAGAGCATTTTCACTGGTAGTTTTCTTATTCCTACACAAACCCATTCTACCAGGAGAATCTACTTTCACACACTCCATTACTCATACAACTACAACACTTCATGACAGCCCTGATTACTCTTATTATCAATTACATGAGTTACAATATAATAATAAAATTGATTAGTTTTCATACATGAATCAGCAACATACATATTAACTAATAGAGACTAAAAACACGCATAGACAGGGGATATTCTATTCCATGACATAATAACTGTTAACTATAACACTACTGTAATACCTATAGAGTCGAAAGAAGTTTTCAGTAAACATGGTGTAACAAGATAGATATAGTGATTTATGATTTGTGCTTGGATCATTATATTTTGATGGTCATTGCACATTCACTGGTTTATGAAACAACCTTGTCCACCTTCTCTGGCTGTGTAGGCTACATCTCTTTTTAGTTACAATGTTTCCAGCAACAGAAAAGATGCTTTCAGAAGGGACAGATATACTGGAATGCTCAAGTGCACAAGACTTTCTTGGCAAATATGGACAGTGAAGGAAACCTTTCCTCATTATTTCTCCACCACTCTATAGGATTTGGAATCATGATCTAAAACTGGGTCTTCGATGAACTGTTCCACTTCATCCATACTTATTAGTATGGCAGTATCTTCGGTTTCTGTCCCTAAAAGGAAATGCATTGCACTAGTTTTCTTTTGCCACTTTGCAGGTGGCTCTGTAGTACATTGATTACTACATTCCTTTTGACCTTCAAGTTTCAACAATTCAACTTGATCCATCAGTTCATCAAGCAATCTCTCTTTGTTCTGTGCTATGGAACATCGGATGTGAATATTTTGGATCAACAGCAGCACAGAGAACAGGCAGGTTCTTCGCTGTATCAAGAGAAGAGGATTTAAAGCGTTGATTTAGTTGATTGGTAACAGTTCGTTTCAACCTCTATCACTGTCTTCAATAGTCAAGTGACAGTAAGGAGGCCATTAATGGTGGAAAAGATTGTAGAAGAAGATGTATTCTGTTCTAAACCAAATACAGTAATTGCGGCTTCAGAACACGAATGTACAAAAACAGCCATTCTTATTTTCTACAGAGATTTTCAGAAAGCCACCCAGTAGTAATGACACTTTTGTTTTGTAAAATGTAGAAATTCACACCATCAGAAATTAGATTGACACTTTTATAATTATAATTATAGGATGTTCAAGCTCTAAAACAACCAAGAATGTAAAAAAAAACAGCATTTCAAGAAAGTCAGGAATTATTAATAGTTCAGAGCAACTGTTGAAGGGATTTAGTAACTTGAATGAAATCACAAATACTTGCATAAAATATAGTTCCATCTCCTGACACAGCATTGCTCTTGGGCATGAATGTCAGGTGGTTTTTGGCATTGGCCAAACATATATAGGGTGGTGTCCAACAAGCCTTTCCTCGACCTCTCTTTGACTGGAAACAGTCCAAACACTTTAGAGATTACCTGGGTTGTCAATTGGGAGGCCGTATTAAGCCTGACAGTCCTTCTCAACTGTAGAGAGGTTGTAATCACTCATATTTGTACTGTTATTATATACCTAGAGCAAAGAAGGTGACTGCACACTATAGTCTCTAATGCACACACCCAACTTAAAACACATGCGGCTATCATAAAGTATTGACACCATGAGTATAGTCAGCACCTCTCTCTTCCCCCATCAAATGTGTGTGTAGAAATTCAGGAAATCTGGAAATTGTTCTGTATATTGTTAAATTCCATAATTATAATTTTAAAAATTGTCATCTAATTTCTGATTTTTTGAATTTCTATATTCTACAAAACAAAAGTGTCATTACCAACAGAGGTTCAAATTTCAATTTTGCACCACCACGCATAGTTATACTTAATTACCATGAAACCACATGATATTAACACACAACCTACAAACCACATTGTTTAAACAATCAAGTAAACTCAACTTTGAAGATAAATCATGCTTATATATTCATTGTTTATTTAAAAGCGAATATGAAATATGAAATATGAAAATCCTGGCAAGAACACTGCACTGTAGAAAACAAGAATGGCCATTTTTGTATTGTTTGCGATCATCTTTAAACAGCACAGATAGCAAGGCGTTCCAACATGTAGTAGATGGCATTCCACCTTATTATAATCATTAGATTAATAATTATAGTAATGCAGTAAACTTTGGTACTGTTTCCTTCATCTGGATATGGTGTTCCTACAGAAAATATTAATGCTGTAAATAAAACAGAATAGTCATCACACAATCGATACTGAAACAAAACAAAAAATGACCTTCTCTGTTCCAGGTTATTGATTCATTGGAAAGCATCCAACTATTTACTCATTACATAAATTGAATTGAGATATGAAACCGAAAAAGCACACAAACAAAATTGGGATGGTACCTTAGTAACAAAACTAAACTATTTGGAATTAAGATGTCATTTTAACTGAACACCAGTTCTAGTGGAGCTAGAGGAGTAGAGGGGGAGTTATATTATGCCCCATGCCCCGAGGCATTACATGCCAATGCCATTTCTGTAATTTTGTTCAGTAATTATTATTAATGAACATATAATGTTTTATGTCTCATCTTCTTGCTCTTGCTCTTCCTTTCCATTTTCCTTCTTCCTCTTCTATCTCTTCTATCATATGATGGAAGTTGGGATGTAGATGGAGATAGTACTTCAATTCTCAGTGGTGGTCAATATCCATGCTATTAATAGAGAGATAAGAGATAACTAAAAACAAAAGAATCAACCCAATGCAAGGTATGGATGATAATATTTTAAAAAATATGTAAACATGGATACAAGTACTTATACACACTACTATATAAACCAAGAGAGAAAAAAATAACTATAAACATATACTATAGATTAAGTACAACATTTTGCGTATGGTTCTAACGAGCAGATTTTTCTTGGAGGAAATCTACAGAAGAATGAATGTAGTGATAAGTAAATACTATGACTAACTTTTTATTTTCCATCACACATCAACATTAGTCCGAACTAATAATTATTACAAATGGTGCAATGTCACTTGTAACAACTCTTTTATACTCTGCAAACTTTCTTCCATCTAAGCTGAAAAAAGTGCCACAGTGTCTGTTACAAGTTGTACTGTGTGCACTTTACATGAAAGGTTGTTACTTCATACAAAGAGTCATGAAATTGTTGCATTCTGTGCTTTGTACTTTTGTAATGGGTACGTACAATAGTATCTTCGTTGTGACTTGCTTTGTATCAATAAACCATGTGCTTTTTTAAATATACTTGTTCCGTCATTTGACAAAATTGTTCTAGACCACACCTACTGTTTAAAGCCTGGTTCCATAAATTTGTCCAATGAAAGTGTCACATTCTGTGATCCTGAAGATATTCCAATTGTATTCAGTACCAAAATAATTACTGCAGAAGACATTTTGGAAAGGAAAACTAGAGATCAAACCTCCAATGCTTTATGGTTTACAGAAAGACAAAACCGAATAACGGGATCCAAGTGTGGACGCACCCTTCAACTGATAAAAAAGACAACAGCACTTCTTCAGTCTACCATTTACAGGAAGCCATTTATACATGTTCCAAAAGCAAAAGGGATCATTCATACTACCACCAGGTCCAGCTGCAGCTGTACGTTACAAGATTTATGGCCCACTGGTGTGACTTTTGCGTTTATACTTCAAAAGGTGTTGTTGTAGAACGAATATTGCCCGATAAACAGTGGCAAGAAGAATGCATTCCCAAGTTGGACAAGTATTTTTTTGATCATATCTTACCCGAGTTGATTGACCCTCAATGTAAGCCTAGTTTTTATTTGTAAGGCATTGACTAGACAGAGCAGTATATTGTTAGAAAGTGGAGATTCAGTAATGGCAGATCGAGGAAGATATTATCTTGAGAGGTGTACATCTCAATATTCCACCATATCTTCAAGGTAAAACACAACTTTCAGAAAAAGGTCTTTGAGAATTCATGTGGAACGTGCCATGGAAAGAATAAAGAATTGATAATGATAATATGATTAACAAATAAATAGTTTGAGGGAAAACATCATCTAGACAAAAATAAGTGATATAATATTATAAGACAGTAACTGTCTTATTATATCACTTATTTTTGTCTAGATGATGTTTTCCCTCAAACTATTTATTTGTTAATCATATTATCACTATCAATTTTCTACATAATATGGACAATGAATTTTATAATTTAAACTAATGGTGGTTGCAAATTACATAAAACACAGCACACAAAAAAAATCCTATAAGTGATGTCAGTTAATGGATACAGGAATACGTTTGTCAAAAATGTGGAAATTCTTTATTCTTTCCATGGCACGTTCCACATCAATTCTCAAAGACCTTTTTCTGAAAGTTGTGTTTTTCCTCGAAGATATGGTGGAATATTGAGATGTACACCTCTCAAGATAAGATCTTCCTCAATATCGAAACCTCGATCTGCCATTACTGAATCTCCGCTTTCTAACAATATACCGCTCTGTCTAGTCAATGCCTTATCAGAGATGTTTCCAGGGAACAAAGATGAGACAAAAGTAATTGTGCCATCAGGAGAGATTCTATCAGAGCTTTGAAGGTGTTTTCATTCTTGTAATTTGAGAAAGTCATTTGTTGCAGTTCTGGTAGGTGATGTTGCTCTATGTATATTTCTGTAGCATTGATTATTACTTGTGTTGTAGGGTACTGCTCTTTAAACTGTTTCGGCATGTTGACTCTCACTATTTCTCTTGAAAGGCCACACATTGGAATTTCTTTCAGCTTCAAGTACAAAACGTTTATCCATGTGCAAGTTATTCTACTAACTGTAGACTGAGAGATATTGAATCGGTAGGCAAGATGTTGCTCTAGCAGTCCCAGGTGAAGACGAACTAAGGTCAAGAACATCTCTTCAATGGGCGGTAATGATCTTGGGTAACAGCGTTTACTTTCTTCCCCTGTTTGCGCACAACTTTCTTCTTGCTTTTTTGAATAAATCAAGCAACTAGCTGCTGGTTCGAGAAACTTAAAGAAACCTTTAAGACAAGAAAATGTACTGAATCCGGTATAGAAAGCTATCTTAGCATCATCATCTTTGATAGAAGACAACCGAAATAACTGCTGGTTTAGTTTCATATCTTGATCATGTACCTTTCCCTTCCAGCTCAGCAGCTCACTGGTTAGTTTGAGTTCACATTGCTCTGTCTGTGTTGAAACTTCATTCACATGTTGTCGCTAACTCGTCTAATGATGGTACAGTGTGATCTTTTGGTTTCTTTCTAGCCTTTCCTCCACGTCTTTGTAGAAGTAGAGAAGGGACTTCACCAGGATACAGATGCCTGCCTCGTGCATCAAAAAGTGTTGCTGTTCAGTGGAAGATTTTTCCAACGAATTACATGTACCCATTGTTTCAGTAGCGTCTTGTCTTTCAAAGGAAGTCCAAAGTAGGAAAGGTGAGACTCTCTATCTGATCCGTTAGAGCAGTATGGAACAAAGCAGAAACGAACCATACTGCTTTCTAATTAACGTGCTGTCCCTTTGACCGCAATTTCTAATAGTTGGAATATTAGTAATGCATAAGCCCTATTATAATAATGCAGTAAACTTTGGTACTGTTTCCTTCTTCTGGACATGGTGTTCCTACAGAAAATATTAATGCTAAATTAAAATAATCACTTCCATATAACAACCCTACATAAGTATACTTTCTTTTTTTTATACTCAACAGCTATACTTATGTAGGGTTATATGGAAGTGGTTATTTTAATTTTGCTGCTAAGGTACCATCCCAATCTTGTTCTTGCAGGAGGTTTTTACTTGTATGAAACTTTATTTGAAAATTATAAACAATAAATTTTTGTGAGTTGTTTACATTAATGACATGAAGGGTGGAAGTTAGTTTAGTAAGTTGTGTAAACTTATAACAACTGGTCAGTTTTTACCCACTGAATGCAAACATAATTCTTGAATTTGGACGCAGAAGATAATTGCATAGCCTAATTTAAGTGACCACACCCCTCATGAAAATTAATAACCCCAAAAAATATTCGCGCACCATGTTTGACCTACCTTACAAAATTTCTAGACCCGCCCCTGTGTCATGCATACATGTTTTGACTTTGAATGCTAGCTGTCATTCCACTTTTTACAAGAATGACCTTGATACATATAAAAGGCATGGATGATGTGACTTTATAAGACCATGTAATTAGAAAATATCAAGAAACACTAACTTGATGGGCAGATGTGTTTAAACTATATGAGGAGTTTTTTTAACAGACACTGCACATCTCTTAGGAGACAGGATGACTGCAGTCACTAGAGGCACTATCTGTTTCGACAGACAGTGCACTTAAATCAGTTACTTGTCACCCAGTGTCAATAACCAGTGATATTTTTATGAGGTACATGTGTAAGTAAATCTTAACTAAGTACCTACGAGATTAACAAATATCATTAATAGGAATCGAGTTCAGATAATATCTCTATGCCTGTACTGCAGTTTGCAGGTCCTGTTGGAACATTTAAATTGTTGTTAATTTTGATTGACTCTTATAATTAGAATATAGTTCTGTTATCACGTTAAAAGAAAATTTGTTCATACAGTCCTTTAGATAGTTTTGACACATCAACAGCTAACATAGAAGTAGAGAATAACTCCTACAGGAAATATTATAGAATCTTACATGGTCCGCCGAACCGGATAGCTGTTGAGGAATGTGTACGCAGGATCGAATCAGATTAGAATCTTCGAACAGACATACAAAAAAGCGACCAGCAAAGAAATATCAAGGAAAAGAAAGGTGCGAGGTGCACATCGATCGTCGGTCACCCGAATACTCTCACATTAGTGAATTGTTACCAGGGTTAACGGAGAAACTAGAACTAGCCAATATAAGGCAAAAGAAAAGAGTCAAATATTGAAGAGTCTGGATGAAGAATTACTGACTATCACACCAGACGATGAGCTTGAAGGTGAAGTTGAACAAGCAGACTTAATTCAAGAAAGGATACAGTTAGCCATTTCGGAGATAGATGATGCGTTGAGTGGGGAAGAGATGTCCAGTCACGAACCCCAGGCTTCTTTTGAGCCGTTGACAGACAAAGAGCAACTTCCCTCAGGAATTTCTCCATCTCCAAGAGGAGATACGATGGCCACCTCAGACACAACAATCACTACACTTCCTATCCCTACTGAAGACACCACTGAGGCCTAGTGAGGATATGGGTTTCTCCAGACCTGACACTGTCCCCAAATCAGAATTGCCGAAAATTGACCTAAAATGGTTCAATGAAGATTTGACCCGCTGGACATCGTTCTGGGAGTCATTCGAGTCAGCTGTTGACAAAAATTCCTCATTATCAAATGTAGATAAATTCAATTATTTGAACTCACTCTTGGAACGATCAGCAGCTGATGCCGTGGCTAGACTTGCACTAACCTCTGCCAATTACATGGAAGCTATTGCCATTTTAAAATAAACAATTAATAATAAACCGTCATATGGAAATGCTTTTGAAATTGGAGCCTGTCACCTCACTAACAAACTTGAGGGCACTCTGAACAAGGTGGAGTCACATGTGAGAGGACTTAAGTCGTTAGGAGTCAGTGCAGGATCTTATGGTACCCTTCTGTCATCTGTACTAATGGAGAAGCTACCATCTGAGCTCCGCCTCATTATAAGTCGAGCCATAACGGAAGACCAATGGGATTTAGAGACCCTCCTCCAAATAGTGTGGAACGAGAAATTGACGCTAGAGAAAGGTCAACTGCAATTGTTCACAGTCACACCTCTCAACAACGAACAACCCACTACCTCCACTCTAGGTATGACTTGCGTATACTGTAATGAGTCACATGTTCCTTCCTTATGTAGAAAAATAGTGACAGTGGAAGCCAGAAGGGAGTCCCTGAGGAGTGGAGAGCGTTGTTATATCTGCCTGAGACGGGGTCACCTCGCAAAACGGTGTCAATCAAGACTTTATTGTAATCATTGCCAAGGCCGTCGCCACAGTAGTATTTGTAATCAAGGAAACTCATTGCCAAGAAGGACACAACCCACAACTCTGCCGGACTCAACTCAAACCAGTAACAGTCCCCCTACCACTTCCATGTATAATTACTCAAGCAAACCAGTACTGTTACAGACGGCCAGTGTTAACACCGATGATCCAACCAAGACATCAAGAATTCGAATGAAACTTGACTCTGGAAGTCAGCGATCCTATGTCACCACCAGAATAAAGGATGCCCTAAACCTGGTGCCTGTAACCACAGAGAAGTTGTCAATCAAGACCTTTGGCTCTACCAAGGAGACCCAGCAAGTATGTGAGACAGTTCTTGGAATTAAAACAAAAAACCATTCATCAGAACAGTTTCCAGTACTGGTAGTAACAACAATCTGTGGCACACTTGATTACCAACCTACACATCATGCATCAGCCAAGGGCAAAAATGGAATCTCACTCAATGATTGTTTGGAAAGGGGCCCAAAGTTTGACCAGTGCATCATGGAAATTTTGTTAAGATTCTGAATCCACAGAGTGGCAATCACCGCTGATATTGAAAAGGCCTTTTTGATGGTGCCTATTGCCAAACAAGATCAAGCTGAGCGTTATTATGTAAAGTAGGAATTTTCACCATGGCTGGGCCTTGTCGGCTCGGACTAGATGAGGAATTCGTAGCCGTTTCATTACAACTAACAGCAAGATCTACAGAACCAACAGCCACATTATACACAGATCCAGCTTCAGATATTAGAGACACCACTAGAACTAACTCACACAGTACACACTCGTGCTTACTTATGATTTGATTGGTTCATTCAATAGCTGGATCCTAGGACAAGCAACCTGCAGAGTACAGTACAAGTACCTTCTATGAAAAAATTAGATGTAATGACAACCCCAACTTCTTCTTTCTATATACAGTCTTCTTGGAAGAAAAAACCTCCACAGGCCACCCAGAGCTAGTCCTGAGCACATTATGCTGGCATAATTTTGAGAATTATAGGCGGATTAAAGCTGTGAGCATTATGCTGGCATAATAGGAAAGAATTCAGACATAATTAAATTAAACGTTCATTAATTAGTTATTACTCTAATAAATGCCCAAAAAAGCATGGCTGGAACAACTTCCTCTAGAATTTGTGAAGAGGAAATTCTTTCTGTCAATGAATCAAGTGAAGATGAGCCTTCTTTGGCTACAGATAGTACTTCATTCTTTTTTGAGTTTGCTTAAGTAATATTTTTGATAAATAGTATATTCTCAATGATGTTCATTTTAAGTTGTTAGCAAACAGCCAATCAGGAGTAAATAATCCTAATAATTCTTTAAGGAGTAATAGGGTAATATGCAGAAATAATAGGAACATTTTGTGGGCATTGCTCAAAAGAATAATGGGTGAAAAGTTGAGCATAATGTGCACAGGCCTACCCAGAGCAAGACGTTCCACTATCCAAAAAGTGTAAATCTATCAAGTTGTCTACAAGATTTATCCCAACCTCTTCCGAGATGGATGCATACACCAGACATAAAGCCAAACTGAAGCAGTTATCTGGTAAATAATTGGGGTGAGCCTGAGCGAGCCTCACACTAGTGAGGTAGCTGAAAAGTTTGCATTGTATCTTTGACATCTCTCTGTGAGGTCTGGTACTACTTTGTGTTATAGGTGTATCTTTTTATGACCTGTAGGGCCGTCCTTATGATTGCTTTTCTACGGGTTCGATATATTATATATTTTTTTCTAGTGTCCACTTGCACGAGTATGTGTTGTATACGTAGTTAAGGAACTTGCATTATACGCGGGGCTCTGTCGATTAATGGGCGTGGCACGTAAAAGAACGCACACTGGAACTACTAGCTAACTATTCTACCTGAAATATATTCCTAAAGTTCTACAACATCCTTTAAAAGGTAAAGAGAGTAGATAATTAAAATAATAACTATAATAGGCTGTTGTGTTTCAGGCATGATTACATGCTGGTCATAGGGATACTTTTTTCTCTATATCTTGTTTTAGTTGTCTCAGCATACAAATTGTTACTTTCATGCTCTGTTGAAAGCACTCCATTTAATCTGGGAGTCCACACTGTTTGATAAACATGGTATCCTCTATGCCCACACAGTAAGTTAAGACTAAGATCAGTAGTACTGGTATCACCAGCGATACCATCCATGCTCTCTCTCTCTCTCTCTACTGACAAACTGTTACATTAATTAGACATCACGTGATTTGTTTAAACCTAGAGTAGATTGATTGCAAACAAGATATCATCCAGCAATGTCTCTTTTCCAGTTTGGATTCACATAGGTAGACAAAGTTCATTGGGAAAGGGGGAGGGGGGCACAACTAATTGTTGATGCGAACCTGAACTAATTATTAATGAAAACAATAAACCTACCTAGAAGTGCCAGGCTCACTTTGAGTTCTGAACTGAATCAAGCGAGCTCTGTTGAATTTCATTCGGCCACGCCCACAAAATGGTGGAATACTGCCTCATCCACAATACCAGAATTAGGCTCACAGCGAGCAAATGCTGGAAAATTGATATAGATTGGAATTTATTCCCCACTAATTTGCAGGAGGCAAGAAAAAGTTATTCTGTCTTAAAATTATAGTTTCTAGTAAACAGATTGGAAAAGCTATAAGTATGCCACCAACATCTGTATTAGCAGGTGTAACGATACTTACCAGTGAAGTGTTAAACAATGTGTGCAAGAAATTAGGTGGTGAAGCAACAAACCCAACTTGGATTGTTGGTGATGCACTAATTCAAGCAGGCTATTGGGGTTGTTCTATGAGTTATCCTCATTCTTAACTCAAATCAATATTTTTAAATTAAGAGGGTTGAGTGACTCGTATGAGCTAGCTATATTTTTGCAGCTCTACAATGGACATTCATGGACTCACACTACAGGTAAATTCCTTGCTTATCAAGATATCACTATACTGCTTTATACAATTTTCATTTCACAGTTTCAGGTGAGGCAAATTTCTCTATGGATACTATTCACCTCACTGTGGGTGGATTCAGCCAACCAGCTGTTGCCCGTAATCTCACTGAAATTCCTGAAAAAGGGTTTATTACAACGTTTTTTGTGGCTCTTCCCACAGCCCCTCTATTCAAAGTTTGATGGTCTGAAATCAGTGGACAAAATATTTGTTGCTAAATAGGTCAATTTCATAAATAATTACTAAAATTCTCAGTCTGTTGAAAAATTATCCTACAGCAACTAGGCAATTGTTCGTTGCTGTTAAGTACTGCAGACAGTTTGCAACACAATTGTGGAACCTATGCAATTTCATGTGGAGTACAAAAGAACTGAGTTATCAAGACATTTGCACCTGCTGAACAGAGTCACAACCCAGGAAGACAATGGTAGCACAGGCTCTTACCAGATCCTGGCGGTTGGTAGTGCCACAAAAACATTTTTCCCAGATACTGTAGCAAGAGCAAACATACGTGACATTAAAACGAATATAAATTATAAATAATTAATAAATATGATTAATAACAGGGTTTATCCAACTAGCAAAAACATTCCACCTTCTGTTTTCTTGCATAAGATACAAGATCCTTTTCCCGGACACAAATTAAATTATAGCCTGAGCTATTTATACTATAAATTGTAGCAAAAGTGAACATACGTTACATTATATTAATTACGCCCTGTTTTCGAAACAGGGTGTATCCAACTGTTATGCTGTGCTAAGATGTAAACATTCCATCTTCTGTTTTCCTGTATAAGATATGTATTGACAAGAAAAGATGCAACTGGTGAGTAGAATAATAACTCTTGTTTGATGGTCAGATGTTGAATTTGGTACAGCATTGTTCTGTACAGTAAGAAGGAAAAGGATACCCTTTTCTTTTTGTTTGAATTGTGTGCGTAAAGGAGTGCTTCAGTGGACTTGATTGACTTCACAAGCCACTTGTGTATTATTACCTTACTAAAATGAATACTTTCTGTTTTCCTGTATAAGATACGTATTAACACAGAGATATGTCTTGACAAGAAAAGATACAATTGGTGAGTAGAATAATAACTCTGTTTGATGGTCAGATGTTGAATTTGATACAGCATGTTTCTGTACAATATGAAGGAAAAGGATACCCTTTTCTTTTTGTTTGAAATGTGTGCATAAAAGAGAAAAGAGTGCTTCAGTGACTTGATTGACTTCACAAGCCACATTTGTATTACCTTACTAAAATGAAAACCTTTTGTTTTCCTATATAAGATACATATTAACACAGAGATATGTCGAGTAGAATAATAACTCTGTTCGATTGTCTGAACGTTGAGTTGAATTCAGTAAAGCAGGAAGAAAAAGGATCTCCTTTTCTTTTTGTTTGAATTGTCAATTTTTGAAACGTGTGCATGAGAGAGTGCTTCACTGACTTCACAAGCCACTTTTGTATTAACTTATTTAAAATGTATAAACTATGATTGTAGCTATTACAAACATGTAGGTGGAGGATTGTAATACACGGCTGTGTCGGTTCAGCATCCATTTGTACATAAAATTGAGTGGGTTTCACAATCGTATTCATCGTTGTAGTTACTCAGCTATCTGATTGGATATTGATATTTAACTACTTGTGTGGAATGAATCCTACTGATATCATAATCGGTATAGATGAAGTGTCAGACATCAGTGTACGCTGAAGCAAGTATGTATATCATATATAATAAAAAAGAATAGTGCAGTGCTTTTTGTATCTGATGAACAAACTTTGCGTAACATTGCAACAAACAATTGTGCTCTCCTTATAGAATGTCGTTTTATGAAGCCTACTGCCACTTTAAGGACAAAGCAGCTATTTATTGTACAAACAATTGGTCTACACAAATGTATCCTGTTATGTTTAGGAGAGTGACTTCAGAGAAGGTCTCCATACTCTTGGAGTGGCTGACAGCATACTCCACTCATTCTTCTGCAATGATGAAAACATTTCTCTCATTAGTTCGGGTTCTCTCTTCTTGAAATGTGTGATAAGATATTTTTTTTTAAATTATAAAAATTTTAGATGACAGTTCAAATGCTCATGAATAAAAGAAAAAGGTGGCGAGTGGAAATTTGAAGTCACAACAAGAACAGTGAAAAACAAAAAGATCCTTTTTCCGGACACAAATTCAATTATAGTATACCTATGAACTGTAGCAAGAGTGAACATACTTTACGCCTTGTTTTCAAAACAGGGTGTATCCAACTGTTATGCTGTGCTAATACCTAAACTCTTTTTTCCTGTATAAGATACATATTAACACTCGACAGAAAAAGATACAACTGGTGAGTAGAATAATAACTCTGTTTGATTGTCAGTATGTTGAATTCGGTACAGCATTTTCCTGTACAGTAGAAAGGAAAAGGATATCTTTTTGTTTGAATTGTGTGCATGGAAGAGTGCTTCAGCTTGTGACTTGACTGACTTCACAAGCCACTTTTGTATTCACACTCAATTCAATGAAAACTTTCTGTTTTCCTATATAAGATACGTGTAACACAGAGATATGTCTCAACATGAAAAGATACAACTGGTGAGTGGAATAATAACTGTGTTCGATGATCAGTATGTTGAATTCGGTACAGCATTTTCCTGTACAGTAAGTAAGAAGGAAAAATATCTCCTTTTCTTTTTGTTTGAATTGTATACATGGAGAGTGCTCCTGTGACTTGAATGACTTCACAGGCCACTTTTGTATTAACTTAATTAAAATGAAAACCACAGCATGAATATGTTGCAAACAGAAGCCCTACCTACATGTTTAATTAAATGTCAAAGAAAAACATGGTCCCTGCACCTCACTCTTTGTACCATTGATGGAAATTATAAATTGATAAGGTATTGTATAAGCTATGATTGTAGCTATTACAAACACATAGGTGTTAATCCATGATAAAGTTTACTAATTAATTATTCATGCTTGCGCAATCATCACCACATGTAATAATAATAATTGTCAAATCTTTTGCTACGATCAAGAATGACCTTTAAAGTTGTATTGATGAAGAAGACAGAGAGGATCAGGCTGACGATCTCAAATATGCTAACTTAAAAAGCCCCCAAACAGTCTACTAGCAAGGTTTGGACCTATTTTGGATATAATAGAATATGATGATGATTCTGTGCCCTGCCTGCCGAGCTGTCTTAAATTACTGTGGATAACACAAAAAATCTTGCATCAAACCTGAAGAGCCAACATCCACTAATATATCACAGTTGTGCATACCCTTAGCCTAGCAACAGTCCAGTGATTCCAGTCAACAAATATCTACTCAGCCATCCATTGTAGACGCTTTCAAAATGACATCACAATTACCTTCATCCAGTGAACGGTCTAGTGCAGTAAGCACAACCCGAGTATGCTCCTGCACCTGCATTAAAAGAACAAAATAATAATTATTTACACATTAAATAATCTCAGCATACAGTCATTTGCAAACACATTATTACACAGGTAACTACAATCAGAAGCAATCATAACAAACAATTTACCTGAACACTTGAAAACCTTGTTTTGACCAGGATAGTCTAAAATGTTCAACACAATAGAAGCTTTTGGTTTAAAATAAACCCCATTAAATGAGTCAAAAATGTCACAATTTGAGAAGTTGTTAATTTCTTCGACAAGTAGTTCTAAATAAGTATCGATATTTTTTGGTTTTTTTCTACCAGGGATGATGCCAAAAAGTAACAATGAACCAAATTTTGTACGCATGTGACTTGGAAGATTTAAAATACTAAGTGATATTGGCCACATACTGTAACTAGTCTTTTCTTTTGAAAGCGGATTCATGCCATCTGTACATAAAGCAAACGAAATAGCTCTGGCATCACCTTCGTATTGTCCTTCGGGAGAATAAAGGTTCTTCCAAACAGAAGATTGATGAATGTCATGAATTACAGTTTCACCAGCTGAAGCATGCTGTTGTAGAAGCTTTGACAAACTTGGAATAGAAAACATTCTTTCAATACGAGGTAGTACTGGTAAATATTTAAAACGCTTCCGAGGTTGAGTGCTTCTATCTTTGTATCTCTGTTCGTCACATTTTGGACACTTAGTTAGATGTGCATAAGCATTACGAAAAATAAGACAATCATTACTGCAACAATCAAATTCTTTTGGTGTAATTAAATTTGGATTGATTTTTCGAAGAGCAGCTTCATAGGATGATGGCAGAGTATTATGTCGTGGCAAAATAAATGTATGAAGAATGTAGAGTAAACGACTCAGAGGTTCCTTGCTGAATGTAGTCTGAGATTGAATGCGGCATCTGTACATCACTGAAATCTGAGTAACTTTCTTGAGGCATTTCGTCATCAGATGTGTTTGAAGCAGTTTCATCCTCATCATCATAATCTCACTCCGTAGTAGAATGGTAATCACATGAAAATGGTTCATTCATAATTGGATACTTCATCTTAATGCCTTTTAAACGAATCTTGCTTATAGGAACATCATCTCCATCATCACTGTACGGTTCTTCAAGTTCCATGTCACTGGTATCCTATTAAAAATCATGATTGAGATAATAACAACTAGTACTATGGTCTTCATTATCTGTAAGACATAAATACAGATTATAAGACTATACTCACGCTGAAAGACAACTTTCTCTTTCTTTTATCACCTTCCATCTTGACTTAATTATATATGCTGATTGTGGGCGTGGTGCGAAGAAATGTATATAGACACGCAACGCAATGATCACGTGAACTCGCTTTTGAAAATGACAAAGACGATGGAAGTGTTGATACCATCAAAAAGAAAGGCTAAGGTTCAAATGACTGTGTTAATCATCAATCCACATGGTTAAGTGTTAGATTATGGAAGGAAACAAAGAAATGATGGAAGCTTTTGCTGAGTTGATCAAGACATGGAAGTGCACTAGTGATGAAAGAGAATCATCATCAAACATGGCTAATAAGGAGGAGACAGTAATAGATAAAGATCAGTCAGAAACGGAGTCATTTTCAGCTGAGGAATATTTGTCCAAAGATAGGAAGTCAAAGGCAAGGCAGAAGTTCAGGGTTAGTAGATCTTTCTGACTTTCAAGCCCAATATATTTCTCACATTTCATCCTAGCTAGCTTTATGTACTTTTGTATTCATATAGTACTTTGATTTCTGTTACCTTATAAGTATGGGGCTCGCCCCAAGTAGTATACACACTTACAATTAATATTCATAGCTCCCCCCCTCTTACTTTCCTATGACAGCATGTTTTAAAGCGGGCATGCCTCGATGCAAAGGCTTGGATGAATAGAACATTTAAAGAATTAGACCAGAAGCAATTGAAATACATTCATGATGAAGTGAGTTTCATAACAACCTGACTTGTCATATATTAGTGCTATTGTTAATATAATTATATTATATAGTATGAAGCATCATTCATGATATGGTTAGCTGATATTGTGATCATACTTTTCAAATTGTATGTAATCATAATCATGCTTCTGCAATCGTAATTATAATCGTAATCACCTTTTTTTGACTGTAATCATAATCATAACTATTTTCTATAATCATGTCTTCGTAATTGTAATACCATGACGATTTCATACTTAGTGAAAATATCATGTTATCACTGACTGATTTCATAATTGATCACTTTTATTTGTATAAATTAAGGTATACAAACAGTGTCCAGCTTTGCAACTTCATGAACACAAAATAGATAGAATTTTATGCAAGTCTTTAATTGAAGCGAAGCATTATGCTCTAAAGGTAAAGTATACAGACATGAAAAATGTAAATGCTTATGTATGTTTGTTATTGTTTGTTAGACTGGCAAAATCACAAAAGAAGTTATAAAAAGAAATGTTAAACACAAGGTATGTAATAAGTATGTATGCTTATTCTATTCGTCATTACTTGTTTATACATGTAATTGAAAGGGGAAAGGAAAAGAAAGTAAATATGGTCATAAGAGTGAGTGTAAAGGAAAGAAAAAGGTTATATTATTTGTAAAACATTTCACTAATAATTCATATTACTTAATCAATGTACAGAGTACTGCTAAAGAAAGCTCATTTATCAGCGATATTCATGAACACGTAGAGTTGTCAATGTTTGCATTCAGAGATGTAGGTTGAGGGGAATTATCACAAGGTGTGGTTAGAATTATGTTATAGAAAATATTTTGAGGGGGTGGAAGTCTCCTGTATTATAAATACAAAATGACACGAACCAAACCAGTAAAGCCTCTGAAAGATTTTTTTTAAACTTGTGCAGTGATTCTATGAAAAACAAGTAAGACACCTTAGATACTCCACAGCCAAACCAACGAGCTGGTCATTTTGAATTAATAGCTACTCCTTTTTGATTGTATGCTATCTATAATTATACATAATTATCGTAATTCCGTTACAACCTTGTACAATACCAGTAACAAGAGGATACCTGGTTAAAACATTCAATATTTTAGGCCTTCCTCTTTTAACTTCAGGTGTGCCAAATGGTAGATTGAATAATTTTGCACTTGTTACATGTTTATTTAAAATACTAAAGTCTAGACATGCAATATTACACGTTGAAATTCCTGATATATGTACAAAAGTAAATCTAAATAAATGTTCCACTATCGTAAATACAGCTGATTTCTCATTACATTCATCATCACCTATATTAATGTAAATATTAGAGTTGTATCGATAACGGATTTTACCGATCCGATTATACCGTGTATTAGTTCACAAAGAAATTATCATTATCACTAATTATTTTGTCAATTATATTACCATTATTCGTTACTCATGTATTGTTTATCAATTAGCTGAAAATTGTTCTTAATAAAGGAGAAGAACTTCAGCATTTTCTAAAGTCACAAGATTTCTCATCATAGAGTTCCCCAGCACATGAAAATAATCTCTCAGAGGGGATGCTAGTTGGTGGAGCAGATAAATACCTTTTGGTAAGTTGTGACAGCAGAGTCATGTTCTCAAGCCACCAGACGTAAGGCTTTCCTGTCTGAAAGTGTATTAATGGCTCATTTAAATACCTGGTAACTTCACTAGATTCCTCTCCACAGTCTCCATTACTAGCTCCAGATTCTTCCATCATCTCTGAAAATGAGTCCCAAAAGTCAGATGATTTTTATTATATTCAGTGCGACATCTTTTGGATGACAGAAAATCGGTAAAAATATTCAATTAGTAGGCGGATTGTTACGTGATTAACGCATGCGAAGATTTCTTGTGGTCAATTAATAGTTTGTAGATCAGGAAGACTTCAAGAGTGTGTAAAGAGTTCTGACACTCCACATCTGAAAATACAAAGTCTAATAAAGGCTAACAAAAACTGGCATTCAATCTTTTTTTATAATACTTAATATTTTACTTTGTCAAGTAGGCAGGCAGCATAATTGTCGTGTAGCTGAACGAGTGGTTGTCCAGGAAGGAATGTTTGAATAGGTCTTTAAAAGAATGTGTTAGTGCACTGAGTAGCAGATAGGAACTCTCAATCCTGTTTTGATGATATAAAAAAACACACCACATGTATCTGGAAAGCATGCACCTGTAAAGCAAAAAAGGAAAGGCATCACAGTTTCAAAAATACTACTGGTAGTATCCTGCAAAATATAAGTAGACGCAGTTATTGTGGATGAGTGACCGTGTTCCATTATGAAAAATAATTAACCATCCTATGGTTGATGTTAATCAAATGCTTTAAAAAACATTATAACATACTAAAAAGAATCAAGGTTTTGCACTTGCATTTCCTATAACAAATATCACAACAGGAACACTGATCTGATCAAAGGAGGTTCATAGTTGTTATAGTCTCTAAACAAAAATTCCCAACAACAAACTTGTATTTTCGCAGTACTCAATCATGTCTTCTTGAACGTAACATTTATTAACTTAAATGTTTAGAATTACTGTACATCATAGCACCATAAAAAAATAATTCAGTTTATGTAGTAATTGATGTCCATTAAAGATCATCACCCATTATGGTCCTATGAAGTATTACGTTTTGTCTAATGCCGATTGGTTCCTTATGTTTTCTATGCACTCAACCAGTTAGTACAATTATTTTTTCAATGATTATTATAATTAGTTTGATTAACAAATTAATGATTATATTATCATGATGAGTGTTATAATTAATTATATGGTTACTGATTAACACCTTGGCGTTCCATGCCCATTCAAAGGTGTATAATATTAAGTAGTTCCTAAGTGGAATGTAAAGGCAAGCAGTTTAGTTTATATAACCTTCATAGGTCGGTCATCTCGTCAATATGGTGAAAGAGTCAATGGTGGGCTGACCTTGTCCAATACAATCAAGTCATTATGTGTAAGGGATAAAGTGGCTTTTATGGCTTTGTATTGCCAGAGATATGTCAGGTTTATCTGCATCATCAGTAGTACTAACTTGACTTGTTCCTAGTTCACAATGGGTGACTGTTTCATGAAGAAGTTCAAGTAATGATAATTGTTGTAGAATGAAGTGCATGGTCATAAAGGATCCACAGTAACTTTTCTGACAATATGCCGCCTTCCCTTCTTATACTTGGGGAAAAGCTTGCTCTCAGCACACATTTTCATTAAAATGAAAAGCATCAAGCTGCAATCTAGTATGTATACAATGCTGATGTATGTGTGATGACAAATATATAATTTTTCATGTATCTGCATTGCATTCTTAAAATAGGATAATGGCACGTATTTTGGGGAAAAGTGAATCACAACACAGTGAAAAGTTTCCAATATTGATGTCTGGTATACTAGAGACAGCTTCACAATATCTTTACAAACATTCGTGTTAGTAATAAGTTCACTTAACTTCTCATTGGCCTTAGTGCCTATAAACATAATAAATAATCTGCTTCCAAGGGCGTTATTATGTAGAGGAGCCACTTTTTCTTTCTAATCACCACCTTGTAGGACTCCATGTGCACAATTTAAAAATAATTCACTATGTCCTGTATGAATGTTGGTAAACATGATGTTCCAGGGAAAGGCACTTTGGTTTTATTTTCTCTCTATTACCACTAGATGTGGAGGCCACACTCCAGTAAAAATTATTTACAATAGCACTCTTTCTGTTTGTGGCCAGTGCTTCCAATTTCTTTTGGAATCCTGTATATACCATAATCATGTAATTTACAAGTTATATTATCTGTACTACCTTTTGTAACATGCCATACATCATAATAATGTGTAATTTCTAGGTGCTCTTCCCTAAGCCACTTGTTTATCTGTTACCAAAACATCTGCTTTTAAGTTGTGAAATTGAAGAAAGTTTAATACACGTAATAATCCTTCTTTCTCCATGTCATAACTACTGGCCACTTCATAGCCTGTTTTCTTCCCCTCTATCTCTCCCCCTAGAACAAGACATTCTCTTTCTATCTCGTAACACTATACACCTCTTCCCCCTGCCGTGAGAGTTTCTACTTCCACGTTTAAATTACCATCACATTTAAAAAAATTAATTTAAAATGGGTGGAGTAGCAGCTACATAAGTTACATCATTGGAAAGTACGGAATTTGATGACTCAGCTGATATACAAGTTGTTGGCATTTTGTTTAAAAAAAATGAGAATACTAATGTAAGGACTTAAAATTTGGGAAAATTTACTCATGAATTAGAGGGTTAAACTACTTCAATGTATAGGTGCCACTGGGAATCATAACTAAAAGTGAAATTCGAAGCAGTGAGATGCTGGTAATCATGTCTGTCAGCATCAGTATGTTCCAGGTGAAAGTGTTATGCAGGGAGTAGATGATGAAAGAAAGGAGGTTTTGCACAGTTTGTGTGGTAGGATTGTGGATAAGTTTGTATGTAAACATCACTCATTTCCTCATCCTTGAAACATTTACATCACCAGAGTAATGAATTGCTGACAGAATGGATTTAAAAATAAAATAAACTCTGTTTTCTGCATGTACATGAATATGTACATGAATATGAAATCCTTATGAGTTTCATATCAACTACCACATCATCATGGAACTAGAGCAAACATCACAACAACTACACTTCGTACTCATGTCACTGAAAAGTAACTCTTTTCGCCATTTGTCTTCATTTGTACAATTATCTTTCATACTTTGCTGTGTAGTCTGCTTTCTTTCTTTTTCCCGTAATAATGTTGCAAGAGATAATTTACCATCTCTCCCTGAGCGCCCAGTTTCTTGAAAGTTGTCAGGCATGCCAATGTGTATAATCTGCTGTACATCAGGGCAATCGATTCCCATCTCGAAGGCAACAGTACCAACAACTACCCATAGCTGAGAGGGTGCTGTAAACTTCTCAATGATGCAATCTTTCTGTGCCAGATCTGTTACACTAGTGAACATTTCAACTAGCCTATAACTTGATCATCATTTAGTCCCAGTAATACTGATGGTATGAGAGAGAGAAGAGCTTGGGTGTATTTATTATCCTCTCCCCTAAATCTCTGCCTAAGCTGAGTTAATAGAGAGTCAAGAAGCGGAATACCAACTACTTTTTTGTAGTGCTCCTGTGGAGTTGAACTGGGGGTGCTGCTTCTGTTTCTTTGCAAGCTTGTCTTTCTCGGAACAGTCTCATTCACTCCTAATCTTGTCAGCTAACTTTAAGAATCTCAGCATACCATGATGGAAATATGGTATCAATTTGGCTCCTTAGTTTGCTGAACTTCTCCATAACACTGTTTACCATCTTCAAGGCTTCATACACATCTTGATCACGCTTCTGTAACTTTGCAGAGAGGGATTTTGCTTCATCTAAGACACTCTTAGTGATGATAAATGTTGTGATGGTTTGAAATGAAGAGAGAGAAGCCTTAAGACCCTGTGCTTTGACTCTAGTTTCATTATCCCAATTCCAGTTACCGTCTGATGAGACTAATTGACGGTATTCATGAGGAGATAAAATGGCATTCAAGAAGGTGATGAGTGGCTCATAAAGCTCAAGAAAAACTTCAAAACAGGTGTGCCTCTCCACCCATCGTGTCTTACACAGTCCAGGTAGTTTACTATGTGTAGATGCCGGCATGAACTTGACTATAGTCAATTCAAACATACCCTGTCTCTTTGGGCTGTTGGAAAGGAACAGGTGTGCTTCATTAATAACAGCAATAAGATTCCTTACTTCATGAACCTCACATGAAGCAGCAATAGAAAAATTGAGGCAGTGAGAATAGCGGTGGGTATACAAGGCTCTTGGACTGGACTGACTTGCTTAATTTTAGCCTGTACACCAGCTTTGTTTGAGGACATCACTGAAGCCCCATCATATAAGCCTGTCCACATACCTTACTAGTGTCCAAAGAGAGGCAAGGTTGCTCTGGAAACAGAGTATGCTTGCTATAAGACAACCAAGGAAATTGATCTAGCCAATGCAATTGGAAAGAAACATTCCAGGTTTTACCTTTCTTTGTTTGAGAGTGAAGGGTATCACTAGGGAAAGGTTTGGAGTGATTTGAGAGGTACTGTTTTCTATTTTCATCTGGCAGCTTTTGCACCAGTGATCTCAACTTATCCCATGACCCATTTACTTTTTTGAATTACCCCCAAGTCAATCTGACCTTCAAAGACTGTACAGAAAGGCCCTTCCTCCTCGTTATTTGGCAATGTCACGTGGCTCACAGCAGGTGAATTCACTGTTGACCTAACAAGTGACTGAATGGGTTCAAGTAATGAACTACCACTGGATGATGATTCATCAAGTTCCATTTACTCATTGGGCTGATCATGAGTTGCATTGGAGCAATTGCTGGACACTGCTAATTGACAGCCTTCTCTCTCTACTCTACAATTGCATATACAGTGTATTTATTTATATTATATTTATTCAAAGCCTCATACCTTTGAAATATGAAGTTAGCTGCATTGAAGTGTCGGGGGAAAATGAGTATTGTAATCTAAAGTAGTGTATAACTCCCATTATAGCAAAAAAGAAGTGAGTTCAATAGATGTGAATGCTTTCTTTTTCCACTCATTTTTACCCTTGACCTAGGTGGAGGAGATTCCTTCTCAAACAACTATTTGGCATATAGATTTGTCTGGTCAACAATCAAGAATATCATCTGTTACAACCAAATCAAAGAAATCTAATGGTGTTTTATTAGTCATATCATTAGAGCAGCCAGATGACCGTTGACCAACATTACTATTATTATCACCATCATCATCATCATCACTGTTTATTTTGACTGTCATTGTTGATTTCATCTTCTCTCATTCTTGTAAGCAATTCATCTTCATCTATATATAACCATCAAAGTCGTCATCACTTTCTCCATCGCTGTCCATCATGATATCTATCACATCACTGATATTGAATTTCTTTGCCATTAATGAGTAAATACAATAAAAACAACCACAAGAAAAGACTGCTACTGTAATAATATTTTTACACCTGGTCATTATATAATGACCACCGTGCGCGAAGTCATGTACAGTCATTATATAATGACCGTTGCGTTAAAGGGGTTAAACTCTTCTCTGCTGCAATTTATAAAGCCTAAAACAATGGAGAAAGTACCTGCCTTTCAGCGTTTTGTTGCTAAAGTCTATGCCCTGTTTGACATGTATCTTCATTCTTCACAGAAATGTTTTATTTAAACTATATATATATCATTTGAAACTGTATGAAATGTTATTTTCATTGGATGCAGTTAGATCTACATAGCTTCTGTAGAAAAAAAGATATAACAATTTCAATAATTAGATTAGGGTGAAAATTGGGTGACCCATGCATTAATTAACCAATGTAAAAAAATTTAATAGTGATGAATACAATGAAGTTGTTAATGTAGGATCCTACCAAAATACACATGGTCAAAGTAACCACATTTGAATTTAAAATGACTAAAATAAAATAAACCTTCCAGAAATCTTGCCAGCAGGTGGGTATGGTAAATTAAAGCAGTAATATGAAACAAATGTTGTATACAATGCATTCTGCACTGTATACAACATTTCACAGTGAACACAGTGAACCAAGTACTGTACTGTCTCTTCTCCTACAATAGCCTGCAATCTAAGGAGGTAGTTTGTCCTGACACTTTCCATGGCTTATGTAAAAATATATATAACAGTGTAACTGCAGGATTTCATTACGCTTATCATAATTATAATTTTATTGTTCACATAAATAGCACAATCCTTGTTGCCGTTTTCCAACACTTTCTGCAACCTGCTTTGATATGAAGGTGTGCATTTTCATTGAAATAGCAACACATGAAATTCTCATGAAGAAGTGCACTTGTGTAGTTACAGTGACAGTACTGATAGGTTGCAAACAAAATCGGCTTCTGCATATTGGACAGCACTACTTTAAACTATGTGAATTATAATCATGATGGGCTCTATTTAGTATTGGTGTGGTCATCACATAAATCAAATTTATTAGCCATTAACCTGTTTCAACCAAGTGAACAAAGTGAGTGGAAAGTTTCTTCTTGCTCTTTTCCCCAAAGGGCAGAATGGCTGGAACATACTGTGACAACCACTGGGATAAGAACTTAGCTTTGATGTCCAATTTTCCAAGAATAAGACTCCTCTCCTGTTCAATCTGCAGATAGATGCATGTGTTTTAAAGCAACAACAAACTTACAAGAGTTTAGATATGATATGTGATTGGATTTGCTCAGCTCAGCAGCAATTGGTTTTAGGTGTTAATCCAAGCTTTCAGCATTTTAACACACATTGTGTAAAGCTGTGTTGTTAGTCACTGGTATCGTCTAAGTAGTTTAACTCCTTTCTTCTTCCTCTTAGGCTCCTCTTCAGTCTCTGGTTCTGGCAATTCTTGTTTAGTTTTCTTTGCATCATGTTTAATCACATTGCGTGTATCCCTTCAACCATTTTATCAGATCATGATTGCTACAGGTAGTGAAAAAAAAACATTTTATGATGTTTATGTACATGCACTGACAAAAAAAATCATATCACAACTCAGACATATAACTTCAACACAATCACTCACATATCCATTTCCTAGATCATCTTTAAGGTTGTAGTCTTTTCCGTGGGCGGATGCTACTCCAATCAGTTTCTAATCTTGCAAGCTTCTTGCTGCATACAATCTGGTTCCATTCTGTATTTTTTGGAAGCCACACCCACCCGGGGGTATAATTATTGGGCCTAAATGTTTTGACTGATAGTTTATTTTCAGAAACAAAGCTAAACACAGCCCACGGGTGGTGGAGGGGGCGGTGGGTGGGAAACAATGGCGGGTAACTGTAGTTGGTCTCTGAGAAAGATCGGAGTTTGATAGTGCCTAGAAAGGTAGATTTTATGGTTTCAGTGGAAAGCTACAGAATTCAGCTTTCTTCAGCCTCTTGTAACTATAAAAGTAAAATGAATTTCCAGAAAACGGCTCTATTTGTTTTCTGTAAATGCATTGTACTTGGTGCACGCCATGATTGGTGGGCGTGGCTTTCTCGGTTTTGTACTTATTGAGATTGCAAAAATGGACATTTTATATATGTTTTATCAATTCCAGGACCCTATAAAGGTGATTAGAAGATATGAAGGTTGCTACTACACCAGGTTAGAGTCATATTATATAATATTCTATTTTGAAACTGATTGGAGTCGCATCCGCCCACTCCCTAGTACCACCTTAACAGTTAAACTTAGCAGTATCATTAATTAAGAAAGTTAACATATTAAGGTTGTAGTCTTTTCCGTGGGCGGATGCTACTCCAATCAGTTTCTAATCTTGCAAGCTTCTTGCTGCATACAATCTGGTTCCATTCTGTATTTTTTGGAAGCCACACCCACCCGGGGGTATAATTATTGGGCCTAAATGTTTTGACTGATAGTTTATTTTCAGAAACAAAGCTAAACACAGCCCACGGGTGGTGGAGGGGGCGGTGGGTGGGAAACAATGGCGGGTAACTGTAGTTGGTCTCTGAGAAAGATCGGAGTTTGATAGTGCCTAGAAAGGTAGATTTTATGGTTTCAGTGGAAAGCTACAGAATTCAGCTTTCTTCAGCCTCTTGTAACTATAAAAGTAAAATGAATTTCCAGAAAACGGCTCTATTTGTTTTCTGTAAATGCATTGTACTTGGTGCACGCCATGATTGGTGGGCGTGGCTTTCTCGGTTTTGTACTTATTGAGATTGCAAAAATGGACATTTTATATATGTTTTATCAATTCCAGGACCCTATAAAGGTGATTAGAAGATATGAAGGTTGCTACTACACCAGGTTAGAGTCATATTATATAATATTCTATTTTGAAACTGATTGGAGTCGCATCCGCCCACTCCCTAGTACCACCTTAACAGTTAAACTTAGCAGTATCATTAATTAAGAAAGTTAACATATTAAGGTTGTAGTCTTTTCCGTGGGCGGATGCTACTCCAATCAGTTTCTAATCTTGCAAGCTTCTTGCTGCATACAATCTGGTTCCATTCTGTATTTTTTGGAAGCCACACCCACCCGGGGGTATAATTATTGGGCCTAAATGTTTTGACTGATAGTTTATTTTCAGAAACAAAGCTAAACACAGCCCACGGGTGGTGGAGGGGGCGGTGGGTGGGAAACAATGGCGGGTAACTGTAGTTGGTCTCTGAGAAAGATCGGAGTTTGATAGTGCCTAGAAAGGTAGATTTTATGGTTTCAGTGGAAAGCTACAGAATTCAGCTTTCTTCAGCCTCTTGTAACTATAAAAGTAAAATGAATTTCCAGAAAACGGCTCTATTTGTTTTCTGTAAATGCATTGTACTTGGTGCACGCCATGATTGGTGGGCGTGGCTTTCTCGGTTTTGTACTTATTGAGATTGCAAAAATGGACATTTTATATATGTTTTATCAATTCCAGGACCCTATAAAGGTGATTAGAAGATATGAAGGTTGCTACTACACCAGGTTAGAGTCATATTATATAATATTCTATTTTGAAACTGATTGGAGTCGCATCCGCCCACTCCCTAGTACCACCTTAACAGTTAAACTTAGCAGTATCATTAATTAAGAAAGTTAACATATTAAGGTTGTAGTCTTTTCCGTGGGCGGATGCTACTCCAATCAGTTTCTAATCTTGCAAGCTTCTTGCTGCATACAATCTGGTTCCATTCTGTATTTTTTGGAAGCCACACCCACCCGGGGGTATAATTATTGGGCCTAAATGTTTTGACTGATAGTTTATTTTCAGAAACAAAGCTAAACACAGCCCACGGGTGGTGGAGGGGGCGGTGGGTGGGAAACAATGGCGGGTAACTGTAGTTGGTCTCTGAGAAAGATCGGAGTTTGATAGTGCCTAGAAAGGTAGATTTTATGGTTTCAGTGGAAAGCTACAGAATTCAGCTTTCTTCAGCCTCTTGTAACTATAAAAGTAAAATGAATTTCCAGAAAACGGCTCTATTTGTTTTCTGTAAATGCATTGTACTTGGTGCACGCCATGATTGGTGGGCGTGGCTTTCTCGGTTTTGTACTTATTGAGATTGCAAAAATGGACATTTTATATATGTTTTATCAATTCCAGGACCCTATAAAGGTGATTAGAAGATATGAAGGTTGCTACTACACCAGGTTAGAGTCATATTATATAATATTCTATTTTGAAACTGATTGGAGTCGCATCCGCCCACTCCCTAGTACCACCTTAACAGTTAAACTTAGCAGTATCATTAATTAAGAAAGTTAACATATTAAGGTTGTAGTCTTTTCCGTGGGCGGATGCTACTCCAATCAGTTTCTAATCTTGCAAGCTTCTTGCTGCATACAATCTGGTTCCATTCTGTATTTTTTGGAAGCCACACCCACCCGGGGGTATAATTATTGGGCCTAAATGTTTTGACTGATAGTTTATTTTCAGAAACAAAGCTAAACACAGCCCACGGGTGGTGGAGGGGGCGGTGGGTGGGAAACAATGGCGGGTAACTGTAGTTGGTCTCTGAGAAAGATCGGAGTTTGATAGTGCCTAGAAAGGTAGATTTTATGGTTTCAGTGGAAAGCTACAGAATTCAGCTTTCTTCAGCCTCTTGTAACTATAAAAGTAAAATGAATTTCCAGAAAACGGCTCTATTTGTTTTCTGTAAATGCATTGTACTTGGTGCACGCCATGATTGGTGGGCGTGGCTTTCTCGGTTTTGTACTTATTGAGATTGCAAAAATGGACATTTTATATATGTTTTATCAATTCCAGGACCCTATAAAGGTGATTAGAAGATATGAAGGTTGCTACTACACCAGGTTAGAGTCATATTATATAATATTCTATTTTGAAACTGATTGGAGTCGCATCCGCCCACTCCCTAGTACCACCTTAACAGTTAAACTTAGCAGTATCATTAATTAAGAAAGTTAACATATTAAGGTTGTAGTCTTTTCCGTGGGCGGATGCTACTCCAATCAGTTTCTAATCTTGCAAGCTTCTTGCTGCATACAATCTGGTTCCATTCTGTATTTTTTGGAAGCCACACCCACCCGGGGGTATAATTATTGGGCCTAAATGTTTTGACTGATAGTTTATTTTCAGAAACAAAGCTAAACACAGCCCACGGGTGGTGGAGGGGGCGGTGGGTGGGAAACAATGGCGGGTAACTGTAGTTGGTCTCTGAGAAAGATCGGAGTTTGATAGTGCCTAGAAAGGTAGATTTTATGGTTTCAGTGGAAAGCTACAGAATTCAGCTTTCTTCAGCCTCTTGTAACTATAAAAGTAAAATGAATTTCCAGAAAACGGCTCTATTTGTTTTCTGTAAATGCATTGTACTTGGTGCACGCCATGATTGGTGGGCGTGGCTTTCTCGGTTTTGTACTTATTGAGATTGCAAAAATGGACATTTTATATATGTTTTATCAATTCCAGGACCCTATAAAGGTGATTAGAAGATATGAAGGTTGCTACTACACCAGGTTAGAGTCATATTATATAATATTCTATTTTGAAACTGATTGGAGTCGCATCCGCCCACTCCCTAGTACCACCTTAACAGTTAAACTTAGCAGTATCATTAATTAAGAAAGTTAACATATTAAGGTTGTAGTCTTTTCCGTGGGCGGATGCTACTCCAATCAGTTTCTAATCTTGCAAGCTTCTTGCTGCATACAATCTGGTTCCATTCTGTATTTTTTGGAAGCCACACCCACCCGGGGGTATAATTATTGGGCCTAAATGTTTTGACTGATAGTTTATTTTCAGAAACAAAGCTAAACACAGCCCACGGGTGGTGGAGGGGGCGGTGGGTGGGAAACAATGGCGGGTAACTGTAGTTGGTCTCTGAGAAAGATCGGAGTTTGATAGTGCCTAGAAAGGTAGATTTTATGGTTTCAGTGGAAAGCTACAGAATTCAGCTTTCTTCAGCCTCTTGTAACTATAAAAGTAAAATGAATTTCCAGAAAACGGCTCTATTTGTTTTCTGTAAATGCATTGTACTTGGTGCACGCCATGATTGGTGGGCGTGGCTTTCTCGGTTTTGTACTTATTGAGATTGCAAAAATGGACATTTTATATATGTTTTATCAATTCCAGGACCCTATAAAGGTGATTAGAAGATATGAAGGTTGCTACTACACCAGGTTAGAGTCATATTATATAATATTCTATTTTGAAACTGATTGGAGTCGCATCCGCCCACTCCCTAGTACCACCTTAACAGTTAAACTTAGCAGTATCATTAATTAAGAAAGTTAACATATTAAGGTTGTAGTCTTTTCCGTGGGCGGATGCTACTCCAATCAGTTTCTAATCTTGCAAGCTTCTTGCTGCATACAATCTGGTTCCATTCTGTATTTTTTGGAAGCCACACCCACCCGGGGGTATAATTATTGGGCCTAAATGTTTTGACTGATAGTTTATTTTCAGAAACAAAGCTAAACACAGCCCACGGGTGGTGGAGGGGGCGGTGGGTGGGAAACAATGGCGGGTAACTGTAGTTGGTCTCTGAGAAAGATCGGAGTTTGATAGTGCCTAGAAAGGTAGATTTTATGGTTTCAGTGGAAAGCTACAGAATTCAGCTTTCTTCAGCCTCTTGTAACTATAAAAGTAAAATGAATTTCCAGAAAACGGCTCTATTTGTTTTCTGTAAATGCATTGTACTTGGTGCACGCCATGATTGGTGGGCGTGGCTTTCTCGGTTTTGTACTTATTGAGATTGCAAAAATGGACATTTTATATATGTTTTATCAATTCCAGGACCCTATAAAGGTGATTAGAAGATATGAAGGTTGCTACTACACCAGGTTAGAGTCATATTATATAATATTCTATTTTGAAACTGATTGGAGTCGCATCCGCCCACTCCCTAGTACCACCTTAACAGTTAAACTTAGCAGTATCATTAATTAAGAAAGTTAACATATTAACAGTTAAACTTAGCAGTATCATTAATTAAGAAAGTTAACATATTAAGGTTGTAGTCTTTTCCGTGGGCGGATGCTACTCCAATCAGTTTCTAATCTTGCAAGCTTCTTGCTGCATACAATCTGGTTCCATTCTGTATTTTTTGGAAGCCACACCCACCCGGGGGTATAATTATTGGGCCTAAATGTTTTGACTGATAGTTTATTTTCAGAAACAAAGCTAAACACAGCCCACGGGTGGTGGAGGGGGCGGTGGGTGGGAAACAATGGCGGGTAACTGTAGTTGGTCTCTGAGAAAGATCGGAGTTTGATAGTGCCTAGAAAGGTAGATTTTATGGTTTCAGTGGAAAGCTACAGAATTCAGCTTTCTTCAGCCTCTTGTAACTATAAAAGTAAAATGAATTTCCAGAAAACGGCTCTATTTGTTTTCTGTAAATGCATTGTACTTGGTGCACGCCATGATTGGTGGGCGTGGCTTTCTCGGTTTTGTACTTATTGAGATTGCAAAAATGGACATTTTATATATGTTTTATCAATTCCAGGACCCTATAAAGGTGATTAGAAGATATGAAGGTTGCTACTACACCAGGTTAGAGTCATATTATATAATATTCTATTTTGAAACTGATTGGAGTCGCATCCGCCCACTCCCTAGTACCACCTTAACAGTTAAACTTAGCAGTATCATTAATTAAGAAAGTTAACATATTAAGGTTGTAGTCTTTTCCGTGGGCGGATGCTACTCCAATCAGTTTCTAATCTTGCAAGCTTCTTGCTGCATACAATCTGGTTCCATTCTGTATTTTTTGGAAGCCACACCCACCCGGGGGTATAATTATTGGGCCTAAATGTTTTGACTGATAGTTTATTTTCAGAAACAAAGCTAAACACAGCCCACGGGTGGTGGAGGGGGCGGTGGGTGGGAAACAATGGCGGGTAACTGTAGTTGGTCTCTGAGAAAGATCGGAGTTTGATAGTGCCTAGAAAGGTAGATTTTATGGTTTCAGTGGAAAGCTACAGAATTCAGCTTTCTTCAGCCTCTTGTAACTATAAAAGTAAAATGAATTTCCAGAAAACGGCTCTATTTGTTTTCTGTAAATGCATTGTACTTGGTGCACGCCATGATTGGTGGGCGTGGCTTTCTCGGTTTTGTACTTATTGAGATTGCAAAAATGGACATTTTATATATGTTTTATCAATTCCAGGACCCTATAAAGGTGATTAGAAGATATGAAGGTTGCTACTACACCAGGTTAGAGTCATATTATATAATATTCTATTTTGAAACTGATTGGAGTCGCATCCGCCCACTCCCTAGTACCACCTTAACAGTTAAACTTAGCAGTATCATTAATTAAGAAAGTTAACATATTAAGGTTGTAGTCTTTTCCGTGGGCGGATGCTACTCCAATCAGTTTCTAATCTTGCAAGCTTCTTGCTGCATACAATCTGGTTCCATTCTGTATTTTTTGGAAGCCACACCCACCCGGGGGTATAATTATTGGGCCTAAATGTTTTGACTGATAGTTTATTTTCAGAAACAAAGCTAAACACAGCCCACGGGTGGTGGAGGGGGCGGTGGGTGGGAAACAATGGCGGGTAACTGTAGTTGGTCTCTGAGAAAGATCGGAGTTTGATAGTGCCTAGAAAGGTAGATTTTATGGTTTCAGTGGAAAGCTACAGAATTCAGCTTTCTTCAGCCTCTTGTAACTATAAAAGTAAAATGAATTTCCAGAAAACGGCTCTATTTGTTTTCTGTAAATGCATTGTACTTGGTGCACGCCATGATTGGTGGGCGTGGCTTTCTCGGTTTTGTACTTATTGAGATTGCAAAAATGGACATTTTATATATGTTTTATCAATTCCAGGACCCTATAAAGGTGATTAGAAGATATGAAGGTTGCTACTACACCAGGTTAGAGTCATATTATATAATATTCTATTTTGAAACTGATTGGAGTCGCATCCGCCCACTCCCTAGTACCACCTTAACAGTTAAACTTAGCAGTATCATTAATTAAGAAAGTTAACATATTAAGGTTGTAGTCTTTTCCGTGGGCGGATGCTACTCCAATCAGTTTCTAATCTTGCAAGCTTCTTGCTGCATACAATCTGGTTCCATTCTGTATTTTTTGGAAGCCACACCCACCCGGGGGTATAATTATTGGGCCTAAATGTTTTGACTGATAGTTTATTTTCAGAAACAAAGCTAAACACAGCCCACGGGTGGTGGAGGGGGCGGTGGGTGGGAAACAATGGCGGGTAACTGTAGTTGGTCTCTGAGAAAGATCGGAGTTTGATAGTGCCTAGAAAGGTAGATTTTATGGTTTCAGTGGAAAGCTACAGAATTCAGCTTTCTTCAGCCTCTTGTAACTATAAAAGTAAAATGAATTTCCAGAAAACGGCTCTATTTGTTTTCTGTAAATGCATTGTACTTGGTGCACGCCATGATTGGTGGGCGTGGCTTTCTCGGTTTTGTACTTATTGAGATTGCAAAAATGGACATTTTATATATGTTTTATCAATTCCAGGACCCTATAAAGGTGATTAGAAGATATGAAGGTTGCTACTACACCAGGTTAGAGTCATATTATATAATATTCTATTTTGAAACTGATTGGAGTCGCATCCGCCCACTCCCTAGTACCACCTTAACAGTTAAACTTAGCAGTATCATTAATTAAGAAAGTTAACATATTAACAGTTAAACTTAGCAGTATCATTAATTAAGAAAGTTAACATATTAACAGTTAAACTTAGCAGTATCATTAATTAAGAAAGTTAACATATTAACAGTTAAACTTAGCAGTATCATTAATTAAGAAAGTTAACATATTAACAGTTAAACTTAGCAGTATCATTAATTAAGAAAGTTAACATATTAAGGTTGTAGTCTTTTCCGTGGGCGGATGCTACTCCAATCAGTTTCTAATCTTGCAAGCTTCTTGCTGCATACAATCTGGTTCCATTCTGTATTTTTTGGAAGCCACACCCACCCGGGGGTATAATTATTGGGCCTAAATGTTTTGACTGATAGTTTATTTTCAGAAACAAAGCTAAACACAGCCCACGGGTGGTGGAGGGGGCGGTGGGTGGGAAACAATGGCGGGTAACTGTAGTTGGTCTCTGAGAAAGATCGGAGTTTGATAGTGCCTAGAAAGGTAGATTTTATGGTTTCAGTGGAAAGCTACAGAATTCAGCTTTCTTCAGCCTCTTGTAACTATAAAAGTAAAATGAATTTCCAGAAAACGGCTCTATTTGTTTTCTGTAAATGCATTGTACTTGGTGCACGCCATGATTGGTGGGCGTGGCTTTCTCGGTTTTGTACTTATTGAGATTGCAAAAATGGACATTTTATATATGTTTTATCAATTCCAGGACCCTATAAAGGTGATTAGAAGATATGAAGGTTGCTACTACACCAGGTTAGAGTCATATTATATAATATTCTATTTTGAAACTGATTGGAGTCGCATCCGCCCACTCCCTAGTACCACCTTAACAGTTAAACTTAGCAGTATCATTAATTAAGAAAGTTAACATATTAAGGTTGTAGTCTTTTCCGTGGGCGGATGCTACTCCAATCAGTTTCTAATCTTGCAAGCTTCTTGCTGCATACAATCTGGTTCCATTCTGTATTTTTTGGAAGCCACACCCACCCGGGGGTATAATTATTGGGCCTAAATGTTTTGACTGATAGTTTATTTTCAGAAACAAAGCTAAACACAGCCCACGGGTGGTGGAGGGGGCGGTGGGTGGGAAACAATGGCGGGTAACTGTAGTTGGTCTCTGAGAAAGATCGGAGTTTGATAGTGCCTAGAAAGGTAGATTTTATGGTTTCAGTGGAAAGCTACAGAATTCAGCTTTCTTCAGCCTCTTGTAACTATAAAAGTAAAATGAATTTCCAGAAAACGGCTCTATTTGTTTTCTGTAAATGCATTGTACTTGGTGCACGCCATGATTGGTGGGCGTGGCTTTCTCGGTTTTGTACTTATTGAGATTGCAAAAATGGACATTTTATATATGTTTTATCAATTCCAGGACCCTATAAAGGTGATTAGAAGATATGAAGGTTGCTACTACACCAGGTTAGAGTCATATTATATAATATTCTATTTTGAAACTGATTGGAGTCGCATCCGCCCACTCCCTAGTACCACCTTAACAGTTAAACTTAGCAGTATCATTAATTAAGAAAGTTAACATATTAACAGTTAAACTTAGCAGTATCATTAATTAAGAAAGTTAACATATTAAGGTTGTAGTCTTTTCCGTGGGCGGATGCTACTCCAATCAGTTTCTAATCTTGCAAGCTTCTTGCTGCATACAATCTGGTTCCATTCTGTATTTTTTGGAAGCCACACCCACCCGGGGGTATAATTATTGGGCCTAAATGTTTTGACTGATAGTTTATTTTCAGAAACAAAGCTAAACACAGCCCACGGGTGGTGGAGGGGGCGGTGGGTGGGAAACAATGGCGGGTAACTGTAGTTGGTCTCTGAGAAAGATCGGAGTTTGATAGTGCCTAGAAAGGTAGATTTTATGGTTTCAGTGGAAAGCTACAGAATTCAGCTTTCTTCAGCCTCTTGTAACTATAAAAGTAAAATGAATTTCCAGAAAACGGCTCTATTTGTTTTCTGTAAATGCATTGTACTTGGTGCACGCCATGATTGGTGGGCGTGGCTTTCTCGGTTTTGTACTTATTGAGATTGCAAAAATGGACATTTTATATATGTTTTATCAATTCCAGGACCCTATAAAGGTGATTAGAAGATATGAAGGTTGCTACTACACCAGGTTAGAGTCATATTATATAATATTCTATTTTGAAACTGATTGGAGTCGCATCCGCCCACTCCCTAGTACCACCTTAACAGTTAAACTTAGCAGTATCATTAATTAAGAAAGTTAACATATTAAGGTTGTAGTCTTTTCCGTGGGCGGATGCTACTCCAATCAGTTTCTAATCTTGCAAGCTTCTTGCTGCATACAATCTGGTTCCATTCTGTATTTTTTGGAAGCCACACCCACCCGGGGGTATAATTATTGGGCCTAAATGTTTTGACTGATAGTTTATTTTCAGAAACAAAGCTAAACACAGCCCACGGGTGGTGGAGGGGGCGGTGGGTGGGAAACAATGGCGGGTAACTGTAGTTGGTCTCTGAGAAAGATCGGAGTTTGATAGTGCCTAGAAAGGTAGATTTTATGGTTTCAGTGGAAAGCTACAGAATTCAGCTTTCTTCAGCCTCTTGTAACTATAAAAGTAAAATGAATTTCCAGAAAACGGCTCTATTTGTTTTCTGTAAATGCATTGTACTTGGTGCACGCCATGATTGGTGGGCGTGGCTTTCTCGGTTTTGTACTTATTGAGATTGCAAAAATGGACATTTTATATATGTTTTATCAATTCCAGGACCCTATAAAGGTGATTAGAAGATATGAAGGTTGCTACTACACCAGGTTAGAGTCATATTATATAATATTCTATTTTGAAACTGATTGGAGTCGCATCCGCCCACTCCCTAGTACCACCTTAACAGTTAAACTTAGCAGTATCATTAATTAAGAAAGTTAACATATTAAGGTTGTAGTCTTTTCCGTGGGCGGATGCTACTCCAATCAGTTTCTAATCTTGCAAGCTTCTTGCTGCATACAATCTGGTTCCATTCTGTATTTTTTGGAAGCCACACCCACCCGGGGGTATAATTATTGGGCCTAAATGTTTTGACTGATAGTTTATTTTCAGAAACAAAGCTAAACACAGCCCACGGGTGGTGGAGGGGGCGGTGGGTGGGAAACAATGGCGGGTAACTGTAGTTGGTCTCTGAGAAAGATCGGAGTTTGATAGTGCCTAGAAAGGTAGATTTTATGGTTTCAGTGGAAAGCTACAGAATTCAGCTTTCTTCAGCCTCTTGTAACTATAAAAGTAAAATGAATTTCCAGAAAACGGCTCTATTTGTTTTCTGTAAATGCATTGTACTTGGTGCACGCCATGATTGGTGGGCGTGGCTTTCTCGGTTTTGTACTTATTGAGATTGCAAAAATGGACATTTTATATATGTTTTATCAATTCCAGGACCCTATAAAGGTGATTAGAAGATATGAAGGTTGCTACTACACCAGGTTAGAGTCATATTATATAATATTCTATTTTGAAACTGATTGGAGTCGCATCCGCCCACTCCCTAGTACCACCTTAACAGTTAAACTTAGCAGTATCATTAATTAAGAAAGTTAACATATTAAGGTTGTAGTCTTTTCCGTGGGCGGATGCTACTCCAATCAGTTTCTAATCTTGCAAGCTTCTTGCTGCATACAATCTGGTTCCATTCTGTATTTTTTGGAAGCCACACCCACCCGGGGGTATAATTATTGGGCCTAAATGTTTTGACTGATAGTTTATTTTCAGAAACAAAGCTAAACACAGCCCACGGGTGGTGGAGGGGGCGGTGGGTGGGAAACAATGGCGGGTAACTGTAGTTGGTCTCTGAGAAAGATCGGAGTTTGATAGTGCCTAGAAAGGTAGATTTTATGGTTTCAGTGGAAAGCTACAGAATTCAGCTTTCTTCAGCCTCTTGTAACTATAAAAGTAAAATGAATTTCCAGAAAACGGCTCTATTTGTTTTCTGTAAATGCATTGTACTTGGTGCACGCCATGATTGGTGGGCGTGGCTTTCTCGGTTTTGTACTTATTGAGATTGCAAAAATGGACATTTTATATATGTTTTATCAATTCCAGGACCCTATAAAGGTGATTAGAAGATATGAAGGTTGCTACTACACCAGGTTAGAGTCATATTATATAATATTCTATTTTGAAACTGATTGGAGTCGCATCCGCCCACTCCCTAGTACCACCTTAACAGTTAAACTTAGCAGTATCATTAATTAAGAAAGTTAACATATTAAGGTTGTAGTCTTTTCCGTGGGCGGATGCTACTCCAATCAGTTTCTAATCTTGCAAGCTTCTTGCTGCATACAATCTGGTTCCATTCTGTATTTTTTGGAAGCCACACCCACCCGGGGGTATAATTATTGGGCCTAAATGTTTTGACTGATAGTTTATTTTCAGAAACAAAGCTAAACACAGCCCACGGGTGGTGGAGGGGGCGGTGGGTGGGAAACAATGGCGGGTAACTGTAGTTGGTCTCTGAGAAAGATCGGAGTTTGATAGTGCCTAGAAAGGTAGATTTTATGGTTTCAGTGGAAAGCTACAGAATTCAGCTTTCTTCAGCCTCTTGTAACTATAAAAGTAAAATGAATTTCCAGAAAACGGCTCTATTTGTTTTCTGTAAATGCATTGTACTTGGTGCACGCCATGATTGGTGGGCGTGGCTTTCTCGGTTTTGTACTTATTGAGATTGCAAAAATGGACATTTTATATATGTTTTATCAATTCCAGGACCCTATAAAGGTGATTAGAAGATATGAAGGTTGCTACTACACCAGGTTAGAGTCATATTATATAATATTCTATTTTGAAACTGATTGGAGTCGCATCCGCCCACTCCCTAGTACCACCTTAACAGTTAAACTTAGCAGTATCATTAATTAAGAAAGTTAACATATTAAGGTTGTAGTCTTTTCCGTGGGCGGATGCTACTCCAATCAGTTTCTAATCTTGCAAGCTTCTTGCTGCATACAATCTGGTTCCATTCTGTATTTTTTGGAAGCCACACCCACCCGGGGGTATAATTATTGGGCCTAAATGTTTTGACTGATAGTTTATTTTCAGAAACAAAGCTAAACACAGCCCACGGGTGGTGGAGGGGGCGGTGGGTGGGAAACAATGGCGGGTAACTGTAGTTGGTCTCTGAGAAAGATCGGAGTTTGATAGTGCCTAGAAAGGTAGATTTTATGGTTTCAGTGGAAAGCTACAGAATTCAGCTTTCTTCAGCCTCTTGTAACTATAAAAGTAAAATGAATTTCCAGAAAACGGCTCTATTTGTTTTCTGTAAATGCATTGTACTTGGTGCACGCCATGATTGGTGGGCGTGGCTTTCTCGGTTTTGTACTTATTGAGATTGCAAAAATGGACATTTTATATATGTTTTATCAATTCCAGGACCCTATAAAGGTGATTAGAAGATATGAAGGTTGCTACTACACCAGGTTAGAGTCATATTATATAATATTCTATTTTGAAACTGATTGGAGTCGCATCCGCCCACTCCCTAGTACCACCTTAACAGTTAAACTTAGCAGTATCATTAATTAAGAAAGTTAACATATTAACAGTTAAACTTAGCAGTATCATTAATTAAGAAAGTTAACATATTAAGGTTGTAGTCTTTTCCGTGGGCGGATGCTACTCCAATCAGTTTCTAATCTTGCAAGCTTCTTGCTGCATACAATCTGGTTCCATTCTGTATTTTTTGGAAGCCACACCCACCCGGGGGTATAATTATTGGGCCTAAATGTTTTGACTGATAGTTTATTTTCAGAAACAAAGCTAAACACAGCCCACGGGTGGTGGAGGGGGCGGTGGGTGGGAAACAATGGCGGGTAACTGTAGTTGGTCTCTGAGAAAGATCGGAGTTTGATAGTGCCTAGAAAGGTAGATTTTATGGTTTCAGTGGAAAGCTACAGAATTCAGCTTTCTTCAGCCTCTTGTAACTATAAAAGTAAAATGAATTTCCAGAAAACGGCTCTATTTGTTTTCTGTAAATGCATTGTACTTGGTGCACGCCATGATTGGTGGGCGTGGCTTTCTCGGTTTTGTACTTATTGAGATTGCAAAAATGGACATTTTATATATGTTTTATCAATTCCAGGACCCTATAAAGGTGATTAGAAGATATGAAGGTTGCTACTACACCAGGTTAGAGTCATATTATATAATATTCTATTTTGAAACTGATTGGAGTCGCATCCGCCCACTCCCTAGTACCACCTTAACAAAGGGGTATTTTAAAATTAGTCTTCTTGCAAGACCTTCACACTCTAGTCTGGTAGGCTTGATTGATCTTGCAAAGAGCTGGTTCACCAAAGTCTTCACAATGGCATTGCAAGCACTGTCCATTAGTTCCTGGTCTTTTAAGCATTACTCAACTTCAGGACACCCTTTTTTTAACGAATGACGCGAAAACGAGTCATGCGTTAAATTGTTAAAATGGCGGAAGACGCGAAAGCGCGTCCTGAGAGGACAACTTGCTCCACGAATGTTGCAGAAGAAACTGACAAGCACACACTACGAAGAAGACATTTAGTTAGTTTAAATTAGGGAAAACGTCAAATTCCAGGCCAAACAAAACTGATAAAGACACTAAGTATGGGCGTCGCCGCTGACTACTGCTTTTTCAAACACTCGTCTTGCTGCTTTCCTGCTGCTAACGAAGCATGTTTTTGGTATCAATGGCTTTCTTAGAAGGTCTTTTGTATAACTAAGTGAGTTAAAAGTCATGGTTGCTTAAAATTCAGGCGTTATACAGACTATATAGACAAAAGTGGGCGTTGCCCGTCGACTACTATACTTACAAACGTTCGCCTTTCTCTCTTCCTTCTGATAGTGAAGTATAAATTTTACATCAATGAGTTTGTTAAAGACTCTTCTTTCCACAAAGTGAGTAAGAATGTTGAGGCTTATAAAATACGAGAGTTATAGTGTTGAAAAGCTATATAGATATTAAGCGCTCCGCCCACACAAAATTTCTTAATTAAATTGGGGTTAATAATTATTATGGCCCGTAGGGCCATCCCTATAATTGCTTTCCACGGGGTTTAATGTATATATATATATATATATATATATATATTCTTGTGTCACTTGCGCGACTATGCGTTGTATACGTAGTTAAGGAAGTTGCGTCATTCCCGGGGGCTCAGTCAATTAATGGGCGTGGCGCGTAAAAGAACGCGCGTTTGAGCTACAGACCAGCCAGGAAGATTCAGAAAGGATGTAAAACTGCTAATAACTGTTGTATATAGCAGAGAAACAGTATAGATATTATGCAAGAATCTTTAACAAATAAGTATGATAAGTTGTTGAGTTTCAGACACGAGGAAGTCATCATTTAGAACCTTGAAGGAGTACTGGCTCAGTCAGTTCATCAGACATCTGTGTATTTAGACTGCAATTAGGCTTACACTTACGTCTTCAGGCCCTAGGAGTACACCTGGCAGAAAGGTAGAGACACTAGTGCCATCTGCAATGCTTAATACATAGTCATCACAAAGCAAATATAGGGATGTTTTTTTCTCTATATACACTTGTTTCAATTATAGTTGGTAAAGGGTTATGGAATCTGGATCTCAGTGTATGGAAGTGGGTGTACTACTTACTGCTGAGGTTAGAGACCAGGAGAATGCCTTGATGTTGGGGGGTGTGACACTCTCTCCAGAGGAGTTGAGGTGATTGAACAGTGTCATTCTATATTAGAATAAAATCATGCGTCACAATACTCAAGTTAGTGCTGGGATGAATCCTTTAACCCTTGGAGGACTGAGCTTGTTTCTCAAAATGTTTTCTATTTCTAACACTGGCGGCTCTGCTGCATATATTTTGGCCACCGTTCACTTTCTCTACCCTAAACTTGACTCCTTTTCCGACATGGAGTACTACTTCTACCAACTTGGTTACTGGGACTTGAAATGCTTCGTAGGATTAAATCAAATGCAGTACTCTCCTACACCCACAATTTCAGGCTGTGCCCCTTCCAACCCCCATTAACAGTTTAACAGATTTGAACCACCTCAAATTAATCATATGTAATGAGTACATACATTTCATATGAATTCTATATTTGTCATGTTCGAACCACCTCAAATTAATCAAATGTAATGACTCCATACATTTAAAATGCATTCACAGTTCAACAGATTCAAACCACCTCAAATTAATCGAATATTCAAATATTTGCATGGGCGGGTCACTATAATATGCAAATATGCTATGTTTTATAGCTATTATGATCATGTGAACATTTACATCACGTACATGAGTCTAGACATCAAATCTGTTGCATACTTGCATCAGATGTTCAATACACTTGGCATCTCAGATCTGAAAGGAATCATTACACATAATTATTAATTTTTAATGGACAGTACAGTAAAGGCATACTGAAGTTCCATGTTTTCAGATTGAGTACACATATATCAGTAGAAAGATAAGGAAAACCAATTCCTTCCAGAAGTATGGCATGAGCAATAAGACGGCTGATAACGTGAATCAACAAATAAATTCACATCAGAAGAAAATGGAAATTTTTGAAGAATTGGCAACGGATGCCACCACTGTCAGTCAACTCCAGGTTGGTCAACAAAGGAAACGTTTATGGTATGTAAGAGAGAGAAATTTCATTCTTGTAGTTATCTACTGGATCATTAAGGATGTCGTCACCTTCATTTTGTTTCTTATATATACCTTTTGACGACATCATTGTTCAAGTGACAATGATGTAACTAAACTGTACTGAAAGAACACAATGAAAAGTGCATCAAGAGTTCTTGGAAGGTGGTATGTCTGGAAATTTCATAAAGATCAAATTGAAATCGCAAATCTTTATCAAATGCTATCGTTAGTGTTTTCAGTCCTGCCAACAAAGCAGGGAAATGCTTGAAACTTCATCAGTTGTTGAAGAAGTGTCAGAAGCAACAGGTATACACATTACTTTTGTCATTTTGTTTAACAGAAGAACATTAACATTAGAAAGATTAGAAGAATTTGTTGTATCAAATGGTGCCAGACAAGGTGCATTTGAGTCACTTTAATGAATGAATCAAATTTACTGATAGTTTACATAGGGAAAGTACTATATGTCTTAAATAGACAAGCTGCTTGAAGATAATAGTGTGATTATGTCTACAAATCATTGTGATTTTATGATTGTTTTTAGGAAAACCTGAATGGTGTGTGTTTAACACATCATATGATTTAGTTGAACAAGATCCAAAGTTTTCTGCTTTACTATGTTTGTATGAAAATACATCTAAACTTATAATTATGACACACAAATCAACAAGTATTTTCAGATGTGATGATGTACATCAAAACAAAATCATTCATTCAATGGCCCAAACGTGAATCCTTGATTTGACAATGCCAACATCATTTAGTAAGTTTTTTAACCCTTAGTGATCTAACGTCACGAATCCATGACAAATTCAATTCATTACGTAATACTGTTGTCACCATATCGTGACACAGTATGGTGTAATTAAAATACAGGTGTCACGAAAATGTGACCAGGGTGCAATGTTGAGTGGTTTTGTGGTTTGTTTTACTGATTATACAAAGAAAATGATATAAAGATAGAGTGACTTTTTGAAACAGATGAAGAGTCTATTTGTAGTGAAGATGGAGATGATAGAATAGTAGACGATGACGATGACGATAATAGCTGTAGTGAAGAGGAGACAACAACATGTATGTAACGATATAGAAATGGGAATAAGGAATACAAAACAAATGTTTGTAGTAGTGGGAACAGTGAACCACAATTTCAGCAGTCCTCCTGTATTTGGGAGGATACAGAAGGTATGTTTAAACTGTTTTCGATGATGAAATCATAGTAGATAATAATTAATAGCAGGAGCTTATGAGCGGCGCAAACTCCAATATGTTTTGCAGAACCATCTGTTGTCGAATCACACCTTTGCAAACTGCCTTATATGGAAAAACCTATGTAAACTGCGTAAGTGATTTTAAGTAGACGTGATAAGTGTTTATTAAAATAAAATATATATAATTATATATAATTATTATTAAAATTGTTATAAATCGACGCTCGTATGTGAGTCTGACAAGATGAGTCTGTACAATCTCCCACATCTTTCCTGACAGAAACGATACTAGTATAGTCAACAAAGAATAGGTGCTACCAAACTCTGTAACAAAAGTGTCAAAGTGCTGTCAGTGTGTTGATTCTACAGGGTGTACAAAAGGACTATTAATAGACAACAACAAAAGCAATATCTCTAATGAAATAAGCGCATGATGATTAGTTTGTTACCTGGAGCAGGATTTGTGTATTCAAGCTTTATTTTCGAGTTTCTTCTTGGCTTGTAGAACTTGCGTTTTGGGCTTCCAGTTAGTTTGAAGTGTCCCCCTTGAAATGTTCAATCCCAGAAATCTGTGCATTGGTTCTATTTCATCTTTACTAAACAACGAATCTGCTTAGGACTGTGCCTTGACTCTTCTCCTGCACGAGTTCGTTCGACATTGTTTTCTTGACTGGATTCTAATAATTGCCCACCCACTTCGAAACACTTATCTTAAACCCATCCTTTTGACCATATTTGGAGTTTTGCTGAAAGTGTGATTCGACAATAGATGGTACTGCAGTTTGACGCTCCTTCGCTCCGCTTCACGGCGCTCATAAGCTCCTGTTAATAGCAATGTAATCTCAAATACTGGATACATTTTTGTAGGCACATACACCCCACCACCATTGCAAATAACATTCAAGGAATGTTGCATTTCCCACTCTGTGGTAGAGGTAGAGGGAACAGACTGGGTTGAGCCTGTCCTTCTCTGGCTATCAATCTGCATGCCAACTGGAAGTGGGAAGTCTTCTTTGTGTAAATGCTTACGCAAGCTTGTTAAAGATGCAAGATCAAACTGTGGGCTTGATGATACCCAACCATCATGGTTCTTGGATGATCAGTCTTTTGAAAAGATGGGTGCACTGATGTCTGAAAATCACTGGAAGCTTTTAGGGCTCTATGATGAGTTGCCCATGTTTCTATCACAAATAAAAGTCTTTCGTGAAAAAGGATTGTCTGAGTCACATGAACTTGCCTTACTTCTACAACTGTATGGAGGAAGTCAGTGGGTCAGAAAAACAGGTAAACTTAACAAAAGTTTGTTAATAGCAATACTCTTTTACTTAGTGGAGCACACAGGTCTCACTGTGGGTGGATTCACACAGCCAAGTATAGAACTGCAATCAAATGCAGAGAAAGGATTCAGTCAAAGATTCTTGTGGTGTGTTCCCATACCTCAAGTTACATGTTTTAGTGATTTGCAAAAGGTTGATGTTGAGTTCTCAGCTTCCATTGGTAAGTGTAATATATAGATGTAGTTTGTTAAGTAAACTTTCACTAAGTATTGTCTTCTTAATTGTGTGGTTTCAAAGTTTAATTAAAATTGTGAAATTCCACAAATCAGGTGATTAATATTATCATCTTAAGCTCATACACAAATCCATACATGAATCACATAATTATTTTTTTTTGCAGTTGGTTTAATGGCTACTATGTGGACCAGTAGCAATCAAGTGAAAACATGGACTCTTCCACGATCTAGTACAGCATTTAGAGTCAAGTTCGACAGTATCCAGGAACAACTGCGGCAAGTATCTTGCATGGATGATCTCCTATCAGGTTAAGTGTACAAAAAGATGATAATTTACTAGAACAAGTGGTTCGTTTTACATGGATTACTACTATTGTACAATTATAGCTGTTCCATTGAATAGCTTCAATATGTCTACAATGCTGTATAATATATTATATATATATAGACTGAATCACCATTGTGATTATCAGAATTTATGCCTTTACCTTTCCTACACTTCATGTTCTCTTCCATCGACAAAATCCTTTGAAAATACCTGTGACGCTTTCAGAAGAGGCAGTCAAGGCAGCAGAGAACTTTGTTGAACTTTGTGTGCAACATGCTGCCTACTTAGCTGGACGAGGTGCCATTGAAGAGGCCATACAAGCTATGCATCCAGGTTTGTGAACATAGACTATATTGGAAGGATTTCTAATTTAAAGTTAAATCTAAGGGTTTAACAGTGGTATATTTTTAATGCTAATACTCTTTATTGTGCAGTGTGCTATAGTATATTGTTGTTGATCTCATTTATAGACTCTTACATAATAAAACCACTGGTTTATAAAGCACATCACAGTACACCACTCTGTATACTTGTGTTGTCCCCAGACTGTCATCCTCATATTAATTTAGATTTTATTTCACAGAGAATACAGAAGTATTACAGCAAAAAAATGGGCAAGCTCAAGCAAATGCATCCTACTCCCTCCTCTTGCCTGGTAAAGATTTGCACCTGAATGCCCTCTTAGCCATGAAAACGTTTCGGGACCGAGGTAACAAAGATGGAGCAGTACGTGGTTTTCTTGCACTGCAAGACGCTGGTTTAGGAAGTGTGATTCAGAAGAAACACAGCGTGGAACCAGCATAGTGAGTGCTACAATCATGTCATGTTACATATATTCCTTAAATAAGGCTTCCCACGGTAATTAATAATTCATTATTATTTCTTCAAGCATCCTCAACCACATAGCAAAATGCATGTCTTTGTGTCTGAGTCAGCAATCATTTTTCTTTCTTGTATGAATTTGAAAAATTAGATGTTCCAACTGATGCTGAAATAAAGTCAGTATTTATGGAAAATCTCATGAAGTTCGGAGTTTCACTTCACCAATACAAAAATGCTATTGACATGGAGGAAGTAACAATGTTAGTGAAACACAGTATCAATTTTAACCAAATTAATGCAATCATTATTTTTTGGATGTAGGAGCACCTTGGATAGTAGAAAGCGCCATACTGCATCAACAGACTCGGAAGTCCCCAAGGAAAAATTTAATACCAACTTTCAATGAGGAAGTCTGAGTTGGCATTACTTAGTATGAATCAATGTTCTTGGCAGTTACCCATAGTCATTTATTCTCACATTGTTATTAACATATTCTGTAATTCATACATGTACATTGGTTCTTTTATTTATTCAACAACCATCTACTTCATTTTATGCAGTGATATTCATTTTTGCATGTAGTTATTTCATAAACTGATTGAAAATTAAACCTGTAATTCTGATACTCAGAAAAGGGCTTACCCAGACTTAGCTTGTGTATGTCCTGGGATCATCCTAGGATTCTCTGTATATCCTGGGATGGGTCTAGCCATATCTAGATTGTGTATGTCCTGGGATCATCTTAGGATTGTCTGTATATCCTGGGAATCCTGGGATACTCAGACAAGGGTCTAGTTATACCTAGATTGTGTATGTCCTGGGATCATCCTAGGATTGTCTGTATATCCTGGGATTCCTGGGATTCCTGGGATACTTAGACAAAGGTGTACCCATACCTAGCTTGCATATGTCGTGGGAACATCCTAGAACTGTCTGCATATCCTGGGAATTCTGGGATACTCAGATAAGGACATGGCCATACTTAGTCTGTGTATGTCCTGAGATCATCCTAGGATGGTCTGCATATCCTAGGAATCCTGGGATACTCAGACAAGGGTCTAGCTTGCGTATGTCCAGGGATTATGCTTGTCTGCATATCCTGGGAATCCTGGGATACTCAGATACTCAGACAAGGATGTACCCATACATACTTGCATATGTCCTGGGATAATTAGTACAGGTCTCATAAGGATGATGTCTCGATAATATCCCAGGATATCCCATGTATCTTGGACATACTTAAAGGACACTAGACAATCCATGGAGCTACTGGACATGTATGAAAGATCTATATGTGACCCAATCTGTAAAAACCACACTTATCGCGCAAAAAAATGGAAATTTAGTTATGGTAATGGCTCCAAAGATTATTTTGTACCCTAGCCATTCGCGTTTGCTACTTAGAAATCGGAGCTGTCATTGCGGAGATATGCGTCATTGAATGTGGCCATAACAGCTAATTATTTCTGAGACGTTTGTGCAATAATTGAATTACACACCCAAGAATCCATGAAGATTGGTGAAAGTAATCACTGTGCAACAGAGGAGATTCTGAAACGAATCTCAACTGAATATGTTTGTTATTAATGGCCATTATTATTAACAATAATCTGTTTAAATGTTCAAAAATAATGAAAACTGACAACTATATATATATATATATATGGGTCAATGAAGAACTGAGAAAAATTAAAATCAATAGTGAACTAATTTACAAATAAGCTATTAATGTAGTTTGCTGTACAAAAAATGTTAAAGCAAAATAAATTATTAGTTAAATGTGTGTCTGGTGGTGGTATTACTGATGGACTCCGTAAAAGTGTCATCTGTGCTATGTTTACAGATGCAGATTCTTCGACAACTTTGGCGATTTCGTTCAAACAGCCAACTTCTGTTTTATGAAATTTTTGTCCAAAGCACCAGTCTGGAGAAAATTTGGTGTGGCCAGCTGGTACAAAGGAGATAGTGATCAACTTGTTTTGTCTTGTCAGGCCCTCCACATAAGGTACTAAAAATAAACAAAAGTGTGCTATGATTTTTATTGCATTACATCTGCATACCTGTATCATGGTATTGTTTTTATTTTGGCCTGAACAGTTTTCTGCATTCAGGCTTAAGCATGAAGCATTTAGTCCATGTTCCTGCAAATAAAAATGGAGCACACTTATGACAGTATTTGTCAAAATACTCATCAATTAAAAAAATTGACTTGTTGTGGAATAGCTTCACAACATATCCCGAATATTCCACATTTGTGTGGAGTTAGGAAATACAATGGACCTGGCTGTAGTGGGTTGCTGGGAAAATGCACCTATCAAGTGTAGGAATGAAATAACATCATACATAAGTAGACACTTTTGCCTGTTGTGCATAGTCAAAGCTATAATGTGCTGTTATATCTAATGTAGTAATGGGCTGGGTTAGAGGGAAAAACATTATCATCACTAGTGAACATCTGTTTCAACACATCACTTGTTTCCTTCAGAAGTGCCGTTCTCTTCTCACAGTGTCCACGTGTTCTTTTGCTCTCTCTAATACCTATGAAAAATGGTGCTGAAACAATTCTGGACTCTACATTAGACAATCATGATGTTGTAATGTATAGTAGAGTAGTTTCTTTGAGCCTTAATAACATGGTAGAATTTTTTTAATTATCAATAACAATAATAAAATTATTATTAATAAAAAACTGAACGTTTCGACCCGAAGGTCTTCTTCAGCAGTATACAAAAAACAAAACCAAACGGCCTATTTATATACGGACAGAGGATGACATCATGACAGTACAAACGACAGTACAAAAGAGTAAGAAAGGTGAGAACAATGATGGTACAGGAAATACAAAGGGTGGTACAGAAAATAACAAGGTTTGACAATCATGGTACAAGGAAAGTAAACTATGACATCTGACGTCTGTGATGGTAGAATAGTGTTCCAAGATGGATTAATGTGTACTCCAGGGTCTGTATTGATGGTATATGGAGTACTTCTTATTAAAATAGCTTCTCTGATCTTTTTTCTTCAACTGCTAAAACTTCACACTTGTCCCATAGAATGTTGTGACCTGTAGAATCAACATGTACTGATACAGCATTGTTATGATCTCCAATCTTGATGGCTCCCTTATGTTCACTCATCCTGATCATCCTTCCGGTTTCACCTACCGTGAATCATGAAATTTATGCGTGCATCTAATTCGTATGTATTCGTGCAAGGTGTCTCAGAGCGCATGAATTATATCACACGGGATTTTCCCATTACATAATTAACAACTGTACTGAACCGCAACCACGTGAAGCGTACAGTTCACGAAGTGTGAAAGCAGTAGTGTTCTAACTGAGTAGTGTTTGAGCATGAGCTAGCTGCGGTGTTTCACTAAGGAGAAGGCACTACTGACCATGGAGGAGACAGGAATTGGGGATAAACCTACTGCAGAGGTCAACAAAAGTGTGGCAGAGGTACTCGAACATTGTATATATAATTATGTATGCCAGTACTACATCTCACCTTTATTTACTCCATTTGAGTTATAATTATGAATATCAATCTTGCATATGTACAAGTTATAAATACCAGTACCCAATAATGTGATCACCTATTTTTGCCAATTCGCATGAATTAAATCACACTACTTTTTCAAGGAATCATCTTTAAACCAGAACCGCATGATTTTAATGCAGCATAAATTTCATGATCTACGGTATATAAGTTCCACCACACTCACAATGAACCCCAGTCTTTTCCAAAAGGTGGAACCGGAGTTTTGACTTGTGTCAACATATTCCCAAGTGTCCCTTTACTGGTAAAGGCAATTCTCACTGGTAAATGTTTACAAGCCACATCAATATTCTCACTGAGTCCCGGAGTGTATGGCAACACAAGGGTCTTAATCTCTTCATTGGTTCCTTTTTCCACATGATCTAGTTTGAGGCATGTGCTGGTCTTCTTCCTCAGTGCTGCCTGGACTTTGTGTCTTGGGTAGCCATTGTCCATAAAGATATTCTTTAACCTTTTTCTCTCATCACTCTCCATCCTTTCATCTCCACAAATCTTCTCAGCCCTAGATCACTTACTGTGAATTGATTCTGCATAGTAGAATTCAAGCTTCTAACAATTGCAGCACTGTTATGCTGGCATTTCCAGCCATAAATCAGTCATAAGGTTTCGTTATAATAACATGTGGAAGGCACTTTCTCCAAATGTTATAAAAATGTAGTCTCTGCAGCACGTCTGTAAGTTAATGTACCCTTGCCTTTCACATATTGCAGATAGACACTACGTTTGGATATACTTGTGGTAACATCTGCATGTCATAGCGTTTGTACCCAGGGATTCTTCCAGGCAACAAAATTGTGTTTGCCTCTGCATAATTTTGTATAAAGGAAACAATTTGCATTTCCTCCTCAACACTAAAAGCATGTATAGGTTGTTTTCCAGTATTTCCATGTCTCCTTGAAATTTAAGATCAACATTTTCAAGTTAGCTTATTGCCAAATCAGATTTTAAGATAGCCACTTCTAATTGCATCTAAGCGGAACTTTCCAATTCCATTCAGGAATGAAAATGTTCTTTGACATAACTAGTAAGACACTATTGCACACTAATTCCATTTCATGTTGCATATATAGAGTGGATGGCGGGTTCTTTCAGTATGGTATTTTGTTTAAGTTTAATGTTTTTTCCCCACAGTGTATAGTAGCCATTATCAATAGATCCCTTTCATCTTTTGACAACTCAAAAACATCATCCCTGACCCTTCGAATATAGTATGAAACATTGGGCTAGGGCTGAGACGAAGGCTAAATATTAACCTTCGAACCTTCGTTAATAATGCTTCGTGAAGCTTCGAACCTTCGTACTTTTTATGTGCGTATATATTACATATACGTGTGCGTAATACACCCACTTCCTCCCTGAGGTTAATCTTATGAAAACAGTTAAATAAACAATGAAATAATTAGATAATTACTTATTTACAGCTTGCTTAAGTTTCTATTTTAAAAAATTAGAGCATCAATGTTCTTGGGCTTAAGGCAGTTTCTTAATTTTGTGACAGTATTTCCTGCCGTAGAAAACACTCTTTCTGAGGGAGTAGATGTGGCTGGAATTGACAGAAATACTCTTGCAAGACAAGCAATGTTAGGGAACCGCTCGGCATTTACCTTCCACCACAGAAGTGTAGAATCTTTACGAAGGGATGGTTTTTCAGACAAAAACTGTTTGAGCTCGTATGGGAAGCTGCTTGATCAGGACCCAAAATCAAATCAAGAGAAGAGGTTCTTTTCTTCTTGAGTGGGGGTTCAACAACTTCTGCTTCATCATTTTCTTCCTTCTGTAGCTTCTGCTGCTCCTCAGCATACTCTATTATCTTCTCCTTTAAGTCTTCACTGATGGCTTCTTCTAAATTTGTAAAAGTCAGTTGTCTGAAGTGTGGATCAAGTGGACTGGTAATATCGATAGAATCAAGCTCCCATCTGCGTTTGATTTCCTGTGACACTTTCTCTTTAAATTGGCGAATTGCTGTAAAATCAGCGGGATCAATAGATGGCTTGAGTTGATCAATCAGCCCATGAAGGATAGGGAAAACTGAAGAGATAGAGACATTCTCTTCATAGCTAAGGAATGTTGTCGCTATATTAAAAGGCTGAAGTATCTTGACCAAATCTTCTGCTAATTTCCATTGCTCACTTCTCTTTGTCACCTCCTCATCTGACAGTACTGCTGTCACAGGCCATCGAAGCTTAAGCAAACGATCGAACATTTCATTCGATGAATTCCAGCATGTGACACAGGCTTTCACCAGCTTTCGTCCATTGACATCCATTTGCTGCTGTTTCTTTTTTAGTGCTTCACTTGCCACTACACTATGACGGAAGTGAGAAACAAGTTTTTGTGATGCACCAAGGAGTCTGTCAATACTATTAACCCTTTCCCGACCAATGACGCTTTAACGCGTCATTATCTAATTTGCTCTACTTGACTAATGACGCGTTAATGCGTCATTGTTACCAAAAGGCAAATATATGATAAAATCTTTAAGTATAGATGAAACTAACAAGCCCACACTACGAAGAAGACATTTAGTTAGTTGAAATTAGGGATATTTCATATACTTAAAAATGATTTATAGCATTAATTATATATCATATCACTTTTTACAATTATTTATAACAATCAATGTTACCTAGCTCCTTCAACTTTTCAGCAATAGTCACACCTGTGTGTCTCTCAGGAAATGCAAAGGTTTCAAGGACAAATGCTTGCATTACCCAGTTAGGGTCTATGTAGTGAGCTGTAACAGTCATATATACTTCAACAGCTACACTGCTGGTCCATATATCTGTTGTTAATGCTACACTCTGGGCTTCCTTCTCCATTTTTAACTTTAATTTCTGTTTTCCCAAAACGTGCTTGTGTTGTATGTTTGAACTAAAATACTTTCTACTAGGTATGGTATATCCTGGCTCAAAGTAACTCAACAATTCTCTAAATCCTTCTCCTTCTACCATCTGGATTGGTCTCATATTACTAATTCTATCTGTAATTTCTGCTGCTCTTGGTTCAGGACAGCAAGTTGGTCTGGTGAATGAATGGAGAGTACCTTGATTCTTTCCCGTTGAGGTAGATGGTTGGCTTTTATATTGTAAAGGGTGTTTTGATAGTAGGTGTTCTCGAAGATTTGTTGTTCCACCATAGTATGCTAGCTCCTTCGAACAAATTTTACATTTCACTTTATTCTTCTTTTCTGGAATCTTCTGAAAAGACATCCACACATCTGAGCGAACTCTATCATTATCAGCCATTTTTCAACCACAAGTATTGGTAATGTGTCAAAATCATTGTGTGCATGCGCAATAATTATTGTGCGTGTGTCGCGAAGGGTTCGAAGGATGAAAAAATGATTCAAAGGTTAAAAAACCTTCGAAAGTATTGAAAGTATCGAAGGTTCGAACCTTTTTCCCAGCCCTACATCCACAACTATCTATCTCTCTTTTATCACTGTCAATTGTGATAGGAGGAGCAATGAGTGGTTCAGAATCTACAAAGAACATTGTGACATAACTGCCAATTTAACTACTTATGATATATACCTTCTAAAAGGCGTTCCTCAGATTCGTCATCATCATAACCATAATCATGATTTTAATAATTGTATTCATTACAACTATAAATCAATGTAATACTTTCCCTACGTTCTTCTGTTTCTTTGTTGTCCAACAAGTAGTCTTCAACCAGACTTAAAACACCTTGGTCATCTCCTGAAAGGTTTCCATGGTTCAACGAGTGAGCTATTGCAGCTTCTCTACTGGTAGCCATTTTTATTAATGTTGTTATCTAGTTGGTTACCATGGAGCGTCTCCAGGGTTATACAAATGTGTCATTATTCAGCTATAGCAATGATGTCATTGTCCAAATAATCTTTGCGTGTTATTTTCCATGATATCATCTCCGTTTCCAATAATGGAGGCATACTAGCCAGTAATAAAAGAAGTGTTTTCTCTTGTAATATGATGAAATAGTGCACAAGTTTGGTATGAAATGAAAGGTGAATTACCATACATCATGATTATGTAAAAATAAAATTGCCAAAAGATTATGTGTGTTATGAATTTTATCACAAGTATACTAATGCACGATAAGTGTGGTTTTCACAGATTGGGTCACATATAAGAAAGTGAATTCAATCTAATCAGTTTAATGCATGGATCAACTGTAATATTCGCCACCTCATTAATTATGCACGATAGGTGTGGCAGGTGACAGTGCACGCCCATCTGCCACAAAAAGAGATTGGTCTGTTATAATGGGTACTGTTCTGATATGTGTTGGAGAATGTTTATCCAAGCTTGTGGAGATGTTAATCCATAAATTTGTCAAGGTAGCTTGGAATGTGTTCTGTGTGGCATCCTTTCATGCATTTCAACTTTACTTTGACTCTATTCCAATACGACTCCACATGCTGCGTATGAACACCAGTAACAGGGTCTACAAATGTTATCGAGTGATTCACAGTACCATGTGCTGCAACATTTGGAAGTGATGTTACCTGATGATACGACCTCCATTCATCTGTATGAATAATCGTGCCAGGTGCAACATGAGCACCAATGATGGGGAGAAGTGTTGCTGTTGATCGTTGTGGCACAACTTGCCTGTAACCAAGTGCAGGTGACTGAGATGTGTCCACTAGACCCAAGACCCATGTATCACTAGTAGGTGGCCATCCTCGATGATGCTATGAATGAAAAATGAGGTTAGTGGGTGTTATCAATGTAAATGAAAGGTATACCTTGGTTTTGCGTTTAAATTGCGACTCATCAACTTGAACGACAAACTCCTGCACCTCCAAGGACAATTGGTGTTTGCAGTAGCTTTGTACTGCACACTTCACATTCCCAAAGATAGATGTCTGAAGCACTAGCTTCAGTGATTTCAACCTCTTCTGCCATTTTAGTGACTGGGTACTGTCTAGTCCACCAAAGAATTGCCAGCATCCATTTCTGTAAAGACAGCTTCGACTTCGAGAAAAAGCTACCATGCATTATAGATTTAGACGTCTTCCAAGTACTGCAATACCAGCAAATCCCATCTGAACCAGCCTGACATCTCCTATGTTCTCTCATTGGTGTTGTACATCTACATACATAACATGCAGCTAAATCCTTAACTCTTTCCCGTCTATAATTAAAATAGGCATTTTCTTTATTAACCCAAATTTAATTAACGAAATTATGTGTGGGCAGAACGCTTCATATCTAATTCCCATAACTATCATATTTTATAAGACTGAAGATTCTAACTTACTTTGTTGCGAAGAGTTTTTAAGGAACAAATTGATGTAAAATTTACACTTCGCTATTCACAGGAAGAGAGCAAGGCGAGCACTTGTAAGTACAGTAGTCTGCGGGCAACGCCCACTTTTTGTTTTGTCTGCATAGCGCCTGCATTTTAAACAACAGTGACATTTAACTCACTCAGTTAGACAGAAGACCTTCTTAGAAAGCCATTGATACCAAAAACATGCTTTGCTAGCTGCAGGAAAGCAGCAAGACGAGTGTTTAAAAATGTAGCGTCTTTATCACTTTCGTTTGGCCTGTAACTCCACTTTTTCACTGCTATAAACCAAGTAAATGTCTTCTTCATAGTGTGAGCTTGTTAGTTTGTTCTATATTTAAAGAGTTTAGCATGAATTTGCTCTTTGCTACATAGGTTGCAAATCTGCAACCTTGGCTAATTCATGCATTGTCTAAAAGTTGCATATATGCAACTTTGGTTGGTAAAGGGTTAATATTTTTATAATAATTATATTGATTTAAAAAATGCACAATTTGCAGAAATGTTACAATTACAAAATCATATATTTGATTATTATAATTGTTTTAATATACACCTGATGCAATTGCAGGTTCTTGCTAAAAGTCCACAGTTCCTGAGATAGTCTATAATGCCATCAGTTCCTCCAGAAATAACAGGACCAAGTTGAAGAAGAGACAATTTCAGACCCTTAAATATTACCACCAAACATTTCCAGCGAAATTGCAGTCTGCCAAATATTTCCTGCACTGCTAGGCGTATACGCCCACACCTATCGTGCTTAATTAATGAGGTGGCGAATATTATAGTTGATCTAATGCACTTGTGAAATATGGCATAAATGGCCAGCCGTGCAGGCCCAAGACTTCTTCTTGCTGTTTTATGATCTCTTGACAGGACGTAAACTAGGTCCATCTTCCATCTCTCAAACATATTCTGCTTCCTGAATGGTTAAATTATTAGCAGGGGCAGGGTGTTTCATGGTTTTGTATGAACTTTCAAAATCAAGTACGATTTGTTGTTCATCTAATAGAAGATTCTTATATAAGAGAGTTGAGATTGATTCTAGTGCATTTCCTAGCCTCCCTTTTGGTCAAACCTTCACTTTCTTTCTTAAAGGATGCTTCCCATGTCATTGCTTTTTTTGAATTCTTGGACCTCAAGCGGCAGGTGGAACATAGATCAATTTTGGTGATTATCTCATCGGGACCAATACCATCTTGCTGCATTCAAAATATGCTTTCACTGCTTAATGGTCGAAGCTAACCCTCCACATGAGCTTATTTTGGCCACAACATTATATTTATGGCAATTTGTCGTGCTTCTGTTGCACTTTGACTTCACCCATAAAAGTCAGATGATATCATCTCTGTAGCTACTCTTGAATGCATCCTCAATTGTGAACTTCATCTGCGGTTTTATAGATTTGGATTTTGCATGACCTGCTTTTTTAAAAAGTAGTTGGAATCTCCTGACTTTGTCAATGATCGGATCATTTTTATAGCCTGAGAATGGCATGAATGAATAGAACACTTCCTGTATCTAAAATTACTGAAATGTAATGACTTGCTTGAAAACCAAGGTATAAGTGTTTCTACTATTACCATCATCCATTGTGATGAAAGACATGGAAAGCATATTTTATATAATCAAAATGTACAGTAATATTTTACTTTCGGCATGCCATGTCTTTTTTTTGAATCCCATAATGATTCATGTACTTTCCATACTGGTTAAAACTATGAGTGGCATCAAAATATAGGATGGACTTTCCTATACGAGCATACTTCATCATTTGCTTCTATCTCTCATGCTCCTTTTCATTGTTGACATTTGTTGTCTTGTATTCACATACAAATGTGTGTTGGGGAATATTTGTGTCAGCAAAAAACCTTCTTGCTTTTTCCCCTTCATGTTTGATGAACATGGGAGCCTCAAAATCTCTGTTGAGATCATCAATGAGTATCTCTTCAATGGTTTGCATTCTCCTGATATTACTACTTTAAATTGTTTTATGAAATTCATTCGTACGTGTATAACTCACATTCTTCAAACTCCTCTGATTCCCCTTCCAATCTTTTCCAACAATAGCTTGACAATTAATCATCGCATTCACCTATGAAGACTTCATCTACTGTCACTGCTTTCCTGAAATAAACAATCTTCAAGTAGATGCATTTTAAACATATGTCTTTGCCATTTGCTGCTATTAGTGGCCGTTCTGAATGGTATATATAAAATGTAAAAGAAAAATATCAAAACCATATGTACAATATAAGTACATAAAATAGGACATTATTATTGACAGTAAGCAAGTTGGTAAATTTAAAATGGCTGACCCATGTATTCAATCTTTTGTAATTACAACGAAAAAGCATAAACATGTCATGATACAATAAAAATGCCATTTTGAAAAAAAAACCACATATTGCTATAACGGGGAATGAAATGTGATCACAATATTTCAAGCGCCAGTTGGAAAACAAAAAGAAAACCATACCTTTTTTGACTGATGGAGTTATCATACTTCAAACACAAATTGCAAACCAAATCATAACTAGAAAACTATTGTGGTTATCACTGTGAAACATGTTAAAAAAAAAACTCACTACAAGAAATTCATTTCAACACGACACTCCTGATCGTAGTTATAGGTCATAGAATATTTTATCGGTCATAGAATATTTTACAATATAAATTGAAGGCGCCATTTTTTAAAATCTACAACTTCATGATAGAAAGGGGTGTGGTCATGATATTCAGTATGAAGGTAGATGCAGTCTAGTGCAATTCAGACAATTGAACTATAAGCACTTTACTACCCTTCAAACACGAAACATAGGGTCCTAAAAGGGACAAATGTAACTGTTGGTGTTGATTATTTAATGACTGTGAAGGGTGTTAACATGAAATTTTTAAAAAGTATTTGTTCAAAATAATATATAATTAAGAAGTGTTAAAATCTAGAGTAAAGCAATGGGCCTACAGTTACAATCTAAGGAAAACAAATCACTTCTACCTGGTACAGGGAGGAGAGCTTATTACCAAGACCTAAAAAAATGAATATATGACAGTCGTTATCAGTGACTTCCTGCTTTGCCAAAAACCAGAAAGGATGTACATTTGTCGGGGGAATAGACATAACCCATTTTTGGTGATCCTATTCTTTTTGCTGACAGTGGTTCTGGGAATGAGAAACTGATTATCTTTGCTACTGATGCAAACATGAAGATGTTATGTGAACCTGACATAATGTATGTTAATTACCTATCAAACATGCAATACTACAATTAACTTGTCAAAAAGCAAGTTTCAAAGGATGCTAACTATCACTTTTGCCAAGTATTAATGAGGAAAATCCAAGAGATAGGTCTTCAGATTCAGTACCAGAATTATAACAATGTAGATGGATCAAAGTCATTTGTATGAAAATTTGCAGTAGTTCACTCATGAATGGAACTGCTCTTTCTATGACTTCTATTTGACAAAGTAAGAACCAACTGCTCAATACAAAAATGAGTTACTATATAGTTATACTGAAAGAAAGTTCTAGAATTAATCACAAAACCATGTGATACTTATGAGCTAGATAGTTCTGAACAAAATTGCACAACAATGGAATAATTAGTTAAACAATAAGTGTCAAGTGTCTATTCCCTACAGTTCATTTCGTTTGTCTAGCTTGGCAGGGAATCAAATCCATTATTCCACAGGCACAAAGGGTTAATGATTTTATGAGCTATTTTGAAACATATTGGTTAGTTGGCATGTTCCATTTGCCAGAATAGAATGTTTATGATACAGTTGCACCCGTACAAAAAAATCATCTAGAGGGTTGGCATAACCGGCTGAAAAAAGTAGTCGCTAAGTCTCACCCAAACATCTATGAATGTGTTGGAAGTGTTCCAGAAAGAGCAAGCAATTACAGATATTTTGTTAATCCAGCTTGCATCTGGAGCACATCCTCCAAACAGAAGAAAGGCTATTGAACAAGTGTATATAGAGAAAAAAAACATCCCTATGATTGCTTTACAAATTTAAGTGAAGACAAAAGTATCCCTATGACTGCTTTGTGGTGTCTAGCATTCAGTAATCATGCCTAAAACACATCAGCTTATTATAGTTATTATTTTGATTATCTACTCTCCTGACCTTTCAAAGGACCTTGTAGAACTTTAGGAATATATTTCAGGCAGAATAGCTAGCTACTAGTTCCAGTTTCTACGTAAGCTACTTAGCTACAGGCAGCTTTCTTCCTGCTGGTCGTGTGAGTTGGAGCGCGCGTTCTTTTACGCGCCACGCCCATTAATTGACCGAGCCCCCGGGAATGACGCAACTTCCTTAACTACGTATACAACGCATAGTCGCGCAAGTGACACAAGAATATATATATATATATATATATACATTAAACCCCGTGGAAAGCAATTATAGGGATGGCCCTACGGGCCATAAAAATACAAGAAAATACAAGAAACTTAAACAACGTTTTGCGAACAACTATATATTTCAAAGTGATTATGTAAAAGGCATGTCTGAACATGTTTATTATTTTACTCACAATATTTTTTTACCTTTCTTTCTTATTTTTTAATAATTTAAAATGTTTTCAATTAGTAAAAGTAATGCAGACAAAATTTATGTTGCAACACCTCATACATTGTGGTTTAAGTGTTCATTCCATTTTAAGGTAACAACAATATGGCACTCGTTGGATATTTGTTTGAGAAATTCCACTTCTTTATTTATTTTTTGTTCAAGGTATAAATATAAGATGTGGAATTTATAATATAATATGAATTTATTATTTTTATAGCCAGACCCATCCCACTGTAAGCGAGTATACATCAACTTGTGCCATGCATCCAAAATAGAGCGCTGAGGTTTCTCACGTGCAGCAAAATGAAGCGCCATGACATTATTGTCGCTGTGGGAGAAAGTGTAGGGTACCAGAGCAAGTGCAGATTATAGCAGTCTATGCTATGGATGTTTGCCTGTGGTATTTGATAAGCTTTTAGGTAACACATAAGGCCACTGTAGCAGTTGTAAGCCCACTTACCGCCCTTATGGAAGACCAAGTTGCTTCTTTCAATAGAAAAGGAATTCTTTCAACTTATATCCAAGTCAGTAAAACACTTTCCACATGCAAAACTGGAAACTACAGATTTTATGTCAAGAGTTTTCTTAACATTCTGTCCAATAGTTCACTCCAAATTTTGTCTACAAGAAACTGAATATAACGGGATTATAACAGGGTTAATCACTTTTATAACCACACCCTAGACTGATCATTGGAAAAACAAAGATGGCCATAACAAAGAAACAGTTACTGTTATACTGTATGTCAAACATACGTCTCAAGAGGTTGCAGAAAATGTGTAACAGAGTTCAAAGGAAATGAGGCTGGTCTTAATATCAACAGATGTCTTGTAATGTTGTTCGTGAAGAAAGACGGTTGTGGTGTTTACCAAGGTAACTGTTATGTATTGACAAGCCTTTGATTCTATTTATCTTATTTTCTTGTATAGATCTGATCAGTGGTGGAGTTATATTGTTCTTCAGACTTTCACTGGATCGAAAATTTTCAAATGAGCCAACAGACATTCAATCATCTTTGTCAGATGTTATCACCTTACATAAAGAAGCAAACCACAAAGATGCACACACTGTTGTCAGTACAGAAACATGTTGCGATCACACTGTGGTTTTTGGCAACACCAGTTGAATACAGAACCATTGGTCATTTGTTCAGCATTGCTCGATCCACAGTTTGTGTGGTGGTTCATGAAACATGTTCAGTTATAGTCAAAGTGTTGCTAACACGGTACATTCACTTTCCAAGGGGAGATGATCTGACAAATGTTGTTGATGGATTTGAAAGGGTATGGGAGCTTCCGCAATATACTGGGGCAATAGACGGATCTTACATTCCAATATCAGCACCAACAATGAATCACACTGACTACTACAATCGGAAAGGTTACTATTCAGTTGTAATTCAGGCTGTCCTGGACTACAGATACCTATTTTTAGACATTTATACGGGATGGCCAGGAAGTGTGCATGATACTCGTGTATTTTCACATTCATCAATCTACAAAAGTTGTTCAGATGGCACACTACTACCCAAGTCAACCAAGATTATAGAAGAAATAGATGTCCCTCTCTACCTTGTTGGAGACTCTGCCTATCCTCTATTGACATGGTTGATGAAACCTTTTCCTCATAATAGTAATTTATCTCAGGATCAGAAGAACTTCAATTACCATCTTTCACGAGCACGTATCGTGGTTGAGAATGCTTTTGGTTTGCTCAAAGCAAGGTGGCGTCGGCTTCTAAAAAGACTTGATATGGATGTTAACAAGATTCCTGCTGTATTCTAAACAACTTGTGTGAAATCCATGGGGAAGTTTTCAATGATGCATGGTTCAGTAATGTTAACTTGAATGACGACCAACCAAATGCTTGTTCAAATGACGATAGTAGTAGCGAAATTACTCCTCCTGAGCAAATACGTTTAGCACTTGTTAAGTATTTTTCTAACAAATAAACATTTTCAATGATTAATATAGTTATGATAAATATAGAATGATTAATGTCATAGAGAACAAAACTCTAACTTTTCATTTTCTATAATTAGCATTATGTTTCACTGCTGCCATAATACGAATGAGTATTGTATGGCATGGGGCATCCTGAGAGTATTTGCATTGGAATTCTTGATCTTCCCTTCTCATTTCTTCCAATTTAAATAACATTTCATCAGAAGTTTTCATAACCTCTTTAAATGAGTCTTGTAGAACTTCAATCTGACGTTTTCTAGTCTTTAAAACTGTTTTTTTTTTTACAGCATTAGGTTTAGGTTTGGGTTTAGTATCTTCGATGAATTTCTTGGAAACAAACCTGCCACTCAGCCTTCTGTTGTTATCGACAGCTATGGCAATTCACAGACAGTTCTTGAGACTGATGAGACTGATGAGAGTGACCCAGTTTGAAATTAAGCATTTCTTTCCTTCCTCACCAGTCTTCTTCATCTTGTCTTTGATTTTTTGTATTCTTGTCTCAATTTCTTAATTTTTTCTCTACATTGTTCTCTCATAAGCTTCCTCCTGCAACTTCCTGGCAATCTTGCTGAAAACATCTCTTGTAATTGCAACTGTATATGGGAACATATATGCATGCGTGATAAAAGGTCAAAATTTGGCGAAGGCTTAGGTAATATACATAAAACTTACACACTGTATATTCTTAACTCTCCTAAATAACTTTGTCATCTTTAGATGGCCACTCCTGAAAATCATATACTGATGAACATCCTCTTCCTATTGCAATCAGTGAATAATTAGTTTATAAAATATACATGTGAACATATGTACATACATGTATATGCACTAGTGTTGGTTGATTGTTTTTGTTGCTTATTTCGTATATGCTGTTGTTATTGTTACTTATTTCATTGTGTAAAATTATTTTAACAAACACCCTTTTAAATGATATTTAATAGTTAGTCTCAAGAGTAGCATTAGCACCTTCAAAACTATAAAATTAAATGGCAATACATTGAACAGCAACATGCATTGACTCCAGTATCTATGATTGTATGTTAGGTGTATAGGTAATGTTAAGATTATATGCTAGGTGTATAGGTCATGTTAAGGTTTGGCTTTGAAGTAGACATTGACCACACTTACCAACCCCCCTGGTATTGCATTCTTGGAGGAAACACTGATGATCCAATGAAGGTACATGTATGGGCTGGCATTAGCAAACAGGGTGATTTGTATTTTTACTTGGGATAACAAAAACTCCTATGATGTGTACTCAACCTATATGTAATTATGTATTTACAATTAATCTTTGTTTTATAAGAAATAGTGTTACTGGAAGTCATCTGCTGTATAAATGTATCTACATACTTAATAATAAATGAAGTGAATACATACTTACACAAGATACAAATACAAATGTGAGAGGTGATTAGTGTCCAAATTATTGACCATTATAACAGTAATATAATAGTCAATTCACTTCAATATGCTAGTCATGCTCATATAGTTTGGGATTAAAACCTAATGACAAGGGACCTTAAAGCCATTTTAAAAAGCCTAATGAGTCATGATGCCATAGGCTTACGCTTGTATCATTAGGGCTTTTTACAACGGTTTTAGGGTTCCTTGTCATTAGGTTTTAATGTCGAATATCAAATAGAAGTGAATTGACTATCACTTTACAGTCAATAAGTTTGACACTAATCACCGCCCATACAAATGAAGAAACACATTTCTCTAAAATTGTATACAGAAAGCTTCAAAATTAGGCGAGGTAATTATTATACTGCAATAATTATAATTATGTACACACTACTGAATCTTAGAAATTTCTATTGTCATATATAGTTAGATAGTGAGAAGGTCTGCCTCCAGTCCTTCTACATAGATATATACCACAGCTAACAGGTATATCAACAGGTGTTGAATGTGATATACACCCAACAGTAGGTGAATATGAAACCACAGGGCTGATATAAGACCTGTCAATTTTCGAAGGATATATGTGCACGTCAATTTCTGAAGAAGATGCAAACAAAAGCTTAACCTAGCTGTATCTAAGTGCCTTTTCGTCTCTTTTTCCATTTGGTAGCTCTTCTCCAACTTCTCGCAACTGTTGGTAATCAGACTAATCTATCTATTATGAATATCATTACATGCACATATACCACACATACACCAACCATAAGATTGCTTGTAAAACAAGTTCAGGTAACATTGATGTACATATTAGGTACAGAATATTATATTCGAGTGTGTTTCAAACAACAAATACAAACTAAAAAAAATTAATAATGTCTCATGAATGTCATTATGTGGTCATTTAGAGTTAGGTTAAGCTATAAAATGCGGATCACGGATTACGGTTCAGAAATAATATTAACAAGAATAATAAAAAACATTTTCAATAAAAATGAAAGATGTATTGATTTATTATTCTTGTTTCTCTTGTTTTTTATTCTGAATGATGTGAATATTTTTTTTGTAGATTGCAGAAATACTATATATCATTATGAAATCATACAATCATATATGCATTAAAATTTGTTCATCAATAAAGTCAGTCTTTGTATTTATGTATTGATTATCATTCTCTTTCATTTACAGATGATTATTCTCTATTTCACTTACAACACTGTCTGCCATCCTACAGAAGTAGTGTCAGTCACTGTGTCAACCATTCAGTATTCCAATGGTTATCATAGTATACAATATTATTATACAATGGCTTTAATATTAATAATCATTATTATAAGAATGTATTTGCTCACAAATGTTATCACTAACTATGCTTATGATTCCAATGCAACAAGCACTTCCACCACATTTTCAGCTTCCATGTTCCGAGTACACGAATGCACATGCATAATTAAATTCCTCTTAGGAAAATGGCATCAAACTCTAAATCAAATCTTTGTAGTCGTTGAGACTGTCTTCTTTCATAGTATCTGTAGATATCATCTCGATATTTGTAGACCAGAATTTTACAAGCGATTGGAATGGTGCTAGAATCATTGTGATATTTCAACAAACAAAAAAATGATTTGTCTGAAAAATAATAATAATAATGAAGTGCAAAACCCTCACGACATCAATTCTGTACAATGCACGATACAATCAAAACAATAGCACCAGATACACAAAACTGTCTTATTAGAAATAAGCCACTATCCTCCACGCAGTAACAACCAAACAAAACAGTACAAACAATGACATGATGACTAGCCACACATACATGCTTGCTATCTACACCGACGCGCATGCGCAACGTACAGAATGAGCGAAAATTTCGAGTCTATCGATTCCACGAAAGCTGAAGATCGTCATTTCATTTGTCGACGAGATTATCACAAATCGTTTAAATGTCGGAATTATCACACTCTAGCGTTTGGAAAGCAGTGTCAATGAACCAGTAACACCAGGTATTTGCAAAGATTACGTGGTAACACACACACAGACACACACACAAACCGATTACTATAACCTTCAGCCTACGCCCTCGAGTTAATAATTATGAAGATTTTGCCAGTTTTGTCACTCGCCGGTTCTTTACCTTAAAGACAATCTTTGGCCATCTAGAAGATGTTGGTAGTCATAAAAACACTAGATATGAATAGGTATGTGTGTATTAAAACCTATCTGTATATATTACCAGAGATATCAGGTCATCACTTGAAATGTATGGGCGGCCATTGTTTTTCCGTGCCATCCCTACATAGAGAGTACTACCGCACTCTCTCATTTATATTAAATCATGTGACTAGTTATTCCATCACTGAAATAATTGAAATAATAAACAGGTTGGTAAATAGAATAAAACATTCGATAAATATATAACCTTGTTCTGATGATAACCTAACAATGATAGGCGTACTGCATCGCTGCACTCGGTAACTAATAGCTTTAGCCACCTTCAGGGAGGATTCGCGCTACGTGCTCGTCCCTGTTGCCTTGGTTCAACATTTCTAAAACAAGAATCATGCATCAAAAAAGGGAGAGGCGAATATTACAGTTGACCCGAGAGAATTATTACATCATCCTCAGACATTGTTGAAACGTTAAGCAGTGTGTACATTACAGTTATTATTATTATTAGGTTTATTTTAACGTACGTCACATGATCTAGCAGATATTAAAGTTAATTCTGATCCGTAATCCGTGATCTGTAATCCGTCTTTTCTATTTACCCCTACAGACAAGCTGGAAGAAAACTGTGTAGCTTACGTAGAAACTGGAACTAATAGCTAGCTATTCTACCTGAAATATAATTATTCTTTAAGGTGGTACTAGGGAGTGGGCGGATGCGACTCCAATCAGTTTCAAAATAGAATATTATATAATATGACTCTAACCTGGTGTAATAGCAACCTTCATATCTTCTGATTATCTTTATATTTGTCTGTAAGCGAGTGTTGGAAAAATCTCCATTTTTGCAATCGCAATAAGTACAAAACCAAGAAAGCCACGCCCACCAATCATGGCATGCACCAAGTACAGTGTATTTTGAGAAAACAAATAGAGCCGTTTCTGAAAATTCATTTTACTTTTATAGTTACAAGAGGCTGAAGAAAGCTGAATTCTGTAGCTTTTCAGTGAAACCATAAAATTTACCTTTCTAGGCACTATCAAACTCCGATCTTTCTCAGAGAGCAACTACAGTTACCCTGCCAGGGTTTAACACCCACCGCCCCCTCCACCACCCGTATCAGTGAAAACATTTAGGCCCAATTAATTACACTCCCCGGTGGGTGTGGCTTCCAAAAGATACAGAATTGAAACTGCAACAAGAAGCTGGCAAAACTAGACACTGATTGGAGTTTCATCTACCCCTCCCCCTAGTACAACCTTAAGTTCTACAAGGTTCTTTAAAAGGTAAACCGAGTAGATAATCAAAATAATAACTATAACAGGCTGATGTGTTTCAAGCATCATAAAGTTAGCCATGATTACTGAATGAGGACACCACAAAGCAGTTATAGGGATACTTAATATTAGTATCTGCGTATAGTCCCGAAACGAGTCTACCAGTCAGATAACACATTATAGTAGTTGGTTCGTGTGTGTGTGTGTGTAATCTTTGCAAATACCTGATGATACTAATTTGTTGACCACATGGTTGAAGACGCTATATATCCATAATGCCGACATTTAAAGGATTTGTTCTGAACTCATCTTGTTGCAGAGAAACAGCCGTGTAAATTCTCGTCGGTCGCCATCTTGAAATTGTTTCGTTTTTGCTGATGTCAGCAGAAAACACTGAACCACTAACTTTTGTTTCTTTGAAGCTTTGTTTCTTGAACTTTGTCTATCGTCCTAACGAGTGTTTATACAGCTATTTGTGAAGTTTTGTCCGGAAATTCGCTAGTTCTCAAGAGATCTGATGGCCCATAATTTGCATATTCATGATGTACTACTGACTTCTGTTGATACGAATGGCCCGGTGTGATCCTGGCTGTTGCAATAAGTTACTTAGGCAAAGTTGTTCTAAAGCCATGCTGTTTAGCAGTTGCTAGCGAGGGTTCTGCACTTTAGTGCATTCATTAATATTAGTATCTGCTTATAGTAGGTCTACCAGTCAGATAACATATTAATTATGATTTCTATTATACTATTGATTATCAGATTCTGCTTATAAACCAGAAACAGGTTTATCAGAAAGGCACAACATACATCATAACACATTCAGATCGCTTGTCTGGGACGACTGGCAGTAGACATTGAGTACTACCGAAAATTGATGTATACTCAGTCCACCAGACCCTTCCTCCGTAGGTTGGGTCTGGCTACACGAGACTACTATTACTGAATGCTGGACACTACATTAACAAAAGCAGTCATAGGGAAACTTTTTTCTTTATATATTATATATTTCTTGTTTTGAAGTTAATTTTATCTCCTTGCAGGCTTCAGATGATAGTATTGGGTATTTAATAATCAATAATCATATAAGAAACATTAATATTAAATAAACAGTGACATCATAAATAATTATTATTAAAGATAAAACCAATTTCACAAATTAATGATAGGATTATAGTATTTTTCTGGAGTGTTACACGTAATCAAGACAAACGTGTGTATATTAGAGAACCAGTTACTAATACATTCCAATTGGAATAGAATTTCCAGATTGACATACATTGTATATCCTCTCTGTTTGTTATCCCATTACAACTCTTCACCATCTAGAGAATTTCTGGATTAATATAATTATCCATCTGAGATGATGACTCGTCAGTTACAGGAGATGTATTGGTGAAGTGTGGAGTTAATCTGTATTTGAATTGAGTTTCATTGTATAATGTTGAAGTCCTTATAGCACACATATACAAACTGTCATGTACAGTACCCTACTGTACTGTACTGTACTCTACAGTACACTACAGTAGTGTACTGTAGAGTACAGTACTATGTTATTTATACTATGATGTAATTCACACTAATGCAAGTAAACACATCAAAAGTGATCTAATTATCATGTTGAATAATCTACAACTAGTGCTTTCAAGCAGGTGGCATTCACAATATACAAGCAACTAAGTTAATACTTGTATCAAGATGATGAAAGCTCCTGATAGTCTGCAAAGAACACACCACCCATCTAGTCCCACCATTCCACAGTGAGATTAGAGGGAATGAATATGTTTCTGCAATGACTTATGGAACTCCCCTAATGACTCGTTAAAATGCACACGGAGGAGGAAGGGCCAAGTTGGGTTAAGTAAGGCTGGCAAGGTCTTTGATAATTAACCAAGGTTAAATCACCCACACCAAACATACATTCTAGCTTTGCTAGGTGAGGTGGTACATGTAGGAACTGAGTAAAGGTTGTCACTAACCGATCTCAGAACAGAAATTCTAAAACCACCCAAAATTAGTCACCAGTACTTTTGGAAGCACCCACTAGTACCCTCATCCACGGGGAAGGCCCTTTGAGATTTGGGTCACATTGGTTTTCTGCCAGTATATTCTGTTAAACCCAAAAAATACTTGTACAGGTACCATTAATACAGTAATTTTAAAAAGAAAAACCGGGTCCTTTTCATGGCTGGGGTGGGCTTGTCTAACACACAATGTTTTAAGTTTTCATGTAAGATATACCGGTTCAAAATAAAAACATGGATGAGAGAATCACTGAACAATACGTTCAATATAATCAACTCAAAACAAGTATCAAAAAAAGGTGCTAAAACACCAACGAAGCATTCAAACCCATCAAACAATTCCCAATAAACATAAAACAGTTTCTCAGCTTATACCCAATAATGGTACACAAAGACTTTAACAAAATCTATTTTTGACATCTTAATAGCGTCATCACCTCAAATGCAATCACACTTGAATTGAAAAAACCATGTCTCCAGATCATTATTAATAATACAGATAACGTTCATGCCAATTGCCAATTCAATGGAACCATGTGAACACTTGTACAGAACATACAACAAATTCCTAGCATAACAGATCAAGACCCATGCCCTAGACTAAAGAAGCTGCAACAATTCACATTGGGACATTGTTCTTCAGCAATACCATCAGTTTCACTACCAATCACCACAACAAACCAACCTCTTCACATCAACCAAACAACACCTGTTACAATCCTAGCAACAACCACTACATCAGCCCATTCAAAAAACAACTTTCACCACCATTAGCAGAAAACAAGACACCACAAAAAAATACAACAAAGAAACCAGTTAATATGACAGAAAGCCTTAATGTCAACACTACAATAAAACAACAGAAACCAAATAGAAAAATATGAGAAACCACACAAATTCTGCTTATGAACCATGTACTACAACCAATAGCCAGATCTTACCCTGATTACCTTCACAAATCCACTACACTAATGATTCTACATGTACATGTACACATGTATATATGTATGTATTGTATCTACATGTACATGATTCTACATGTACGTATATTTATGTATGTATTGCATCTACATGTACATGTACATGTAGAAACAATACATACATACATGTATATACATGTAGTATATACATGTACATGTAGAATCAACATACATGTAGATGCAATACATACATGTACATGTAGAATCATGTACATGTAGATACAATACATACATATATACATGTGTACATGTACATGTAGAATCATATACAATACATACATAAATGTAAATACATGTACATGTAGAATCATATACAATACATACATAAATGTAAATACATGTACATGTAGAATCCTAATGTGAAATTCCAAGATGAAACAATAAAACAACAAACAACAAAGATTAATCCAATAGGGTTTAACTACACCTCCAACTATGAGCTACTCACATAGAACTTGTTATTAGTCCACGGACTGTGAGGTTATAAGATTTTATTACCCACACCTGACTCATAAATAATTGCAAATTAAAATCACAAATAAATTTACTTAACCCCAAAGTTACTAGACCACATGTTCAGGCAAACCACATAAAGTGAGTTATCTTATATCCATAAACATTGTATTACTCTATTAATAATTTAATCCATTACTATAGGCTGTATATTAAAATTATAACATAACAGAGCCTAGATTGATGGTTTCACATGCATAAGTGACTACAAACAAAATTAATATAACGTTTAAGCAATACATGTAATTAAAAAAAAAAAAACCTGGATCAGACAGAGAAGGGAGAGTTGGGCCCATAAAAACATTTTAACCTCCAGTTCTGGTTCTCAAGGCCAGACTGTCTGTTTACTTTCACCATATGAATAAGAGTGCGGGTGATGAGGTTGACCAGCAGCGATTATTCCAATAGAATCAATGAGTTGGGTAGCCAATCATTCCAATCGAGGTGCAAGCCTTGTCGCCAGACCTTTTGGTTAAGGCTCGCAAGATCTTTGAGAATTAACCAAGGTTAAATCGCCCACACAAAACACACACACACACACACACACACACACACACACACTAGGGTTGCCACGATATATCGATATGTCACGACATAACAAGTCATGTCACGACACGATATAAAATGTAATAATATCGATATGCGCACATGTTTACTGCGCATGCGCAGTTATTGGCAAGTCATGTGTGAATGAAGAAAAATGGCAGGCGTTTCATAGAAAGTCTTGGTGCCTTTACCTACTGCAAAAAGCTCGGTCTGGAAGTACTTTGGTTTCGAAGCAGATACAAACCAGAAGATTATCACCAAGAAGTTCGTCTACTGTAAATTGTGCCCACAGCCGCCGGCACCAATCCCGTACTCGTCAAATACTTCTAATCTCACTTACCACTTGAGTAAACACCATCCAGATGAACATGCGAAGGTTTCTGGAGCAACCAAAGTAAGCCAACAAGACAAAGGAAGATGTGTATCTACTTCACATCAGGAAATGATTCATGAATCCTTCTCGAAAATCACGCCTCATGCCAAGGATAGCAACAAAATGAAGTGAGTTATAAGTGCTACTGGAGATTTCATTGTTCAAAGCTTACAGCCTATCAGCATAGTAGATGATACTAGTTTTCGTAACTTGTTAGCTACAGCTGATCCTAAGATCGATTTGCCTCACAGAACACATTTCTCTACCAAGGTAATACCTGAAAAGTATGTTGCTATACGTAACAAGTGGAAAAACAGCTGTCTGCTGTAGAGTATTGCACCATAACAAGTGATTTGTGGACAGCCAGCTACCAAAATCGTTGTTACATTTCACTTACAGCTCATTTTGTGGACTCAGAGTTTAGCCTAAAATCGTTCTGTTTGGACACCATCGAAGTAGTGCAGGATCACAGTGCTCAGTCTATTTGTGATGTACTGTCGACTATGTTTTAAAGCTGGAATATTTCCCATAAAGTGTTTTGTGCCACAACAGATAACGCAGCAAATATAGTAAATGCTGCTAGCCTTCTCGGAATTGAGCATTTCCCTTGTTTTGCTCACACGCTTCAGTTGTCTGTGAAAAAAGCTCTAGATGTTCAAAATGTCCGTAATACTATTGCACAATGCAAGAAACTTGTTCAGCATTTCAAGCACTCTACAAAGGAGATGTACTGCCTACGACACAAACAAGAGCTCCTTCAATTACCTCAACACGAACTAATTCAGGATTGTGCCACTCGATGGGGCAGTACATTATGTATGTTACAGCAACTTAGTGAACAACAAGCAGCTATTGCAGCAGTGCTACTGGAGGGAAAATTTCGATATTTAATGCCTGAAGGAAAAGATTGGTCGATTATTGACGACTTACTGAGTATCTTAGAGCCTTTTCAGAAAGCAACAGAGGCTATGTGTACTCCACTATTAGCACTGTGAGTCCCCTTTTGTACATGTTTTTGGAGAAATTACTGGAAGTGAAGAACGATGACAGTGAAACATTGAAGGCTATTAAAAGGGTGGTCAAGTCTGATCTATCGAAGAGGTACCAGAATGATGATGTAAAAGTTGTGATGAATATTACAACCTTTCTAGATCCTCGTTACAAGGAACTTCCATTTTTGAGTGCCATGGAAAAAAAGCAAGTTATTGAGGATGTACATGTAGAGCTGTGTAAAATTCTTGGCAGCGAGGAACCTCAAGAACTCAATGAATCTGACACTGTCACCGATGAGTGTGACGAGCCTGCAGCTAAAAAGTACGAGAAAAGTATCATGTGTCAACTTCTAGGAGATATTTTCTCAAGCAAAACACCAGATGATCAGCTTAACCGGACAGGCAAAGCAAAGAGAGAACTCACTCAATATGACTCGGAAAGTGTTGCCGACCTTGACACTGATCCACTTGCATGGTGGAGAGCTCGAAAACTTACCTATCCTCTCTTAACTAAACTAGTTCGTAAAAGATTTTCGATGGTTTCAACCAGTGTCCCTTCAGAAAGGCTGTTTAGCTCTGCTGGAAATGTGATAAATCAAAAAAGAAGTAGGTTATTGCCTACTAATGCCAATAGACTAATATTTGTGTTTGAGAACTTGAAGTGACTTCATAACTGGCTGTATTGCAATGTGCATACACTTTCTTTATTTAAAAAAATTGTTTCACACATGACAGAAATAATAAAAAAGTAAAATTACATTGCATACATAGTACTTTCGACAGGAAAATGGGTGTGGTTTGTCATGACATGCCTTCATATCATGACATAAAATTGTATGACATATGACATAGCCTTAAGTATATCGTGGCAACACACACACACACACACACACACACACACACACACACACACACACACACACACACACACACACGCACACACACACACACACACACACACACAACAGCATCTGTAATAGTAATAGCCTTGCAATAATTTTAATTATTAATTAAAAACGCCCACCTAAGATTAATTAGGAGAGCACATGTGTATAAGCACATGGTAGGTAAAGTTTTCAAAGGAGTAGGATCTTTTGTAATCCAGTAGGAATGGGCTATTGTTTGACTTCGGGGTTTTGTAAGTAAGATATTATTACATGTATTTACTGGTGCATTGGTAAACAGGATTCTATAAGCATTTCCAGATACGGATAGAGAGGGGAGGGGAGGGTTGGGATCCCACCAAAGATGTCTTTAACCCCCACTTCTGGTTCCCAAGACCAGACTATCCCTGTCAGGAGTCTAGTAACACTAAAGCATCAAAGCATATGTGAACATGTTAAAAGTTAAGACTGTTAAATACTAATTATGGAAATATATACAAACACTAATAAACCTGCCCATGTGACAGCACTGTTGTCCCACAGCCCTAAAGCTGTGGAAAAAAAAAAAAAAAAAAAAGCCTTAAACTTAGGAAGCCCAATACTCATGCTAGCCTCGGGAGAGAAATATACAGTACTTCTCTGTGGGGAAAAGTCAGCTTCTGTGTTGTGAGCAATAGACAGCACTCTTTGTTTTTGGTTGGTACATGTATCAACCCAAGTGTACTAAGCCACCTCTGGTGCATCCAACCACACATTGACTTTATTATCAAACACACACACATATATAAGCCGGCCTATGCAGTCAGAAAGTGCCTAACTACACAAGATAAATACATTGCTTGAAAAACATACGTTGGGCGACATTCATTTTCACAAAATTAAGCTGCAAGTTACACAAGGGATGTCTGCTCTGTTCTCTGTAAGGATGGACAAGTCCCCTGCCAACCAAAATTTTCTAATTTATTTCTAACACACATACACACACAGGGCAGAGGAATTTCTAAGAGGTGTATGATAGTAAGCCCTCTGGATATCGGGGACAACCAACCGAGCCCCACACTGTCTGAGGCAAACACACATCTGCTCTCCCTCGTTGAGCTTTTCATTTCAGGTTCAAAATGCTATAGAACTAAGGTCAATTAGTTACCTCATTCAACACCAGAGCAAGTTTTGCATGTTATTCAACTATATTGATGCTAATATTTCTATTCAACACAGAGTAGGTCATGTCACCTTGAACCCCATTATAAATAGGTTATAAAGCAGATCACAACTTTCTTGATGGTCAGTGCTAAACAATAGACTAAAATTAATTAGCTAACCAACCTATTAAAAAGATACACATGTACGTACATGTACATATATATATATATATATGTACATGTATATACAAGTATAAATACTCATTATAATCAGAATATTTAATTAAAGGTATACAAAAATTAAACATGGCCTCAACAATCACGGAGGAGATTACCAAACAAATAGAATCCTACCAAAACCTCAAATCATCTGTTACCAAACTTGAAAATATCTTACTCTACCAACGTAAAACTCAAAACAACAACACAATACCAAGGAAATACCAACCCACACAGTACCTGCAAGTCTTTGGGAGAAAATGAAAAAAATATACAATCAAGGTTTGACAATGATTTCAAAATAAGTTTCTTTAAATATCTAGATGAAGTAATAACTACAAACACTATTGCTCTAGAAATCCAAACATGCAGAGTGAAATGTATCATTTCAACCACAGAATCCCTTCTCACTGAATGCAATGAACCGATTGAAATAATCCAACAACAATATCACCGTTTCATAACAGAAAAACCATCAAACCAACCCATCTCTTATAAAAAAAGATTCACCTTCAGTCTACACGAACATCCCCATCTATAACACCAACTAATTCTTCCATAGAAACCCCCACAACATTTCATCTACAATGTACATGTATGAACACTGAACCACCCTCAGTTTCATCAACATCAGCTACCTCACAAACACCTATTACTTCACTCTCAACAAGAAGTACTGATACAACAAACAAAATAACACCCAATATACATCCTACCAACATTCAAAACCGAAAAAGGAAAACCACAAAAGAACACCCCAAAGGATCAAAACAACTGACACCAGGAGATCCTCTCTAAACAACAAATGACCATACATAATCTAAGTTCGTTCGAACTATCACATACAGATGTACAAGTATTAACCAAAGGTCTATCTTTTGCACCCACACCATATTACAATTAAAAAGCCCAATTTGAACTCCTTAAAGAGTATGACAAGTTCAGTGACTCAATCAGGACACAATATGATATATATATATAAACAACCACAACTACACAACCAGCCCCTTTATGAACATCTGGATTCCCAACAAATCTTCAGAAAAATGAAATTTCTCCCAAGAAATACTTCAACACAACACCCATGGCCAACTAACAACTCAGCAATCGATAATTAACCCGAGTGCGTAGGCAGAGGGTTATAGTAGTTGGTTTGTGTGTGTGTCTGTCTGTCTGTGTGTTACCACGTAATCTTTGCAAATACCTGATGATACTAATTTGTTGACACATGGTTGAAGACGCTATATATCCATAATGCCAACATTTAAAGGATTTGTTCTGAACTCATCTTGTTGCAGAGAAACAGCCGTGTAAACTCTCGTCGATCTGTCGCCATCTTGAAATTTCTTCGTTTTTGCTGATGTCAGCAGAAAACACTAAACCACTATAACTTTTGTCTCTTTGAAGCTTTGTTTCTTGAGCTTTGTCTATTGTCCTAACGAGTGTTTATACAGCTATTTGTGAAGTTTTGTCCAGAAATTCGCTAGTTCTCAAGAGATCTGAAGGCCATGTTATCCCCATAATTTGCATATTCATGTTACTGACTTCCGTCAGTATACATGAATATGCAAATTATAGTGTTGATACGAATGGTGTGTTCCTGGCTGTTGCAATGTTACTTAGGCAAAGTTGTTCTAAAGCCATGCTGTTTAGCAGTAGCTAGCGAGGGTTCTGCACTTTAGTGCATTCATTATATACATAACACTAACATTAGATTCCCACCTACCAGAAATTCTTTCAACGACAGAATATAACTTAACCAAAGGACAACTAAAATCTTTAAACAATCTACACAAAAAACGAGAACTAATTACCATTAAACCTACGGATAAGAACTTAGGTATTGTTATCCTTGATACAGATGACTACATCAACCAATTTGTAACACATCTAACAACCTCCAACACTTATCAACTGAAAACAAACTTCCCAGAATCGCTACATCATCTAATTACAAATATCCTAATCAACTACAAAACTCTCCTGATAACCCTAAACAGAAAACTGTACTATTTTCTGCAACCAACTAACAAACATCGGATACCAAAATTTTATGGACTCCCAAAAATACATAAACCACCTACAGGAATACCTCCAATCCGTCCTATAGTATCGCATACCAACTCTCTCCTTTCACATACTGCTTCATTTATCGACCATGTACTCCAGCCTCTAGCACAATCGTACCCAGATTATCTTCACAATTCCACCTCACTTATCCGAACACTTACTGATTTCAAGATTACACCAAATACTAATCTAATCAGCATAGATGTAATCAGCCTATATCCCTCCATTCCTCAATCTGAATGTTTAGCTGTCATCTACGAAGAAATGCAAACCCATTCTGACCTACTTATCTGTGATCCTAACCTTATCATGCAACTACTACATATAAATATGACTCATAATTATTTTGAGTTTGCAGATTTCACCTTTCAACAAACACATGGAATAGCCATGGGCGCAGCTTTTTCGCCTACCATTGCTAATATATTCATGTCAGTCCTCCTTAAAAAATTCTTGGAAACTCAAAAGCAACAGCCAGTTCTACTTAAAAGATATATAGATGATATATTCATGCTATGGCCTACAACACACGATTTTAATAATTTCTTCACCCAATTAAACAAGTTCCATAAGGACCTCAAATTTACTGTCACAGAGTCTAACACATGTATTAACTTTCTAGATCTCACCATTTATAAAGGAGATACATTCGATACCACTCGCCTTTTAGATGTCAAAACCTTCAAAAAACCAAATAACTTATACCAATATCTCGACTTCACTTCCTTCCACCAAAATGCTATACATAAAGGATTAATCATAGGCGAATGCATAAGGTACATACGTACAAACACTCAAAGAGAAAACTATGAGAGCCAAGTATTTCTATTAACAACTAGACTAATTTGAAGAGGATACCCTAGGAGATTCATCATGAAATGTACTAACACAGTAAGCTACAATAACAGAAATCAATACAAAACGCCACAAGTAGTCTCACCCTGTATCCTCCATAAACCAATATTCAAAACTGTACCACCACCAAAGTTTACTTTACTTAAACAAATCATCCTCAAAGACTACCATGCCATACGAAAATATATAAACCACCAAAGTAATCCAAGACAATATACTACCTGCCCATCTCCCAACGCTTTCTTCTAACCCTATAAAATCAGAGCCATGTAACCACCCAAGATGTGCAACATGTTTTCACTACAACAGACAAATGACATTTACCAGCACATCCAACAAAAAACCTTTTGCATTAGACACTCCTTTACCTGCAGTTCCACCAACGTAATATATCTCATCACTTGTACGAAATATAAAAAACAATACGTAGGTAAAACAACCCACCCTCTGAGAGAGAGAATCAATCACCATCGTACCAGCATTAGTAACCATCAAATTCGATATATCAACAATCACTTCAACTTTCCTGATCATAGCCTGAACAACATATCAGTAAAAGCCATAGATACAACTACAATAGATAAATTAAATTCCCTTGAGAAATATTGGATACAAACCCTACAAACAATTAAACTAGCAGGGCTTAACTATACCTATGATTTATAATAATTATCAATATACCTATATACAAACTTTAAGTGCCTATAAACACAGTAATTATATTAATATTGCTATGGAGGACAGAGGGTGAGGTCCCCACAAAGGTGGGGACCTTACTCCAGGTCCCTACCTTTGTGGGTTTTTTTATATCTCTCGCACACACACACACACACACACAATGTTTTTTGATTATACTCTGCATACCAGTATGTACATGTAGTTTGCACAAGCTGCAGTAAACACTTAAAAAACCAACCACGCATGTTAGTTCACCTATACAAGCATATGGTCACCTCTGGAGCTATAGTAGCAACTAGTCTATTTGTAAGCAACTATGGTATATCGTTTGTGAAATCCATTTTGTGAACAGCAAAGTTAAGAAACTTGGCAGCTATTTAACTTGTTACATTAGGTATGTGTATGATGTCTGTATGTGTGTTAGTGTCTAAATAATGAAATTCATAAACTTCAAACACCGGACTCCAAAGGTGGAGTGGTCCCGCCCTTTCCGTAGTAAGCCATAAGTTGGGAGACTAAAGGGACCGAAACTTGTGGTTATGTGATGATCGGATTGTGGAGCTCGCCTGATGACCGGATTTAAATAGTGAGAAAGCCTATACTAGTGAGTAGTCAGAAGATGCCAACATATGTATACTGTATGTCTTTAATTCCTTCAATCTTGTTATATCAAATCATATGTATAATAACCTTAATTATGTTATATGTCAAGTAGATAATAATAACCACAGGCCATCGGGATAAACTGGATAATAACATGAAAATAGAAAACAAAAGCACTAGAGCCGAGGAGAGACCTATTATGCCTGCTAATTTTTTTAGCTTAGTACTTTGGCCAATAAAATTCTTGGTTGTTGAATTTGAGGAAAGCAATACCCGGGTCAGTAGACTCTTAGAGCAGATCCATCGTCCAGGATCGGAGGCATAATTCCGATTCATTTACGAGTTTGGGCATTCCACCCAACACGTAAATACACACCTACACACACAGCATCTGTATGTATATATTATAGAGGTGGTCTTGCAATACTTTTAATTATTGCAAGACAATTATTGGTAAGGCCAGACTATCTGTGTCAAAGGTCCAGTAACATCAAAGCATCAAAGCATATGGATATGTTAACAGTTAAGATTGTTAAATACAATTTACATGTATGACAGTGCTTTAATAATTTCACCAATAAAGTTTCATTGAACAACAGAAACATAAAGTCTACAGAGGAAAGTATTCGGTCTATCAACGTGTGCAAGCAGCTATAGAGTGGTCGGCTGTCTGTCTGTCAGAATACAGGCAATTGAAACTGTTGACAGCAAGCACCATTAGGCATGCTGCCTCTGTTTGTTGACACATTCTCTTATTATTCAAAACGCCCATACACACACCAGGGTTCTCGCCAGGATTTTGAAATAGAAGGGTGCAAAATGATTAAATTAAATATTCATTATAAAATTAATATTCATAAATTTTATTAATTATGCGTAGCCACACCCACAAGTCGATAATAATGCTTCCTAAAAAGAAAGCATTATCAGTTTTGTTTATAAAAGAAATTTAAAGAAGGGTGCAAAATTAATTATGGGTAAGCTAAGAAGGGTGCTAGCAGCTAATAGCAGGGTGCAGCACCCTGCTATAGGAGCCTAGTGAGAACCACACACACACACACACACACACACACTATAATAATTGCAGGTGGGTGATACTATATCCATGGGTAATCAAAATACTCAATACTGTCTGGGTACATGTATATGATAATACTTAGTGATTACTTTGCTCATGCGTACATGTACACAATATGTGATATAGTCATAATTTACATTGTGTAAACAGAAATTTCAATAGTTGTAATCATGCATATATAACATATTATCTACATACTATGGAATTAATGTAACAAGTAATTATTTAATGAATGCACTAAAGTGCAGAACCCTCGCTAACAACATGGCTTTAGAACAACTTTGCCATATTGCAACAGTCAGAAACACACCATTCGTATCAACACTAAAGTCAGTAGTACATCATGAATATGCAAATTATGGGGATAGCGGAGAGAGAGGAAGATAAGCTGAGCAAAGCCTGGGAAGAGAGATTGAAGATTATGCTGGAGAGACAAGAGCTATGGAGACAGATTATGAAAGAGAAGTAAGGTTGGAGAGACAGAGACAGAGACAAACAGAGGGAGATAAGAGATGAGGAGACTGCTGAGCAAAGAAAAGAGAGATTGAAGATTATGCGGGAGAGACAGATAGAGAGAACAGTTATATGGCTGAGCAAACTGATCTTCCCGCTAAAGTATTTAACATCAGGGTTTTTCCTACTTACCTTTATTGGTGAAACCTCCATCACTATTCCACGAACTGTAGCGTTTGCCATCTTCACAGACTTGCACGTGTTCATATTGCATGTGCAGTTGCACAAACCCTCGTCTTACAACCACACCTTTTTATGTGTCCTCTCGGGCTTGCCCCACAATGATTATCGTAAAACTACATGTAAATGGTATTTAGTAGGTCTGGCTGATTTGAAATGAGGCTGCTAAGAGGAAACCTGAAGTTACTATGGAATACAATAAGTATATGTTAGGAGTGGACAAGCTAGAACAAATGAGCAGTTATTATAATTTCCTCCACAACACTATATATTAAATGGTGGCGGAAGGTTTTTTTTTTGGATACTTGAGATGACAGTAGTTAACTCTTATATAATTTTCCAGCACACACAACGAGAACAACAGCAAAAAACTATTACTCACCTCGCATTTAGAAGACAGCTTATAGAGTCTTGTAGAACCACATCAGTTGTCTCAAACTCAGGTGGTAATTTCCCTGTCTACCAACTTAGAAGACTTCGGTGGATCCCTCATTATCTAGAGAAAAGACACAAGCATAGGGACTGTGTTGTATATATGTAGTGACAGGTCTGAAAGCGGTACCTGACATTTAACATTGTTTGTGTGCAAAACATGTCTTGAAACACCGGCACTATACCCAGACAAATGCTTCTAGAAATACCACACACAGAAACATTGAATATGTGCAACACTCTTATTATCTAAAGCCTCATACACAAGGTCTCGCTTTCATTTACTGCTTACAATAAGTTATAATATAAATAGTCCTAACTTAGTCTCGCGTAGCCAGCTCCTCTCTCTAACGAAGCAAGGGTCTGGTGGATAACCATTTATTCACTCGTTCAGCTTTGCACTGTACTTCTGGTGCAACTCAAGTGGCGGGACGGACAAAGTACAAGTGGATGAGCGTGCTATATGGCCACACAAAAGTATCATCCATCTGTGAGCACGTGCGGTTCATGAACGAGCCATATAGCACACCCATCCACTTGAAAGAGGGAGGGTGGCTACGCAAGACTATTCCTAACTGTATTGAAATACACACTGTAATACATACCATCTCCATTATCACACTCATACGTAACTATAAGATGCTATTAGAGTATTATAATAATTATACCACTATTATATGTATACATATATATATATATATATATGTTATTATTATTCATACATGAATAAACAAACTCACCTTACTTGTGACTAAGTAGGCACGAGCGTCAAAGAGAACGATCTAAAATCATTAGATATCAACTACAGGTCTCCTAGGAACCATGTCTGTAGTCCTTCAACCCTTACAAAGCGTAAAATCTACTCGACAAGCGGGAACTGACCTTTATCTTGAAAATCACCATTTTTTTTTTTTTTTTTTTTTTTTTACAATATCACGTGGACAGTTATTTAATTAACTAATTAATTACAGTAGACTCTCACTAATGTGAACATAGTCTCGCGAGCACTCGAGCAGACGTTTCGCTCCGCGAAACGACTGCTCGCGAGATACCAAAGGATTAAAATTAGCGTTCAGATTAGTGAATTTGTTCGGATTAGTGAAGAATATCATTAGCAAGACAATTTGTGATACATATACATATATGCATGTAGAAATATATAATTAGAATACAATGTATATATATATATATACACATTATACCAAATTACAAAGTGACATGTACACTGTACAGTCACTTGTTTTATAAAACTACAATGCACTGATTCGATGATGGTATACCAAGGTATTCTATTAAACTTCTTTGCTTTAGTGAATTCAGCCTCTTCTTTGCAGCAGCCAACTGACGTAATTCTCTTTAATACTCTCATGCTGTAAACGTTAGCTTCATCTTGTTGCTGCAATCATTGTAAGCAATCATCAAACATGCGTATAGCATCATCATTAGAGATTGAAGGAACAGTGTGTGAGACCTCGTCTTCTTTATCTTCATCTCCCTCATCTTCTTGGTCTTGCTCTTCCTCTTGTGTCACTTCAGCTACAATCTCTTCATTTGTCATGTGTGTGTAACCTCTGTCATTCTCCAGCCACTCCAAAAGTTCACTGTCTGGAAGATCATGGCCAAGCATTCCAAAGATTGAATGGAAATCTTCTGCAGAAGGGTCAGATGGTTCTAGGTCATCTGAGGAAATGGGCGTCGACCGCTAAGATTATTGGATTAATCAATCAATATCGAAAATTCTTCTGCTAATCAATTATAAGTCTGCGATATCAATTATTCCAGAAGACATACTTTTCAAGCATGCAACAGCAAATCATCAAATGTGAGGAGTTTCTTGCATTAATTGACTCAGGCTTAATTGGCCTAATTACTTCCGCTGATTTGAAGTTAGTGATAATTGATTTCAGAATATCAGTCGATTTCCAGAATCTCTTGGATTTCACTTTGTACATCAACATTACTAGGAGTGACCAGGTACTGATCATAATCTGTCTTCGTAACTTCTCTCTTGAGCTCTGTCATTCTTGTATGTAAGTGTATCATTCTACACATCATGATTTCAGATCAAATGTATCTCAACATGCAACAAAATCTCACTTATAAGCCTTCTGGTGCCCAAGAAGCCACCAGAAGCCACCAGAAGCAACCTTCGAGGACCTGAATGAGAATATGTGCATATGTATGTGTGTGTGTATGTGTGTGTGTACATGTGTGTATACATGTCGGTATATGTGTATGTGTGTGTGTGTGTGTGTGTGTGTGTACGTGTGTGTGTATAGGTCTACATGTATTACACATACATGTACTCATACCTACACATACACCTACATGTACATGTATACACACATGTACACACACACATGCACACACATGCACACACATACACATATCTGTACATGTACACCTATACACATACATATACACCTATACACATACACAAACATACACACACATACATGTCATGTATGTATGTGTATGTATGTGTGTGTATAGGTGTACATGTACATGTACATGTACACCTATACACACACACAAACATACACATACCTGTACGTGTACACCTATATACACACACATACACCTGTACATGTACATGTATGCACACATGTACACACACATACATGTACACCTATACACATACACAAACATACACACACATACATGTCATGTACATGTATGTATGTGTATGTATGTGTGTGTATAGGTGTACATGTACATGTACATGTATGTGTGTGTATGTGTGTGTGTACATGTGTGTATACAAGAAGGTATACATGTATATGTGTGCATTTGTGTAAGTATGGGTACGTGTATACATGTACAATGTATGTGTGGGGGTGTGTATGGTGGACTTATGTACATGTATGTTACAATTATAAATTATAAATTTATAATGACGCACATAAATTGTGACCTAATTTTTAAATTATGATCAAACACTTACTTTCAATTACTCATCAATCTGCCATATTGTACAGAAGGGATTTTGACATTTCATATCTAGGAATCTATTACTTCCTAAATACCAAATTGACATCCTGTACAATATGGCAGAATGACGAGAGATTGAAGGTAAGTGTATGATCAAAATCATTTTGCGGTACAAGGTCACTTTTGGGAAATTAGTTCACAATTAACCATATATTGTCTACTTGGTTTCATGTATTACTACTACATGTGATCAACTATTACTACAACATGTGATCAACTATTACTACAACATGTGATCAACTATTACTACAACACGTGATCAACTATTACTATAACATGTGATCAACTATTACTACAACATGTGATCAACTATTACTACAACATGTGATCAACTATTACTACAACATGTGATCAACTATTACTACAACATGTGATCAACTATTACTACAACATGTGATCAACTATTACTACAACATGTGATCAACTATTACTACAACATGTGATCAACTATTACTACAACATGTGATCAACTATTACTACAACATGTACATATATTAAGGCTGAGTGATAATATTGATTTACGATCATTGCGATATTTGCGATTGTGATAACGATTATAACAAATTTTGTATCGCAATAATTACCACATGTGTCTATGCATGCACAATTGTGATGTAGCTATTTCTGCAGTTAATTGTTTTGCTTTGAGTGCTTGTTAAGTTGATAAATCACTCGTAGGTAACGCACAGTTTTCTCTAGAAGATTAGCTTTTCAGCTTTCATCTTTCTGTGGACCGGGCTTTCACTGCACTGGAACTGGAGGCATCCTTAAGCATACATGTCCAGTAGCACCATGGATTGTCTAGTGTCCTTTAAGTATGTCCAAGATACATGGGATATCCTGGGATATTATCGAGACATCATCCTTATGAGACCTGTACTAATTATCCCAGGTTTCCCAGGATAGACAATCCTAGGATTATCCCAGGACATATGCAAGTATGTATGGGTACACCCTTGTCTGAGTATTCCTAGGATATGCAGACAATCCTAGGATGATCTCAGGACATACACAGACTAAGTATGGCCATGTCCTTATCTGAGTATCCCAGAATTCCCAGGATATGCAGACAGTTCTAGGATGTTCCCAGGACATATGCAAGCTAGGTATGGGTACACCCTTGTCTAAGTATCCCAGGAATCCCAGGATATACAGACAATCCTAGGATGATCCCAGGACATACACAAACTATGTATGGCTATGCCCTTGTCTGAGTATCTCAGGATTCCCAGGATATACAGACAATCCTAGGATGATCCCAGGACATACACAAGCTTAATCCTTGTCTGAGTATCCCAGGATTCCCAGGATATACAGAGAATCCTAGGATGATCCCAGTCCTTAAGCTTATAGATTAGTCCTGCAAGTAAGCTAAAGACAGAAAAATGCAATTTTTGAGTGACCATGTGTGTGTTAATTGCAACAGGTATAGTATGCATACGTACATTGTATATGTATATTATCGCTATATTATAGTTATCGCAATAATTTGGCAATTATCAATCGAGATACAGTATGATAATACTAATATCACTCAGCCCTAACATATACATGTACATTCCTGGTATATTACATGTACATGTATGTATGTGCATAATATACTGTAATGTCTATAGATCACTCTGTGCTCTAATTTAATGAAGAAGTTATTACTTAATATTTTCCCTGCATCTACATACATGTATACAGTATAGTCACACACATAATACATATACAAGTATAGATGTACATGTATACTCTATTATTTGTAATTATCAATAAATTGTACTTACATGTACATACATTGTACATTCCTTCATGACAGGAGGCTGAAATATCAAATTCTTGACTCTACGTGTATCTTCTACTCTTGCATCTTCAATATCAGTGGCTTCAAACCTGGAATGTATATTTATATTACGTTATCATAGCAACCAAACTGCAAGAACCTACCAACATATTAATTAAACTACAAGTAGTTACTTTATTCCACAAGTGATGTGGATCAGAGGATTCTATAGGCCTGCATAGTGAAATACAATATACATGCAGCAGCATATTAACAAACATTGATCACTGTATACTGTATACATGTCCACGATAACATGATCACTGTATACATGTCCCTGATCAATTGATCACTGCATACACGACTGTAGTAATCTTACTAAACTGGACTAGTACTTTATAACAAGTATCATTTATGTTGTTTCTATATCATTAGATTGAGAAATCAAACAGAAACAACACAAGTGGGTGTGGCAGTGAATATATAATTATATCCCCTATGGTTGCTTTGATGCTATGATCCTATCATTATTCATTATTGTCATGTCTGAAAACCCAAAATATAATTATTTGATATTCATAATATATATTATTTTAGGATGGGTCTGGCTACGCGAGACTAAATAATCACATTGTTAGTACACTTATTACATAACTGTAAAATCTTTTAGAAAAGACCAATACCGATACAGAAATAATTGTCCATAATGGCTGAAAGAGATTATCGAATAAACAAACACATATATATCTATGATTATCCACTGTTTTACCTGGTGTCACACCAGCTTGGATATTCAGTTGCGAAATGTGAAGTAGACAAATACTGGTTCACTGATTAGATAAGCTTACTGTCATTCAAAAGTGGGCGTGATTGTTTTGCGGATATGATGAAACAATTAGTCTGGAGTATATGCCAACCCCGCCTATACATAAAGGCGTGCCTGTGCAATCACAGATTCACAACTGTCCTATTTAGCCCAAAAAGCTGCAAGAAAACTCCAACAGTCTTTCAATATTACCAGATTCAGGTATGTATTATAGTGTATTACTTATTGTGTCTTTGTGTCATATAGAATGAGATGTTTATGGTAGGTAGTGGCTAGTTAGTGAATAATGAGCATTTCCGATTCCAAAGTATTCCATACTTTCATTCCTATCATGAACTTTCAGGTATTGACTGAAAGTTATGGAATCCAATGATTCATTTCCGAGTTGTCACACCCATGACACACTCCATTACATAAATTACTGCACCCGGCATACAGCAGTGTTCAGTGGGGTTTAAGGTGTAATGTTTAGTTCAAAAAACAGGAAATTTATGAATTGGTAAATGTTACAGTTTCAAGTATAACACCAGCAGTCAAAATCCAAAGTATAAAAAATTATACATAGCTGTTAATAATTACTAGCTATCATATCACATTCCAAAATTTTGGATGTACTACAGTACGTATTAACCCTTTGTATTCCATAATTAAACTGGGCATTTTTCTCCACATTCCCAAATTAACAAAGCCATAGATGAAAACTTTATACTTTACTATTAGCAGGAAGATAGCAAGGCAAGTGCTTGAAAGTTTATTAGTCCAGGTAGTGGCTAGTTAGTGAATAATGAGCATTTCCGATTCCATACTTTCATTCCTATCATGAACTTTCAGGTATTGAGTGAAAGTTATGGAATCCAATGATTCATTTCCGAGTTGTCACACCCTAGTCTGGCGTTGCCGCCCCTTCGCATTGAGAGGAAGGGTCTGGAACAATGCGTATACCAAACTCGTTCTGCTGGAATGCGGAAGTCACATGCCTATAATTATTTTTTAAATTGTAGAAGCTAATATCATACCTGATCTTCGAGAAGAGACTTCAGAGGACTAACTACAACGACAATGGAAGGTAAACCACAAGAACTGTCTCCACTTAGCGCAGCATCAAAAGCCCATGGTAAACAAACGAAACACAAACTCTTGCCATACCCGGTAGCAAGAACGGCGAAAACATCACTACCTTCAAGGATAGAGACTACAACTCTCTCTTGCATGGCCTTCAGTGAAGAATAGCCAAGGCGAGCTACTACAGATACCAGGTTTGGCTTGCACAATAATACTATAATAGCGTGTTATTCAAGTGTCACGTGATATTAGATGACGTTTTCGCCACCTCAATTCTGATTGGCCATCAATATTTTTGCAGAGCAGAACGAGTTTGGTATACACAATGTTCCAGACCCTTCCTCTCAATGCGAAGGGGCGGCAACGCCAGACTAGTCACACCCATGACACACTCCATTACATAAATTACTGCACCCGGCATACAGCAGTGTTCAGTGGGGTTTAAGGTGTAATGTTTAGTTCAAAAAACAGGAAATTTATGAATTGGTAAATGTTACAATTTCAAGTATAACACCAGCAGTCAAAATCCAAAGTATATACATAGCTGTTAATAATTACTAGCTATCCTATCACATTCCAAAATTTTGGATGTACTACAGTACGTATTAACCCTTTGTATTCCATAATTAAACTGGGCATTTTTCTCCACATTCCCAAATTAACAAAGCCATAGATGAAAACTTTATACTTTACTATCAGCAGGAAGATAGCAAGGCAAGTGCTTGAAAGTTTATTAGTCCAAAGAGCAACACCCACACCTTTACTTACCTGCATAACGTTCACATTTTACACAGCACATACATGTACCTCTGACTTACTGAGTTAGACAGAGCAACTTCTAACAATGTCGTAGATACTAAAATCATGCTTTGTTAGTTGGAGGAAAGCAGCAAGGCAAGTGTTTGAAACTGCAGTGGGCATTGCCAACACCCACACTTAGCATCTTTATCAATTCAATCGCTTATAACTTTAGATTGGTTACACATATAGTTTCGATTTTTGTAATGCTTAAAGCACATTTAGTGCACTGTCTTGTGTCCAAATTTGGTTGAAAATTATCAAAGGATGTTGATATGCATGACGTCTGTAGACATCAATGGGAATTAAATGTTAATTAATATGGATGTCTGTAGATATCATTGGATTATAAAGGGCTAAAGCAAGGTAGTCATATAATATACTTGTGAGGCCTGTTTATGGAACCAAAACAATTCGAAGAAACGGAAAATCTAGAGCCTGCACTTTAAAGGCAGTCATGCACTCCATAACATTCTAATGTCAAATTATATTGAAACTAGAGAGCAGTAAAAAGCTAAAATTGTATTGTGCTTTTTTTTTCTTCATTGTTTTAGCTTTTACTTCAAATTTATAATCATGTTATGATGTGTATATAATTATGAAATGAAACAAAAACATATTTCAAACTCATTCTGCTAAATTAGTTGGTACTGTACAGGTATAAATTATAAGCTAGACAGGGGTATGGTTCCTGTTATTGAAGGACAATTTGTATTATTATGCTGTTGCATATACATCTTTGTAGCTACTGCAAGTTCTATAAGAGGGTTAATTATTTATGTACTGTGGATATGCTAATGGTGATCAATATGAGGCCATTTTTTGAAACTAATTATACAACCATATTATATAAGTTTAGAAAGAGTAGGGTTATGAGTTTAGTTACACAGCAATCCACACACCTCACAAATTAGTCATCTCCAATGACTAGTTTGTGAGGTGGGTACATATGTACAATGAATACAAGTACATATGCATTATCAATCAGTTGAGTCTTTGTATCATAGTGGGTTCCTTTGTGATGAACAAATGAATTAGCCAATTAATAGCTCACACTTAAACTTTGTTTCTATAATTACATGTCACATGTAATATTATGCATGATATCACCTTCATGCTTTGATAACTGATCAAAGTTTAAATCATGCTAGTTTTGTATTGTCAGCTCTTGTCAATCATGTATAGCACAGGTACATGTAAATTGTGTTGAACTTAATCTCACACCCAATAGTTAGTAAAATGCATTTTATTCTAGATAGCATTAAAATTGGTAGTTCAAATTGCTCGATTACATGTACCTGCTTATTCAAATTGTAAAAGTATAAATTATTTTAACACTGATCAATTGAGAATTTGTTTGGTTTGAAGTGTTTCTTGGCTAGCGACAGCCATGAAACAGGATCACTTGTGTTTTATGTGTCCATATTTACTCTTGTTATTGCCCTCGTTTCATCTTAAGTCGTGAAACGGTAACTGTGAGTTATAAAAATTGTCATAACTTTAGAACCAAAAACTTTTAGAAGAATTCCTACATTATTTTTTTCCTTGTATAATTTGAAGCCTACCAGTACCCCGTTTGAATTGTCAATGTTTTATTTATCCAGAAAAAGTGCTAACAAACAGACAGACAGACAGACACACAGAAAAAACTTTGTTATTGCTTTTATTGGCAAGACTAGAAACCGATTGGAGTTTCATCTACCCCTCCCCCTAGTACAACCTTGATATATGTTAACTTTCTTAATTAATGCAACTGCTAAGTTTAACTGTTAAGGTGGTACTAGGGAGTGGGCAGATGCGACTCCAATCAGTTTCAAATTAGAATATTATATAATATGACTCTAACCTGGTGTAATAGCGACCTTCATATCTTCTGATGATCTTTATATTTGTCTGTAAGAGTGGGAGTGTTGGAAAAAGGTCCATTTTTGCAATCGTAATAAGTACAAAACAAAGAAAGCCATGCCCACCAATCATGGCGTGCATCAAGTACAATGCATTTTGAGAAAACAAATAGAGCCGTTTTCTGCAAATTCATTTTACTTTTATAGTTACAAGAGGCTGAAGAAAGCTGAATTCTGTAGCTTTTCAGTGAAACCATAAAATCTACCTTTCTAGGCACTATCAAACTCCGATCTTTCTCAGAGAGCAACTACAGTTACCCCGCCATTGTTGAATAACAAACCGCCCTCTCCACTACCCATGGGGCGTGTTTAGGTTTGTTTCTGAAAATAAACTATCAGTGAAAACATTTAGGCCCAATAATTATACCCCCGGGTGGGTGTGGTTCCAAAAGATACAGAATTGAACCAGATTGTATGCAGCAAGAAGCTGGCAAGACTAGAAACAGATTGGAGTTTCATCTACCCCTCCCCCTAGTACAACCTTTAACTAACTCCAGGAAATCAATGTCTTGCCAGATTCGGAATAGATGGGAAGTTGTGCAGTCATCACCCAGAACTTTGTTGATAACAAGAGAATGTTCTGGTATCCCTAGCTCACACTGTGCTTTGGCCATGTCACATCTTCTATTCCAGCTATGGGAAAAGGTACATACTAATTTTCTACAATACACTCACACGTTGGTCATCCTTCAATGGATTTTTGTGAAGATTGTGACCAAAACAAAACAGGGCTCCCAACCAAGACAACGAACGGCACAGATCATGGGCGATTCCAGGGGAGGGTCATGGGGGGCAGTTGACCCCCTCTTAGGCCCTGACTCAGTGCAGTAATAATTATTAATTATTGAACTCACGAAATCATTAACTAATCGATAAATCAATTAAAAGTGACCACACTCCTATGAAATAACTAAAATCTGTTGTGCGCTTAAAAAGCCAATAATTAACCACCGCCCCTTTCAAAAATCTGGATCCGCCCCTGCAGATAATATTTTTTTCCACTCTCTCTGAAGTGAGGCTTACCTGCTTAGTAGTTTGAGGTTCCCAAGACTGTAGTGTCTCCTGCAATACTGGCAATATTCTCACCAGTGGGGATTTCTTGAAGGTAAAGAGTTTTTAAACTTCGAGTATGGAGCTTCCAATTGTTTCCTAATATATAACTTAGGTTCGTGGGTAATTATGAATACTGGTATACCGCCCAACACTAATATATATAACTTATGATATTGAAGACTAACAATACCTTTTATATGCCCAGAGATCGCTGTTAAAGTAGAGAACCGGCAAGTAGGAAAACCTGCAAATGCTCATATTATTCACTATTATTATTATTCTTTTTCATAAAAATAGATTTTCATGCTATTAAAGTAGTTTAAGCACAAAATTAATACAAATTTATTTTAAGTTAAATTCAGGGATACAAACTTTGTACTGTTCTGTTTTTTGACTTAGACAACGAATACTTTCAATTACTAGAGTAACCTACTTATGATAGCACACCATTTGTAATAAACCATACCCATTACAAAATTAAATATCACTTCCACATTAAACACCACTTGTACGTTATAACCCTACATAAGTATACATAGCTATAGAGTAAAGGCAAAACTCAAAGAAGTGATACTTACATGTATGTACAGTTGTTATGTGGAAGTGGTATTTAATTTTGTTGCCAAAGCAAGGAACCGTCCCAATCTTGTTCCTGTGCTTTTTTCGGTTTTGACATATATCCCTACATACTATTTCATTTTTAAAAATGTTTTTTATTATTCTTGTAGAAATAAATAATGATATTTCACATTTTTCATGGTTAAATACTTCATTTTACAAAATATAGAATAATTCAAACTGTTGTTGCTACTAAAAGCACATGATGGCCACTTCTTTAACAAGGGATGAAAAGAAAACCCTAGTAAGTGAAGTACATATATCGTAACATTATCATTCTACTTATTATTTTCTGTTTTTGTTGTTATAATAATGATAGTATGTGAAGGGTTCATAATCTTATAGTGATCTGACACATTGAAATCAACATCACTTATCATTCTAATAATAATAATAATAATAATAACATGCACACTCATAATTATTATTGATGCACTAATAAAAGATTTTACCGATATTCCGATAACCCAATAATTATTTTAGATATGTATTTACATTTTGGTTTCTTATTCTTTCAATAAAAATGAACATTTCCTCATTAAATATGAGTATCATAAAAGCAATTAATGCCATGATTTCATGCTGCTGTATGTGTAAATATTCTTGGGGAAACTGCTGGCATTTGAGGATTGAAGCATCATATTTTTAGTCAAGGTATCATAGATAAAAAAAAATACAAAACTCCAAAGTGAAGACTGTGATGTATTTATTTTTTAAAAAACGTTTTGGCTTGTAAAAACTTAATTTGTCACTTTTGCATGTTTTGCCTCATTTTCACATAGACAGTCACAATACTGCTACTGTTATTTGTTGCAACAGGATATGATACATAGTTATACTGACTACTTCACACTGAAGTGTATTAGAGTACTATTGTTCTAAACTCTTCCTATTATTATCAGATACAGTTAGATTATTTCAGTAGTATAATTATTATAACATGTACATGTACAAACATCCTCTACATAATTATGAATTGCTATACCTTTTTAATATCTACCAGCTAATTATGAAGTGTACTGCTATTGGTATTGTGTATAAAGTTGTTATTAATTAGATCTGGTAGACTAACCCATATAATTAATTTTTATGATGGGGTCAATACAATGGAGTGAAACTAACCATAAAAAATAAACAACTAGTCTGACTAGTTGAATAATTATTTAAAACTGGAGCTGTGAACAACAATACTTGTTCATCGACTTGTAGTTATTATTTTGCACTTGCATATTTCATGTTCATGTCATGCCGGGAAGGTACTCATTCCAAGACGATTCCAATATCCATTAAAATTGAAAGTACCATTCGGGCATTAAAAACCCACAGACAGATTGACAACAGTTGGAATAAATTTCTAGTTGCTAGAGATAGGGGGATGCCATTGATCGATGCCACCTTTGAGGCAATTATTTTTAGTGTTCTCAGGCTATTAGGTGTCCAAATGCCAAGTCCCCACTATCGGGGGAAAAAATAAACCACCTGTGGCAGTTACATCCTTTTCATGTTTGTCATCCTTGTCTAATTCTCCTGCTTTGCCTGCTGCACCTGGGTGTTCTGATGCACGTGAGAGAAATTGCGACTGAAATGAATTCCTCACACTGACGTCGAAATAACCTGGCTTGCCAAAACTGAAATCAGGATGAAACACATCGCCAGGACGATTATTGTTATTTGTACCACACCGTTGTTCCCTTAACGCACCTTTGTTGTCCATCAACAAAGTGTGCCAGACCACTTCACTCAGAGCATCGTGACGTTTGATTCTAAGTGGGCCGTGTCCGCATCCGAGGACATGGTCACCATAATTATCAATGGTCTGCCCACAAATGCATCTAACTGGGTGAGGGAAAATATGATTGCCCAAGCCACATTGACAACGAAAGAGTGAATTCTTGTCTGGACATGGTGAGGCCTAAATTAGGGTTAGGAATTGCCCGCAACCATGCTCCAGTCTCAGGGGTGCCAATGGTATTTAGTCGTGCAATTCTTCCCTCAAAGAACTGTCGGAAACAGACAAATTGTCATTACTATCACCTCTAAGAAGATGGAGGACGAGATCTTTTGATGAATTTAAACTACTGTAATGAGGCCAACTTATAGACCTAATCATTAGACTTATAGACCTCATCATTAGACTCTAAGTGTTAACTTACCTTACAGACCTCATAATTGTACTCATATGTGTTAACTAGATCTCATCATCTGTACCTTATACCTTTTTGTTAAACAGTGCCTTACTTTTGTTAGTTGTTCTTTTGTTTGCTATATTCTATTTAAGTTGTGTAATTCTTAGTCATGTGGTTGTTGAATACAGTTCTAACCTCTCTTTAACTCTGTCAATAATATTCCGTTATACGTGGTGAGACCACCACTACACTACCAATGTAAGCTGCAGGTGCAAAGGAAGAAGCCCTCCTAAGACCCAGGCCACCAAAACTGATAGGGAGTGATGCCTGCAACATAGAAGTGTTGTCTAAAGATGAATGAATGATGGATTCCAAGGATTGGTGCAAACCAGAATCAAAAAGATTATATGAGGTCGTAATGAGGTCAGGAGGTATAGTCCTCAGTAAATAATTTATCTTACATAAACTAAGGCAGCTACGTAAAAGATGGAGTTTGATCAGGGGATCATCAATATCAGACAGATGAGACTGCATTGATAACACTTTATTAACCTTAGACTTCACAGAATTGTCCATAAATCCCTCCAAACCGAAAATTGGAGACCCCAGAAGCTCTACCCCACCCTGAGTTGTTAGGACTCGAGATATCTCAGGTGGGAAATCAATGAAAGTCTGGTCACCTGAAGGCCAGAAAATTTCACATTTTGATAAGTTAAGATGAAGGCCAAGATCAGGACCTAGCCTGCTAAACTCCAGCAAAAATGACAGAATAGACGCTTTCTTCCCTATAAAAATACCATCATCAAGATACCATGTTGATAAGGATATTCTGTTAATTTCTCCAATCTTATCCAAGAATTCCAAGAGTGTCAAGGAGAAAAGTAGTGGGCCAAGAGGGTCACCTTGTTGCACACCAGCTGTGGATTCCACTCTATGCTGGCTGAAGTGGAGTTCTCCAGAACAAGAGTAACACCATCGGGCCCATGGTTCCAACTCAGGGAATTCCTTGCCTAGGCGGGTGAGGAAGGGTATACGATAACATTCATTGAAGGCATTTTTCAAATCTGTTTTCAAACAGCACAAATCTTCTTCAGAGTCATGGAGCATAATGAATTTGTTGACCGAATGTATAGCAGCCTCCAGACCCCCTCGAATACCCACTCCTACTTGATTGTAAGGCAGGAAGGTATCAGGCAGAAAGGAGTGGACTGCAGTACAGCAGAGGCGACTGGCTAACCGCCAAAACACTTCCCCTACAGCAATTGGGCGGTAGCCTCCATCTTTCTTCTGTAGGGCGATTAATGGTGCCCCAACCAACCAAGGTGCAATTCTTGCATCAATCTTTCCAGCGAGTAACATGTTGATAAATCGTGTAAGTTCTGATAAACAACTTGGGGCATATGGTGAAGTAGATCCTGATGTACTATCAAGGAGGTGTTGGGCACGCAGTTTAGATCCACGTGGGAATCTTTTTAGGGCAAAAGTAACTCCACACAAGTCGATGGTAATTGAAGGAGAAATGGTATGATTATCTGATTGAATGGGAAGGGAGTGATGAGGGTGGCGAGCAATGATATCATTCAGAGCTTCAACATTGTCTGCTGATGTCCTGCCGCCATTAGCTACAAGAGTACACATGGCGTCACTGTACCGACCTTCCTGGGCAAGTCTAATGGCTCTCTTTGCGTTACTATCTGCAACATCCACAGTCAGTGTGCTTGGTGTTTTATGGGGGACCTCATTTCGGGCTTCTAACCAGAGTGCTTCAAGATCGCCATCTAACCAACGATGTAATCACTCCATAATATGTTTAGCAACTACATAATGCTTCTTTCTTCCACCACGAGGTTGGGGCCTCAGAACAGCTTTTGGTAACAGGGAAAGACGTACAAAACCCCATATGTCATCTTTGCATGCATGTTGTAGTTCCTTACAGAAAACCTGAGCTAGCAATGGACGAACGTTTCTCGGAATATGGGTAATGGTTGGAACTGGTAAGGTAATAATCTCATTCATGATAGAGGTGAAAATTGATGTTTCATTACCAGGAGGAGAACCAAAAGAAGCAGCTAGAATTCCAACCAGTGCTGGGTCAAGGAGGGGAGGATCTTTATCTACGACAGCATCCACCTCGTCTATAACATCGGTAGTAACTGATGAATCACCAACTGGATCGAGGAACCAATTCTGGAGGATAGCATAGTTTGCCTCCACATCTCTTTCCAGATCCAACAACTCGATGACAGCCAACACGAATCCACCTCTCATCATAACAGAACTTACATGCTGAGCAAACCAGTCGATGATGTTGCCCGAGAAAGGATACATCAGGCCACACATTGCGTGCGATATCACTGTTATTCAAATGAACCCCAAAATTGGCAGAACGAAAAATATCATCACAAATTGGACAAGAGATGAATGTTTCAATCTTTTTGGACCTTGGTACTTCCCCTGTGTCGTCATAATCGACATCAACAGCTGTGGGGGCATCAGGGCTGCTGTCCGCCATTTTTTATTACATAAATTGATACATTAATAATTAACATTGTAATTATGAGACACCTCATAAATGATTATACTTATTGTTGCCTCGCTTTATTTTTATATTTTGTACTGTACTTGTAATTAATATTGTACAATAATATTTATGTCTTATTATTACCTCATTTGCTATCAATACAATGTCATGTAAATGTCGTAATTTTTATGACAGACCTACCTATAACAGATATATAGGATTCACCACAAATGTTCAAAACCTCTATCAGTCATCCCGTGCACACACACACACTTGGGTACAATTTTCTTCAAAGTTTCTGAGTAGACATGGTGACAAATTGTGAAGACCTCGTTCTTGGTGATATCACTTCGATTGACTTAGCCCCTATAAAAGCTCTTATTGACTTTTGAGTTGCTAAAAGTATAGTACACCATATTAAATAATATTTGTGGTATGATACAACAAAATACTGATGGCTGAAATATTTGCAGCAGAATCACCTGTGTATGAAATGGGAAAAATTGGGAAACATAATCAGTCCTCTAATATATTATGTACTCGATTTGCAAATAATTTGTGTTTTAAAAAGAGGGCCAGCAGGATATCAATATAATTATACTGAAGATAATTTTTATGACCTCAAAAAAGGCCTATATAATAATGCTTGTGGTCGTTTGACCTGACCAATCACAGCACAGGTACCGCCCACTCATAGGCGCTTTAATTACTATAACGTGGCTAGTGAAAGAAAGAGAAGTGTTCAATTGTGCAAAGCAAGAAACAGTAAGAATAACAAGCGTGATGACAAAAAGAGAAGTTCAACAAAATTAATGAAATACAAGAAGATATCCCAACTTGTAGCGACTGTGACGAGGAGGATTTATTTATTAACTTTATGCTGCCCTTCAACTGATGAAGATGCTGTAATGGACACTAATGAATGATGATTTCTTGGTTTCATGCAATGTTTAAGGTATATTATTTAGCTAGTGAGTTTTAAAGTTAGCTATTTTGAATGGAACAATATATATAGAGAAAAAGTATCCCTATGAGAAGATGACTGCTTGACTGGTGTTCAGCATTTAGTAATCATAACTGACTTTATCATGCCAGAAACACAACAGCCTGTTATAGTTATTATTTTAATTATCTACTCTTCCTACCTTTTAAAGGACATTGTAGAACTTTATATAGGAATATACTGTAATTTCAGATAAGTTAGCCAGCTATTAATTCCAGTTTCTATGTAAGCTACAAGCAGCTTACTTCCTGCTGGTCAGAGCATGCCCATTAATTGACCAAGCCTTCCTGACCAATGCAACTTTCTTAACTACATATACAATACATATATATTATATACTTGTGTAAGTGACACAAGAATATAATTATATACAATATAGTTGGAATCTGTGGAAATCCAATCAGAGACGGCCCTACAGGCAATAAAAAACTGGGCATACATCATAGATATGTAAAACTGAGCCTTTTGATTTATAATTATAGTATTTTAAGATACCTACTTTATAACAGTACTCAATTATCTAGAGGATCTTTACTGAGATAAACATCCAATTTCAAACTCAATAGCTATCAGGAAATCTGAATTACCTTACTGATACAGAAAGTCGTGTGATCATGGATCATTTGGATCGGAAATTGAACCTATGAATATTTTGGAAAATAAATGAACAATTTGGCCCAATAGAAGTGGTGCTTTTCAACTCCAGACTGAGAACACTAGTTCAAACATTTTCAGTGGAAGACCCGACCCATAAGCAGTGATGTCATCCTCCAGTACTGGACAATAAGGAAAGGATTTGTGAATCCTTCTTGGTGCTTGATAGGACAAAGATTGTTACAAGTTTGAGCTCAACTAGTTGAAATTGTGTAGATGACACTAGTTGTATCCAATTTTATCCAGTCCTTCTAAACATGTAATAGATTGTCCAAAAATGACACTACACAGTCTTGTACTGATCAGTCAGCATTATTCAACCCCCAACTAGCTGTATGGCATATCTCATGGAGTGATATACTAGCAACAAATGTTTGTAGTGTTATAATTGAGTCTAAAAATTTTAAAGCATTTGATCAACCATATTAATTTTCATTAGTTATATGAAATATCCTAATACTGGGAATACAAAATGAACACGTACTTAGCTATCACCAAATGTATTATTACAATACATCAAACTCCTAGTTCATTGATGTACTATTTTATCATCCTCTGTGTACTAACATATCAATCATTCATATTAGAGTATTATAATGAAATATGGCTACATGTATGTTTGTAAAACCCACTTTAGAGGAAAATAATGAAATACTAGTGTTTAATGTCTACTACTCACTCAACACCATTTATTTTATACAAATATACAATTGAATACTTTGAAATGCATAATTATTAGTATATCATCAAAACTTTATTCTAATGCAAAAAAAGTATATCTTGACATGTATACCAAACAAACAATGATGGAAGTTTCAATGACTTTTGTTTCCAGTCCTAATACAAAGTTAATTAATTTGATGATAATAGCAATAATTGATATATTAGTCCTTATATTGTATGATTTTCTATTACATTCTAACCTGTATTTGATATTTGATATACTGTTCATGTGTGTGAATGATGATTGATAGCATTTATTTGCATTTTATGAAAGATATAATAATTATTATAATTATAGATTCATTGATCAATTATGTCATTTTACTCATACAGACTATTTGACATGTTAATTGGTCTTTTGATTATTTAATCTAACCTAATTATATTAATTAAAGGCTAATGAATATCAGACACATGTATATATAATAAATTGTAAAATTAATATAATGTATAATTTACTTCATTGCACAATTTGTAATTTTTAATTATGACCAAATGAGTTTGTAAATGCAATCGTTTTTTATTGTTTATGTTTTATACTATAGAATAAGAGTCTTCGTTCTGCACATGAGAACAAGAATGTAGAGCAAGTGAAAGAAATCATATCACAATGTTCGGACCCAATATATGCTGTGGTAAGTGTTTATATACACCAAAACACTTGATACCTGTTGCTTGTTATTATCATATATTTTATGTACTAAATAATTTTAATTCATTGTTATTTACTGGTGGATACTGACTACTTACAAAATGTATAGTCCTTAATGAAATATAGTAGATAGAGCTTGAATACCTTTGTGTAGACTTTTGTTCAAGTAAATTTGTGACATCTTTTGGTTTAGAATTCTACTTTAAGTAAAGAAATATCTCATATAAGTGTTGTAATGTTCAAAGTATTTTTAGTTAAGAAAGTGATTCTGGAATTCACTAACACTCCACCTCCAAGAAGCTATTTGAGTGTTGCTTGTATAATAATTATTATTATAGTTTTTGGAAAGCGAAAATATTTTACATATCAATAATTGATGCTTATTGATAATTGGTGACTTACACTACACAGCCAGCTTATGAGAGTTACCTGGGCAGATAATATGTGTGACGAAGGTACAAAAATTTTGTATAACAAATTAATTATTCATTGAAGGGTTTGGCTAATTAATTGTTTTTGTTAACTTAATACACGAATTGTTTGTGATATATCAGCTGCCCATTTTAGGCAGAGCCTTAGCTTGTGCGAGTGGATAAGAAAATAGTCTCGCCAGGCCAGCCCCTCACACACTACACAGGAAGGGGGTCTGGTCAAACTCGTATGTTGCATTCGTATTTAACACGCCACAGTTTTTGTGGCGTGTTAACCACAGGCAAAGTGTATAAAGTATGCATTAGTGTTGCAGTCAGCGGGTTTCTTAAGTGGGTGAAATTAATTAAAACTGAGGTGTTGACATACTTATACACTTTGCCTGTGGTTAAGACGCGACAAAAACTGTGGCGTGTTAAACACGAATGCAACATGGGAGTTTGACCAGACCCTCTTCCCGCGTAGCGTGTGAGGGCCTGGCCTGGCGAGACTAATAAGAAAATGTCTGAAGGGAATTTCTCTACTGTTGTGTAGTGAAGCAAAGGTAGTAACAACATCATCAGGACATAGATATTTCATGTGCAATTGATATCAGTTAGACGTTTTAACTAACACCAATGGGTTGCTCAGTAGATGGTTTCTTTCCAGCAGCGGGCATTGTGATTTCATGTGTTGGCACACCCCCTTTAATTTGTAAGGTGCAGTAGGTGGAGCAATTGAGCAAGGGTACCAGATGAAGTGCAAGGATTGTTGTCAAGGAATGAACTAGACACTGGCTGAGTTGTAAGTATAAAATTTTACCCAGGCAAGGCTCATGTATGCCCAGGCCTAATGTCACCTATGGTTACACTATCAGATTTAATGTTTGTTGATTCCCATCTTGATATTGTAGCTACTCAAGCTAGATGGTGATGTATTAAATGAAGCCTTAGTAATATTGAGTTAGTAGCACGTACAAATATAGTCTCGCAAGCCAGACCCAACCCTAAAGGAGGGAAGGGTCTGGACATAGCCTTTACTTCAGCTTGTACTACAGGAATGCAATTATCGTGATGAATATTATTATTAAAATGTGTCAGCTCCGCCTAATAAAGATGGCAATATGCAATTGCATCAGCAAACAAATCCAACATCCAACACTAAAAATGCAGCTTCCAATCCTTTGCACTTTAAAACACTCCATCTTCACAAGCGTGACAACTACGACTACACTTCCAATATTTCCTTTTAGCTGATCAAATATGAACGGTATAGTTGTGTAGTAAACACTTTTACCATAGCTAGTTGGGAGTAAAATAACAAATTCTACGGTGGCTTCCTTCTGCTTTGTCTCGAATCCCAAACATCGACACCTCCATGTTAATTTTTTGCGGGTTTGCTGTTCTGACGTTTCGTGACGTTATGCTATTTGATTGGGGCGCAACGTACAGAGTGCCAGGAACAAGTTGATGTGAAGGCTGTGTCCAGACCCTTCCCGCTTTAGGGTTGGGTCTGGGTTGCGAGACTATTACAAATATAGATAGGACAGGCTTCAGAAGGAATCCCAATAATAATTGAAGTTATTATCTCATCATGGTCTCTCAATTATCATGAAGATAGCTAGTGTGTGATTAAATTTCACCAACAACAATTCAATACTTGCACTACAAAATTTAAATTGTTAAAATAACCAATTTGTCATACAGGTTGTTCATGGTGGCTACATATTATGTTACTATGACATTATGTGCACCAGGTATAAACATGTACACTAGAATAAATTAAAGTATGTTTTTGCAGGTTTTGCCATACCCATTTGTTGTCTAGAGTGGTAAATTAACCAATGTTTGGTATGGAATATACGTAGACAGCATCCTAAAATTACACTGCTTCAACTAATTGGTTATAATTAGTATAAAGTACTAAAGTAGTTACAACATTAGCATGTGTGTATCTATAATAATATGTACAACCAACTAATTGATAAATCCTTGTAACTGTACTAACCAATAAAATAGTCATTTTATCAATTTTGTTTTTGCAGTGTATATTCTCACATTTTAACTGCAACACTATGATTATGATTTTAAACCAGTCAGTACTAATGTAACAAGAATATTAAAAATATTTTCAATAATAATGGAGGACGATATGGGGACGTCCAAACCCAAAAATCATGTGAAGAAGATTGGGATGTTAACGTAGGACCTTAAATTAATCAAACGACTTCCATATAACCCTACATAAGTACTTACACTGCTATAAAGCAAAGTACAAAGAGCTGTACTTATGTAGGCCATCTAGAAGGTGTTGGTAGTCATAAAGACACTAGATATGAATAGGTGTGTGTGTATTAATGCTTATATGTATATATTACCAGAGATTTCAGCTCATCACTTGCAAGGAAATGTATGGGCAGCCATTTTGTCCGTGCCATCCCTACATAGAGAGTGCTACTGTACACTCTGATAATTATACTAATCTGTAAATCACTGCAAAAATGAACATATTTCCTGATGTGTATCCAGAGAAATGTTTAATTAAGGAAACATGACATGAACTATTTATATACTTAAGAAAACACAAGACATGTCATGTTTCCATGCTATCATGAGAAACATGCTGTGTCATCATGTTACTAGGGAATTCGACTAAGTTTCTGTCATGTTTCCTTACAGGTTTCTCTTGATGCACATCAGGAACACTCTTGTTCTTATTCCTTGTGATCACATCACACATAATAATGTCTATTAATAATATCTCTGGGTAATGTAAATTTTAGATTAGTAGTAATCAGATTATATTAATATTAATTTTGTTATTTTGTCTTATCTACACACTACAGCACAACAGTGTGTATCAGGCATCTCTGAATGGAAACTTACAGTACCTGAATGAAACGTTTTCTAGTAACCAGATAAATGTTTCCTGGAAGAATGATGTATGGGTAAGTTTGCTCTCATATTCACATTATTTATTGAAAAGATTTTATATATTTTAATGACACTGATTTTATGATTGAAATAAATTGGGTTAGTGACAAGAATATAGAACATGCATTTTTATAGGGTAGTAGGAGCTCAATTGTGTAAAACTGATATATCTCATTATTATTATAAAGTGTTTTACATGTTTATATTCATTCATTTACAAAATGTCTCAGGCTTTATGTTCATTACTAGTGTAGTATAGACAAAACCTTTGCCTGGAGGAAGTAGTATCAAGTGAAATATGTATTAGGAGAGTTATGCTAATCATGTGTTACTAATAGTTTATATGGACATGATTAGCATTATGAATACAGCATATGATCAACACATTGAGAATCTGAAAATTGATCACTTATATGGAAATGTCATCCTTCCAAGATAAAGTTGTTTGATGTTTGACTCCATTGATGCATAGAGGGCATTGACCACTGAGATTATTATATTATCATTGATGTTCTAATAGCACTGCTAATGTTCATAAGTATGCAGTCTTTAATATGTATGTGACCTAATGATTGTTCATCAGACTCTTTCTCCTCCAAATGAATGTTGTAGTTATACTACACTATCTGGTTTATTATAATCCTCCTGTAACTGGATAACTATATAAGTGAGAATGTTTGTAGGAAGACTTTTGGAATTTGAAGAAACTGTTTTAGGTATTAATAAATTCCCATTGTTATCAATGTACATGTAGCTGTATTATTATTATTATGTATTAAATATAAATAATATAACATGTTTTAAGTATATGAATCCACTGTACATATTGTAGTAATGAATATGTTTATGTTCTGAGCATGCTCAGTAGCATGCTGTGTATCTGTATATCCTTTATTGTTATAATAGTTTTCTCTTTGTGTTATTCACATTAATCTGGGTGACAGTTCGTAAAGTCATCTCATTGGCGACGAAGGATGGCATTCAAAGGAGCATATGGGCATATACAGGAGTTTGATCCTGCTGTCGATTCGTTTTCGCTCTATATTGAAAGAGTAGAGTTGTTTTTGCTGGCTAATGAAGTACCAGAGAATAAAAAGGTGCCTGTCTTTCTGAGCATAATAGGTAAAAAGACCTATTCCTTAGTAAGGGACCTAATGATGCCTGATGTTCCTAGTGAAAAGAACCTAAGAGATATTATAGCCGTGTTAAAGAAACATTTTCACCCCACACCCTCGGTGATTGCCGAAAGGTTCCAATTTCACAAGCGGGATCAGAGAGAAGGAGAAACGGTGGCAGAGTTCGTGGCTGAACTGAAACGATTATCTACCCATTGCAAGTTTGAGAACTATTTGGATGACGCCCTCAGAGATCGTTTTGTCTGCGGGTTGAGGAAAGAGCCCATGCAGAAAAGACTACTAGCAGAAACTGACCTGACATTTGCAAAGGCAGTCAAAATAGCCCAAGGTATTGAATCTGTGGACAAACAAGCTTTAGCAATGAAGAATGACACTGTCGGCCAGAGTAATGAAGTTAATAAAGTATGTCAGAGTATCTCTTGTTATAGGTGTGGCAAATCAAACCACACAGCTAATTTCTGTAAGTATAAAAATATGGAATGCCATAATTGTGGTAAACGAGGACATCTTAAGTCTGTTTGTAGGAGTAAGAAAACGTTTCAAGATAACAGACCTAGTAATCGACATTTTAAACTCTCATCGTCACGATCCTCCAGTAATTCCAAAATGGCACACAAATATGGGAAAACAAAATATTTAGAAACAGCACAGGAAGTACCTGAAGAAATACCAGATTCTAAAGATGTAGCACTGTTCACGATTTCCAGAGAAAGTAATAAACCAATTCGTGTATCTGTCACTATTGGTGGTGAAGTGTTACCAATGGAAGTTGACACTGGAGCTGCTGTCTCATTAATCTCAGAGGTTGAGTATCAAGATAAATTTTCGAAGTACCAGTTGCATAAATCTAATGTAAAACTTAAAACCTATACCTCTGAAAGTATGATAGTAGTTGGGGAGTTTAATGCCCAGGTCACATATGAAGACCAGAAGGATACACTAACCTTAGTAGTAGTTAAAGGTGATGGGCCAGCCTTAATGGGAAGAAATTGGCTTACTTGTTTGAAATTAAATTGGCATAAGGTGTTTCATACCTCACTCGTTACAGATCCCGTTGAAACTTTAATTAAGAAGTATGGTGATGTTTTTAGTAGTAAACTCGGAACAATGACCCAGTATAAAGCAAAGTTAAAACTTAAAGAAGGAGCTAAACCAAAGTTCTGGAGGCCTCGTACAGTTCCTTTTGCTCTTAAACCAGGTATTGAAAAAGAACTTGATAAACTTCAATCTGCAGGGATAATAGAACCTGTCATTTATAGTGAGTGGGCAGCCCCGATTGTCCCAGTTCCAAAAAAAGATGGTGGAATTCGTGTATGCGGAGACTACAAAGTGACCTTGAATCCCCTGCTCGAAATTGACCAATATCCACTACCCAAGCCAGAGGAGTTATTTACAGCAGTCACTGGTGGAAACAAATTTACCAAATTGGATTTATCCCAGGCATACCAGCAAATGTTATTGGATGACGACTCTAAAGATTTAGTTACTATAAATACACATCATGGGCTTTACAGATATACCAGACTTCCGTTTGGGATTGCCTCAGCACCTGCTGTTTTTCAACGGACAATGGACATTATATTGCAAGGCATTCCTCGAACCATTTGTTACTTTGACGACATATTAGTAACAGGAGCAACCGATCAAGAACACATATCAAATCTCGGAGAAGTCCTAAGGAGACTAAAGTATCACGGTATAACACTCAAAAAGGAGAAGTGTAAGTTTATGTGTGATAGCGTTGAATATTTAGGTCATGTGATTGATGCTCAGGGGTTACATGTTAAACAAGATAAAGTAGATGCTATTGTTAATGCCCCCAAGCCCAGTAATGTAATTGAATTGAGAGCCTACCTTGGCTTAATTAATTATTATGGTAAATTTATACCAAATCTTGCCTCTATATTACAACCTCTTAATAATCTTTTGAAGCACTCATCAAAGTGGGAGTGGTCACTAGCCTGTGATGAAGCTGTAGACTTAGCTAGAGAAAAATTAATATCATCTCAAGTATTAACACATTATGAACCTTCACTACCAATTCAACTAGCAACTGACGCCTCTCAATATGGACTAGGAGCAGTCCTTTCTCATCGTTATAGTGATGGTAGTGAAAAACCCATAGCCTTCGCCTCTAGGTCATTGTCAAATGCTGAAAAAAACTACTCACAAATAGAGAAAGAAGGACTATCCATTATATTTGGCATTAAAAAGTTTAATCAGTACCTTATTGGTAGGGAATTTACCTTAATAACCGACCACAAACCTCTAACATACATATTTGGCCCAAAGTCTGGCATTCCTTCCCTTACTGCTGCTAGGTTGCAGAGGTGGGCATTACTACTGTCAGCATATCATTATAAAATTGTCTTTTGGTCAACTAAAGCACACAGTAATGCTGATGCCTTGTCTAGGTTACCCCTAAAATTAGTACACGACGAATCAACCTGTTCAGAGGGAGCTTCAACAATTTTTAATATGTGTCAAATTGACACTGTACCAGTTACCTTTTCCCAATTGCAATCAGCTAGTCGTAATGATATTCTTATCAGCAAAGTTCTAAATTATGTTATAAATGGATGGCCTAAAGAAGTGCCAATAGAATTGAAGCCGTATTATAATAGATGTAACGAGTTAACAATACAGTCTAATTGTCTTATGTGGGGAATAAGAGTAGTTGTACATCAGAAGTTTAGGAGGAAGGTCCTAGATGAATTACACACTAGTCATTTTGGCATTACCAAGATGAAGCAATTAGCAAGAGGATATATTTGGTGGCCTGCTATTGATCAGGACATAGAGAAATTAGCTAAATCATGCCAGGCATGCATGTCTGTTAAGAATTCACCCCCATCATCTCCCTTGAGCCCCTGGGTTTGGCCAGCTAAGCCATGGCAACGAGTACATGTGGATTTTGCTGGACCCTTGTTTGGTAAAACCTATTTGGTATTAATTGATGCACATTCAAAATGGCCTGAAATTTGGGAAATGAGTTCCACTTCAAGTTCAAAAACTATAGATGTGTTAAGGCAGATATTCTCTGTATTTGGATTACCTGAGCAAGTAGTAACTGACAACGGACCCCAGTTTGTTTCTGAAGAATTTTCTACATTTTTACGAAATAATGGTATAAGGCATTTTAAATCAGCCCCCTATCACCCTTCCACTAATGGAGCGGCTGAACGATTAGTGCAAACTTTTAAGAATGCAATTAAAAAAGGTAAACAAGATGGATTATCATCTCAGCATTCTCTCTCTAATTTTCTACTTCGTTATCGTTCGATACCTCATTCTACTACAGGTAGACCCCCTTGTGAACTAATGCTAAAACGATCCTTACGTACAAGACTAGATCTTCTTAAACCTAATCAAGAAAGCAATGTATTAAATCAACAAGCAAATCAGAAATATAATCATGACTCTCATTCTCGTTCAAGAATTTTTATCGTTGGTCAAAACGTAATGGTTCGAAGTTATCGTAACAGTGACCCTAAATGGATACCTGGAATTATACTTGAAAAGAAAGGTAATTTAACATACTTAGTGAAAGTTGATAATTCTATTGTCTGGAAGAGACGTGTCGATCAAATACTGGAATGTAATTTAAAGATACAGGATGTTGATTCTAACGACTGGGAGTACCCAACTATGAGAAGTACAATTGACATTGTTCCACCTGATTCGTCTACTAATCAACAATCAAATGATCATCGTAACACTACGAATGACAATAGTTCTGTCCGTCGTTATCCTCAAAGAGTACGGTACCCACCTGAAAGATCCCACCCTTATTTATCTCATTGATTCTAATAACAGGACTAACAAAAATAGTAAATGTGTTGATAATTTTTTTTTTGTAAGGGGGGAGGATGTGTAGTAATGAATATGTTTATGTTCTGAGCATGCTCAGAACATAAACATATCCTTTATTGTTATAATAGTCTTCTCTTTGTGTTATCCACATTAATCTGGGTGACAGTTCGTAAAGTCATCACACATATATCAGTTGTTTCATTGTGTACTTATTGTATTCTACAAAAATTGTAATTATTATAATTTTAATAGTAATTTTAATTGTAGTGTAATTGTTTGACTTATGTCTCTATTATTTTATATAAGTCAGTGTTTTAGTTAAAATTCTAATAATTGCTATTATCACTTTTGATTCTATTGTATGAAGCTTTTCCATTGTATTCATTATTAGTGTGATATCATCATCCCATCCATTTGAGGGACAAATTATCTGGTGATATACTATTAGTGAAGTGACTATAGATTTGATAGATATTGTTTACTTATTCAATGGTCATTTAATAATTGAGTCATAATAAAATGGTATATAATTATATATAATGGAGGCTATATGTCAAATGTACAGTAACAGACACTGAGATTGAAATATGATATGTGATAGTGTTAAATATAAAGGAAATAATATGGTGGCTCATATAATAGCATTGTAGAATGTGTATAATAAATAAATTATAAGTTTACTGAATAATAGATATACTATCTGATTATTAATTAAACATTTAATAAGATGAGGTTTTGTAATATATCCTCTATTATTATAATATTAATAAGGAAACACTACAGAAACTTTATAGGATCCTCTACAAAAGAAATGTTCTCTCATATATCCTTGACTATTGGGAAAAAGTTGAATATTTAAGTGAAAGCTAGGAGCAGGAATGTTTTAAATATTTATTAAATTAGTGTATGAAATCTAATAATGATAATATAGTATTCCTTTTACCAATATGTGGTGATTAATTATAGACTCGTGTGTTTTTTCTTTTCATTACACAGGCTCAGACGTCATTCCTCCATGCTGCTGCTACTAATGGAGATAGTGATAGCTGCAAATTGTTACTTGCAAATGGAATAAACATCAATCAAGTGAATGCGGTTAGTATTGAGTTTCATTATTCATGTGTCACTACTTTACTATATATGTGATACATATTTTATGGGAGAGAGAGATAAGAATTGTTATTGCATGTGGGAAAGAACAGTGGTTGAGTAAAGCTGAGGAAATTTGGAAGCTTCATGAAAGCATTGCTCTTTCATGAAGAATATAACAGATCTTATATCTCTGATGGAAGCTATGTATCTAACTTATACAATATTTAATCTATTCTGACCAGTCAAATCTGGATCGGCTTCTAGTTGTTCAAATATCTTTCCTCTTTGAAGCAGTCTTGTAGATGAATAGAGTGTTGAATATGTAACTAATTATTCCCACCAAATGTGTACATTCTAACCATCAAAGCATCGTTCACCTATACTATTCAAATTTCCTATGAAGTAGATGTCTTGTAAATAGGAAATTTGTTGAGCAGTTTCTTAAGAAGCCTTTCATAGATTTGAACAATAAGTTGTTTTTGAAGTAATGAATATCAATGTAGTAAATGATTTCAGATGTGAATCAAGTGTCACTTAAACTGTGATGAATTGGTTCTGGTGAAAAGTATAGCTCATTTATAATTAATCATGAAGTTTGTAGTTAACATATATGTGTGTTAAGCATTTTATTTAATTATATACAAAGTAATTGATGAGAGTATTTGTTATCAGGGGTGTGGAAACAGCCAGTCATGCAGGACATTGTCCGATAAATCTAGTGAATGTCCGGTAAAACGAAACTGAACTGTATACAAAGTATCCCCATATACTTTGTATACAGTTCAGTTTCGTTTTACCGGACATTCACTAGATTTATCGGACAATGTCCTGCATGACTGGCTGACTGGCAGAGCAGCAAGAGTGGCAAATTAGGCCAAAATGGCAGGCAGTTGGCTTAATGTTTCCACACCCCTGTTTGTTATTAAAGTACACTATTCAGTCAAATGCACTAAATTCTTGCTTTTGCTTGGTGTCAAAAAACTGGTTATTCTAACCACACTTTCTCAGGCTGACCCCACAATGATTGCATGCATGCAAGCATTCTAATATATTAATGTATTTGGAACCACTATTGTGTGTTGCTAGTCTATTTTAAATATTGTGTGTTTAATTATAGTGTAATATTTCATCTAGCATTGGTGATTGCCATGGTAACCTTTCATATACTGTGGATATCCACTAAACAATCTAATTGTATTCATAGTTTTTGTTGTAAACACTAATTATTAGAAGGGCTGCAATGAATAGTAGTTTTTGGTATCCGGATATTCGCCTGCTCTCAGAGAAATTAGTCATAACTCGTTTCTAGTGAGATAGCAAATATTAGCTCACAATTTTGCTGTTACCAGTTGCTTTAGATGTTTATAACAACAGCCAAAGTTGTTTAAACTATCCATTCAGTACTCTACAGGTGTAGAAAGCTGGTAGCATGAAGCAAGAATCTTCTCCGCAGCCATTTTATTGCAATTATAATTTCACGTGTTCAATTATTACGCATGCGCAAACATTAAACGAATATCCTGATGCTAAAAATACATTCAAATACCAAAATAACGAGCGAATATCCGAACGGAGCAAATATTCGATGCAGCCCTAATTATTAGTATAGTACTGCGGCTTATAATTGACAACAGTGATATCATATGTGCATATTTTTGTGTTACCGTGATATGAAATATATATAATATATAGCCCTGTTAGCTCGCAGTTAGAGGCATATACTATGCCCTCAATGAATTATCTCACAGTTGTTATAAGCCCATCACTGCCTCACATAAGGCATTATCTTATACTTACATGTACATCTCTCCTGCATTGTTTATAAGTACATTATATTATAACTAGTGTGTTGATTGAATTTCTGTTCATAATAATCACTATGTATAATACTGTTATCAATACACTTCAGCAGCAACAATAACTTTTATCATATTCATTAGTGAGTGGACTAAGTGTAATATAACTAGACCTGTAAGAATATCAAAAGTTGTTTTGTATTTAGTAATAATTGATATATTCAATACTTTACATATTAACTATAATATGACAACTAAATATGAAATGTATAAGTAAATTATATCATAACACATTCACAAGAAATTGTACTCCATATTTCTTGTGCTTATGAAAATGTTACGTTTTCATAACATAATACAATTTATTTTACAATTTTAAATTCATTACATGAATTAAAGTTACTATGTTGACAATTACTCATCATTCTTAATCTAGTGACTAGATATTTGATAGATATATTGTTTACTTATTCAACACAGATTTGTTAATTGATTCATTTAATATGTAAACTGTATCTATATCAAATGTACAGAAGCATACATAATATATATTAATTTGTACTACAAGAAAAGTGACACATAATAGAAAGGTTTTGTGATATCTGAACAGCATTGTACTTGAGATATTGATTGCTTGTTTGTTACTATCTATTTCAGTTGTATCATATGAATATGTTGTAGCTCATTGGGACTATATAATCATAATTTACTATTAATTGTTTTATACTACTAACTGAATCAAAGCATAATTATTATCATATAAACTACTACAATCTGTATCTTTTTTCTAAATATTAAATATTATAACAGTGTACAAGGTATATATCTATAGATCTAGTAGTGTATTGTATACTATAGAGCTGTATATACATGTATGAGACATAGGCTATCTTAAATCCTTTTCATCAAAAGCAAATGTTAACATGTGCTGTGTCAATACTATTGATTGAGTTATAACCAACCTCAGTGAGTCTTTATAATTACATAACTATGTTACCATGGCAACTGTTTGATATGTATATTTTACCTTTACTTCTCATCAAATTCTAAATTATTAAATTATAGTTTTAATCATGTGTAATTGGTGTATATACCACATATACACTGTGATGGTTTTCAGAGATCTATGACAGTGGATATACCCATCAGCCTTACCTTCCTTGTGTTACATCCACATTAACCTCTTTTAAATCAGGTGGTACATGCGTATCTGACATATAATATCCTTTCCTGATTTAGTTTTTGTAGTTGTATAATTAAGATAATTTAGTAAGTAAAGACAATGACTTGACTTCCAATGAACACTTTTATGTGATGTGTAATTATGTGAGTATTAAATTAAAGTGGGTGTGGCAGTGAACTATACATAATGTATAACTTCTAATGATGTGTGCACTAGTTTAATATTTGTATGTGTTTAACAATCTATAATAAGATTAGTGAATAGTTGATTTTCTATCTGATTTTGAATTAATCATATAAGATGAGATTTTGAAATATATCCTATATTATTATAATAATGATAATACTAGAGTACTATATTACAGTATTCACATAATAACATGATGTATTGTATTGTGTTGTCTTGTATATAATAATTATCTTCAGTGATGTTTTAAATATCAATGTAATCAAATGTATAATATTATAATGAAAACATCTTTCCTAATTTCTGCATCCATACATCTGCTAGTTCCCACATGTTTATAATACAATAGATTACAACTTCTTGTTGTTATATGAATTACTTTCACACACATGTGTATGAATGTAGTTATAGTTATATCAGGAACATATATATATATACACACACAAACATGTTCACACACATGCACTAGGCTTACAATAATTATGTGGATTAAATTAACAAACTCTCATTTCATTAATTAGAATGCCACATGTGTATAAGTACATAGTAAGTTAAAGATGTATTTGATGCTTTTCAAACTTGCCCTTTCTATCCAGTTCTAGAAATGCATACGGTGTCTTGTTGAACAAACATCATTTAATATATGTAATGATTATTTATTTCCTGAACATTAAAGGTAAAACAAAGACCTTTACTATTATATCACACACATACTGTAAACATCTTCTGATAACCCTCTATTCTGGTTCATAAAGCCACACTATCCATGTTGAATTGTTGAAGACATCAAAGCATCAAATCATATGGATATGTCAGTAGTTAATATTGTATTCATGATATTGGTCAATTCAACAAAGGGAAGTAACTGTACTTGACAAGATTTAAATTAAGCGCAGAAGTTGAAATGCACATACATGTACTCTGATTTGAATAACTGTATGTATTCTAAGATCCACATGAAACCACACATGTGTATGATCACATGTTAGGATGATAACCAGTCCTGTATGTACTTGTGGTTTAATAGATGTGTATTAACATGTATGTGAATGTGTATTTGTTTATTATTATTGTTATTATTATTATTAATATTCATGACATATTATTATGGTTGCAAATTTTAGTTTCATTTTTCAAACCTCACACCTACATGTATATACTTTAATTGCTTGAAATGAAAGCCTTAAAATTTTATTATTGTATAACTGGTAGATGTTAGGGCTGGAATGGATACCTGATTATCTGGATAATTATCTGGGAACTGAACATCCAGATCTGATTCTTTGTATCCGAGTACTCGTTTAATGTTTGCTCGTGTGCAGAAGCCGAACATGTAAAATTAAAATTGCAATAAAATGGCAGTTGATAGGACTCTTGCTCGGTATTACCAGCTTTTTCGGCTTTTAGAGAGCAGAACGATCTGTAAATAGACCAGTGCTGCTTGTATAAACATCTATTGCAGTTGATTACAGTTAAAAGGTGAGGTAATACTGTATATTTTAGTGTAAATACTTCATGACGTTTTCTGGAGCAAATATCTTGGTACCCGACTGTTATTGCGAACTGATATCTGCATAGTAAAAGCAGGATCTGTTCCAGCCCTAGTAGATGTCAACAATAATGACAATTTTATTCAACTTGTGTATATATATGTGAATTAGCAGATATATGAATACAATTAACAGACATTGGACTTATATAAATAATAATTATTACTGTTAGTAAATATTATACTTCAATTATTAATAATACACATTCTGTTTCATTATATTATGTAGAATGGGCGAACTGCCCTACATTATGCAGCTCAGGTAGGCAATCAAGAGGTAATGGAACTATTAATCAATAATGGAGCAGATATAAAGGCTACAGACATCGTTAGTTTATTTGTATATGATTGTCATTATACTTCAATCAAGTTGTTATATATCTACTCCTATCAGGTTGTTGTGCACTGTCCCAATATTGTTTGTCTTACATACATGTACCTAAATAAATTGATTAGTGATTTCCATAAAATTAATTAAATTCTTGGAGATATGGGATTTATAGACATTAATAATGAAATAACACCTTAAAATTAATAAGTAAGTTATGTCAGTATGAGAGGGAAAATGTATTTTGTGTGTGCTTGTATGCGCATGTGTGAGTGTATATATATATATATATGTATAATATGTAGGTCAGTGTATGTTATCAGGATAGCATGTCTAACCTCACCTATATCACATGATGTATATCATCCAGACCCTCATATCATTAGGTGTGTATTAATAAATACAATAATATCTGTACATGTCAGATTATTATTTCCATACTTCAACACATATACACTCAAATACACACACAAACACAATCATGTACACATATATTTGTATATGCATGTATTCATATATGTGTACATGTCTATGTGTATACACACAGACATGTACACATATATGAATACATGCACATACAAATATACATACATACATGCCCACACATATCTATGTGTGTGTTTTTATAATTATATGTCTCAGTGTGTGTGTATGCATGTATATGTGTGTGTGTGTGTACATATGTGTGTAAATGTGTGTATGTGTGTGTACATGTGTGTTTATAATTATGTGTGTGTGCATGTGTGTATATGTGTGTGAGTGTATATGTGTGCATGTTTGTGTGTACATGTGCATATACAAACTCACACACACACATGTACAGATACTCACAGGTGCATGCACACATTTATACACACACTCTGCATACACGCATACACATGTTAAAGGACACTTAACCACATTAATGCTCGTTTACATACACATTCATTCATAAACACATAGACACACATTTATTTGCAAATACACATGTACACACATGCATACACTCACACACACACATGTGCACAAACACATTCTCAGACATGCACACACACTCATACGCACACAGACAAAATCACAGACACACACACATTTACCTTAAGCTTCATACAAAGCTTGTGGGTTTGTATATAATATGTGTACATATCTGTATGTACATATGTATGTGTACGCATGTATGTTTGATGTGATTCATGATTGTTAATGTACACCATTCAAATGTGTGTGACTGTTATTATAACAGCAGATATTTCCTTCAAGGAAAAATATAACCGATTAGGCACCAGATAAGTTTTCCCAGATCACGTAGTGAAAACGCCACAATCATTTTAAGTTTTTTTATGGAGTTACCCTGTTTGCAGAAAAAGATCTATAACACAAATACATATGATACATTGTTTGTATTGTCATGATGACGCAATTGATCACGCCACTTTCTGAGGAACAGAACAATACCAAAGATGGCTACCTTCTTCTCCAAGAATCTTTACTTTCGAGATGTTTTAATAAGTTCTATTCATTCTTCGATATATTATAACTTACTGTTTTAGCTGTATATGTGCTTCTCATGAAATATGTACAGAAAATAAAGTTGTATGGTTATTGAATAAAGCCTAATAGTGCTGATATCGAACAGATCAATTATTTTATGGATAATAATAATTATAATAATCATTGTAATTAGGTCATCATACAATGTACAGTACAGAGAGCTAAAATAGAGATAACTCTTGATGGTACTTTAAGAAACAGTCTTCAATTGTTCCAGAATGACACAAATGAACTTCACATTCTTCACAGTACCAAAAGGTCTCTTTCCTGACTGGCGTGGAGCGGTGTTTGGCACAGTAGTGGCATCAACTAATCCCCTTTTTACTTCCTGTATGCTTTTTCATGGGAAAGTGTCTAACAGGTATACGATGTTGTGAAGGTGAGAGTCCATCTATTGATCTTCTCTTTCTACTATTGTAATTACATAGAAGTGCCTTAGCTTCCTCAATTCTAAAGTTTTTAATAGTATAGTTCAGTTTACTGTAATTCAGTAAAATAAAAGTGTTTGTAATTGATGTATCAAACAGAAACCAAAAGACGTACTTATAGTACTTGTGGCATTTATATCGGACATGATAATATTACCGTAACTGATCCCCTCTGTCTACTCCACCCATGTAGGAATTACATTTTTCTAAGGGTCAATTTTTCTCTATTCTTTTTACTCTTGTCTCTTAGTTTTTGTTGGCCAACCTTTCCGATTTATTCGTATGGTTCCACAGGCATAGATATCATCATTTAAAAGCCTTTTAAAGAGATCTACTTATGTAAAGAAATTGTCGGTAAAGAGTTGGTGGTGTTTGCCGACAGTTTTTCTTGTGAGTTTCGTAACCACAGAACCTCCAAGACCAAACTCTTTGACATCATCATTCCCCTTTCCTGTATATACATCATACTCACAAAAGTATCACTTACACCTGTCTGCCCTCACCCAAACTTTTAATCCTCGTTTGGTTGCCTTTAGAGGCATATACTGCTTCATGCTACTACTCCTACCTTGAAAAATAATCATGGCTTCATCTATAGCCGATTGACAATGAGGTGAGTAATTACTATAAAATATTCTGAACAATGCTCCATGATAGGTCTTACTTTTTCGAGTCTATGACTCCCCTTTTCTTGGTAGTATGCTGTTTGCAAATAACGAGATATTTCTCTAGACCTTTAACAGGTGATTTTATCAGCAACTGGTGAATAATGTAAAACACTAACGAGCTTCGAATAATCATCAAGTGATGGGAAATGATTTATACCCATTAAAATATAGAAGCCAAAATTTGCTTTTAATTCTTCCACTGTTGTCTTCTCCCAGTTGCTAAAGCTTTCTTCAGTCATTAACTGACTAGCATGGAGATTAGTTTGAACTACTATTTTATCTATTAAATCATTTGTAAAGAAATGTGTGAACACGACACAACCATAGGCATATAAGGCAAAGAAAATGTTGGTCCAACGCTTCCAGTAAATGCTTGTATTTGTACTGGTTGGATCAATGAAGTCCATGTGTTTGTAAACTGTGTAGCTTGGTTTGTGCCTGTACTAGAGCCTGTCAAGAGATCTGTGTTATTTATAGCTATTGTGGATGGAGATGCATTTTAACTACTTGGACCTGTCAACAGATGTGTGTTATTTGTGGATGGAGGAGATGCATTAGTAACTGCTATTAATTGTTTGGAAGATTGTGGTGGTGATGTGAGTATATGTTGTGTTACATTTCCTGTAGGTGGTGGTACAGGTTCATTTTCTTCATCAGTAAGCCAATCCTCAAATTCTTCATCACTACCTTCCATGAACAGTTCATCTTGATCGTTCGATTCATCTAGGAGATCCAATACCTCTAAAGTTGAAAACTGGATTCTATAGGCCATCTAGAAGATTTATATTATCATTATGCAGCTATATATTCTTTATTTTTTATCATTAATTCAAGTAAAAGATAATAAATGTATATCATAACATTTACCTTATCAGCTATTTACAATGTGGTGAGTGTATTTCCATGTGTGTTTTCTACTATTTTTCTTATGTAAACCTTCGTATATCAGTACATCCAAAATGTTGCTAATAGCATGAACTGGTTATCTCGAAAGCTACAGGCATTCACTCCATGATTTTACTTCTCGAGTTATGTTGCTTTTTCACATGTCCACTATTACGTCACATTTATGCAAGGGGGGCGTTTCCAATACATAATTTCCTGGTCTCATAAATGCCTAATCGGTTAATATGTAAACTCTATCTACATGTATATCAAATTTACAGAAGCATACATAATATATATTAATTTGTACTACAAGAAAAGTGGCACATAATAGAAAGGTTTTGTGATATCTGAACAGCATTGTACTTGAGATATTGATTGCTTGTTTGTTACTATCTATTTCAGTTGTATCATATGAATATGTTGTAGCTTATTGTGACTAAATAATCATAATTTACTATTAATTGTTTTATACTACTAACTGAATCAAAGCATAACGAGCGCCGTCGGGACGGGACCCTCGCCTACATGGCAAAGTAATACAAAGCACTACAATTTTTTTCAAAATATAATAAAGTTTGTGTATGAAACAAACAATACTTTTGTTACATGGAATAGATATATAAATTTGAAAAACATTTATGGGCATTAATTAAAACTGTTATAACTTTATATCTTAAAAGACAAAATAAGGATATCGAGGAAATGTATAATTTGTATATAATTATATCTTACATCTAATTCTCAAACAATGAAGAAATTCTCAAGTCTACCTCTAAAGTCTCCGTGTGAAAACGTATTGACTATTGAATCGCCTCTACCACGTGTTTAGTACATGACGCATAGCGCATGCACATACCTGTAGGTGGAGCTAGGTAGCTTTCTATCTTGCATCAATGGTGGTGTAGTACCAACCATTACCTCGATTGTTTTTGGTTTGAAGTGTTTCTTGGCTAGCGACAGCCATGAAACAGGATCACTTGTGTTTTGTGTGTCCATATTTACTCTCGTTATTGCCCTCGTTTCATCTTAAAGTTGTGAAATGGTAACTGTGAGTTATAAAATTGTCATAACTTTAGAACCAAAAGGTTTAAACGTTTAATGAGCATTGTACTTGAGATATTGATGGCTTGTTTGTTACTATCTATTTCAGTTGTATCATATTACCATATTATGAATATGTTGTAGAGTATTGTGACTGTATAATCATAATTTACATAATTATGTAATAATAATTATTAATTCTTGTATATTACTAACTGAATGAAAGCATAAACTGCTAGAATCTTTATTTGTTTAAATAATCTTTTTCTAAATGTCATAATAAATTATTATTGTTATCTCTAGATCTAGTAGTGTATTGTATACTATAGAGCTGTAATATGAGACATATCTCTAGATCTAGTAATGTATTGTATACTATATATGAACATATCTCTAGATCTAGTAGTGTATTGTATACTATAGAGCTGTATATATGAGACATATCTCTAGATCTAGTAGTGTATTGTATACTATAGAGCTGTAATATGAGACATATCTCTAGATCTAGTAATGTATTGTATACTATATATGGACATATCTCTAGATCTAGTTGTGTATTGTATACTATAGAGCTGTAATATGAGACATATCTCTAGATCTAGTAATGTATTGTATACTATATATGAGACATATCTCTAGATCTAGTAGTGTATTGTATAATATAGAGCTGTATATATGAGACATAGGCTGATGAATTATCTTTAAATCATTGTCATCAAAAGCAATTGTTCACATGTACTGTGTCAATACTCCTAAATGTATTATAGTCAACCTCATAAATTATAGTATTACTTTATAATTACATATACTATACTACCATGGTTACCATTTCATGAGTTTAGGTTTATATTTTCAATATACAACTTGTTAGCAATTCCATTATTAAATCACAATATTGATTATATAAACAATTGTTAGATGGTGTATATACCAGATATACTATCGGCTGGGGGTTATATCCCTCAGTCCTATGGGCTCACGTTTTATTCACATACACATACATGTATGTACACACACAAACATATGCATGTTTGCAAGCACTCACACACACATGCACATACATGTACACACACACACATACACACACCCACACACACACACACACATTCACATGCACACACACACTTGCACACATTTATACTCACGCATATGTACACACGTGTGTACACTCATGCATCACACACACTTTTACACGTACATGCACATACATGCACATTCATACATACAATCATATACACATGCATGATTGACAAATAAACTATTTTGTTCTGTATTCACACGCACTCACAGAGACGTATGTACTCACACACATGTTTATACATCTATACACATGCAACACACATGCACATTCAATTATACTCATAACACACAATCACACATGTATACAAGCATTCACATACACATACATGTACATGTATGTACACACGCAACATTCATGCATGCTCTCATATGTATGCAAACACTCATGCACACACATATACACACATACATGGAGACACACACATGTATACTCACACACACTTATATGCTTACACACGTGTGCACATAGACACATACACAGTCTCATACGCTCACATACACATTAATTCATGTACACACATGTATTACACATACACCCACATGCACTACCTGGCATTATTAAGTTTATATATACTGTCTCTGTACTTCCATTCACTGCAGTGTACATTGTGATTGAAGTGTACTGTACTTCTAAAGTACTATACAGTATTACACCTTAGTACTATGCTATCAGATATAAATGTAAAGGAAATTCCCACATTACTATGATTACAGTACAAAGTGGTACTATAGTACTACTTAGAAGTACAGTTGACTATCACTTTATTAAAGTGTATCCCATATATTGTAGTATGTAAACTTAATAAAGTCAGGTACTTTACATGTACACAGACATATGTATACAATGTACTTACATACACATACACACATGTACTCACAAACATGTATGCCACACATATGTTTACACATGTGACACACACACTTGCATAGTCATATATACACACACACACATGTAATCTCATGCACGTACATTTTCACACATGTGCCATAATACTCACAGTCATTTATACACACACACACACACAGACATGTACACACACACACACACACGCACAGTGTACAATAACACACATATACTCACTCGTGTATATATAAACACAAACGGTCATGCTAAGACTTACTGCAATGATTGAAGTGTGTTAATCCAAAGAAGATATTTATTACATTCCAATTATAGCTTGTAGTGATCATATGTCATGTGATTATTACAGGTTGTCATTAATATTCATTTAAGTGATATGGTCCCTAAATAGATAAACAGTATATCACAATAATGAATAGTTTACATAGGCGTAGAAGACGGTCCGGGCGGACCAATATTTCTGATCCAAAATTGAAATTTAATCATAAGAAAATTATAAAAATTGACAAAACATTTTGAAATTACGTAACCACACCTCCAAAAACATTTTGAAATTACGTAACCACACCTCCAATAAAATGGCACATCACAATCTTAGTAGAAAGTATGCAGAATCTTGGTGACAAAATTCAACCCTGAGATTTTCAGTATCCAAAGAGTCAAAAATTGTTTCTCAAGCATGATACTCATAGAGTCTGAGAGAGAACAGATTCTCTCTGTGTTAGAGATGACTAAATCGCTGACTCAAAATTAATAATGCCAGCAATATAAATAATTAATTTTGCCCACACCTTTCATGAATAAATAATGACCGAAAAAATTTCCCACGCCCTCGGTGCGCCATTTTTTAGCCTGACCAATAAAAATTCCAGTCTACACCACTGGTTTATATTAATATACTCTCAATAGTAAACATATTTATATCAATTTCATGATATTATAAGCATCATGATGAATATGATATATGTATACTTACACAAGTGATAATATAATATCATTAATTTGTGTATTGTTTATATTTCATATCATATAAAACACAATAGTAATAACTGAATAATTATAAATTATTATATGAATGGATGGATAGATATGGACCTAGTTCCTTGAGAAATATTGAGTTTATGCAAACCTTTAGATTCTCTTAAGTGATTAATTAATATATTTTATAATATTACAATTTCAGTTTCATCTTTGTCATTGGTATGTAATTATAGGTGTATATATTTGTTGTATCTAAAGTATGTGTAGCTTTTTAATGCTATATATGTCATGTAGTAATGAAATCATTTCTTACTCTGTTATATTCTGTAGGGTGGAATGAATGCTATTCACCATGCTGCTGAGAAGGGTCACAGTGAGATTGTAGACATACTTATAAAAAGTGGAGTAAAACCAGATGCTACAGATAAGGTAAGTTTATTAATTTTGTGTAATTTTATGTTTCATTCATTGTTTAATTCACTTCATATAAGTATAGTATTGTAGATATATTACCCTATCTAATATTTATAATAAAACTTATATCTAAGGGTAAAGTATTTATTATTTTCAAGGTAGTTCCATTTCATATAAATCCATAATACAGTATATTATAGTGTGTAACATGTTTAGAATATAGTTACTATTTTATGGTAAAGAAGACCTAATAAGAAAGAATACTTCATTAGTAGACAGAAAGTAGTAAGACAAGTGTTAATGGACAGCACACATAAATTAGTGATTTTCTCAGTTTGATGACTTATAAACTACGAGAGTCGTCGGGACGGGACCCTCGCCTACATGGCAAAGTAACACAAAGCACTACAATTTTTTTTCAAAATATAGTGAAGTTTGTGAATGAAACAAGCAAAACTTTTGTTACATGGAACAGAAATATAAATTTATGGGCATTAATTAAAACTGTTATAACTTTATATCCTAAAAGACAAAATAAGGATATCAACGAAAGAAATGTATAATTTGTATATAATTATACCTTACATCTAATTCTTAAACAATGAAGAAGTTCTCAAGTCTACCTCTAAAGTCTCTGTGCGAAAACGTATTGAATCACCTCTACCACGTGTTTAGTACATGACGCATGCACGCACATACCTGTAGGCTGAGCTAGGTAGCTTCTTTCTTGCATCAATGGTGGTGTAGTAGCAACCATTACCTCGATTGTTTTTGGTTTGAAGTGTTTCTTGGCTAGCGACAGCCGTGAAACAGGATCACTTGTGTTTTGTGTGTCCATATTTACTCTCGTTATCGCCCTCGTTTCATCTTAAAGTTGTGAAACTGTAACTGTGAATTATAAAAATTGTCAAAACTTTAGAACCAAAAGGTTTTAGAAGAGTTCCTACGTTATTTTTTTCCTTGTATAATTTGAAGTCTACCAGTACCCCGTTTGAATTGTCAATGTTTTTATTTTTCCAGAAAAAGTGCTAACACACAGACAGACAGATAGACAGACAGACAGACACACAGACAAACAATTACTGTACCCTGCCGCCTACGCTACGCGGCGAGGGTAATAACATTATTCAGACTAGCACAAACTTTGTTTCTTTTCATTGTATGAATTTCCATACTAACTTTACAAATAGATTTCTATTGGATTTAGAAATGTCTAATTGACCAATCAGATTGGAGCATGTTTTGTAAACTATAATCTTTTATTCAATGTTAGATATAATGTTTAATTGTGTGTTTGAATAATAATAAAGTCTATTGTATTTAGTTTATGAATTGTTCATATTAGTGTATCATATCAAACATGATACTGATGATATCATATAATACCTGTGGTAATTATATTTTGTATCTATGGTACTGAGTGATTGTTTATTAGCTTTTATAAGTCCATTGATACAAACACTATTAATAATATGATATATCAGTTGTAAAATATATGCTTTTCATATCTAGAGTAGATTTGATAATGATGTTGTCTCTATGATGAGCAATCCTGTTTATATTAGATAATTTCAGAACTCTTCTTTCATGAATAGTATGTCAAATATCAATAATTGATTTATAGTTTATTGTAATTAGGTATTTAGTACTCTTGAGAAAACGTGAAAGCACTCTTCCAGTATATTGCCTAAATTGCAACATGAAACCACATCATAAATACATGTATTAATTTCTTTAATATACACAATAAACAATGTTTAACAGATTTATTGTATGATATTTTATAAATGTGTATTGTGTAATTATCATACAGTACACATGTACTAATACTAGAAATAAATTCATTTGATTCACTTAATGATCATAATAGGAAACAATAGATTACAATCAATTATCTTACCTCACTAGTAAGGGATTATATATGCAATAGCAATAATTAAATTCCAATAGTTTTATAGATATGCTCAAACAATGTGTATTTTAACAAACAAAATGTTATAATTACACACTAATATGATAGTATAAGGAAACAGACTATGTAGCAGAAGGTCCTGGGTTCAATTCCTAGTCAGATTCCAGTTTTCCTTAGTTTATAATTCTCTCATGCCTGCATATCATAAATATTGTAATATTTGTATATCTACAGACATGTAGACTACATTACAAATTTTATAGTATAATTATAATGATGTAAGGATCATGATTAAATATTAATGTGCATAATAATCATTGTAATTAATTACTAACCAAATCAATTAAATACCTACAAATAAATATATATAATTAATTATCAGGAATGTTGTAATTACATTTGCAAATGTAATCATTACAACTCAATTACTTTGTGAAATTTCTTGTAATGATTACAATTGCAATTACTAATTGATTTTAGTGGCAAAAATTGTTATTATTACTTTTAAAATGTAATCAATTACTAACAATTACAAAAAAAATTTACAATGTAGAATTCTAGATCATGTGTTCATTAACTTTTTAAAATACAAGGTTCTCAAAGTTATTTGGTAGCAAACACTTCATTGAGCATGACATGGTGATAAAATTAACATTTTCAGTGAGCACAACTGACCTGTATGCACATAACACACAAATCAATTACAATTACAATATTTAAATTACAATTCCAATTACTTCACCTTAAAATATCTCAATTTCAACTACCATTACAATTACTTGGGAAACGTAATTAATTGTAATCAATTACAATTAATAATCACAATTACAACATCCCTGATAATTTATTGGGTACTCTAGTCAGTCATATTGATAAATACATGTTTCATTATTCATACAAGTCATATGTACTTATACACTGCAAAAACATAATTGTTAAAATAACTATTTTATTGGTTAGTACAGTTTCAGGGATTTAACAATTAGTCAGTTATTCAGGTTGTTATGGATTCACACATGATAATTCTATAGCTACTTTGTACTGATTATAATCAATTAGTTGAAGCAATATAAGTTTAGGGTGCTGTCTATTCACATTAATTTTCATACCAAGAATTTACTTATTTACCATTCAGAGTGATTTTATCTGGCAGTGTTTGGCCAACAAAATGGTTTGGAAACCGGCAAAAACATAATTTAATTTATTCTAATGTTCATTTTTATGCTTAGTACACATAATGTGATAGTAATATCATGCATGTAGTCATAAACACACTACATTGAAATTAGTGTTGTTTTTGTTAACTATAACTATAATTAAAACCCCTTACATATATTTTGTGGCTCATGCCACAAAATATATATAGTTAGAAGCTACTACAAAGAACCCACCAGCCAGCATAACTTGTAAGCATTGAAAGAATGAGCTATGTGCTTATGTTAACAAAATATATGAGTATGTGTGCAGTGAAAAAATAAAATAATAATAATATTAATAGTTAAAATCTTAGTCTACCAGACTGTAGCAAGCCATGAGTTGGGAGATTAAAGAGTCTGAAACTTATAGTTATGTAATGACCGGATAGTGGAGCTCCCCTGATGACCTGATAAAATATTTATAAATACAAATAAGCCTACCCATGTAGTCAGAGAGTGTATTCCTACATAAGGTAAACATATTACCTTAAAAAGTATGTATATATATATTAGACAAAGCTGGGGAAGCAGGGCGCTTCACTCCGCTATTTTCCAAACAACCTGCTATGCAACCTGCTTTAAAAATCAAATTAACTTTAAAAAAGTAAGTATGTAATAAAATATGTAATAAAATTAATACAAGTATGTAATGAAAAGACAATGTGTGTGTAAATATGTGTGTTTCTGATACATGTTGATTTATCTGCTTGTGTATTCAGTCATGAGTATGTGTTGAGTGTTTATATGTGTATGTTTTATGTGTTAATGAAAACATAATTACAAGTATTTGTAATTATCTTTATAAATCTTTATATCTTTATACGTGTAGAAACTTGTGTATTTAAAAGGTGACAAAATAATTATATTTAATGAGAGCTAGTCATCAACCTTCTGTTGTAGTTCACAATTAGTCCAGACAATATATCAAACCATAATTATGAGTATGTTTATATTACTACACAAATTACAAAATCAGTTCATAACTAGTCTCAAGTGTATGAAATGTATCTATTCATCTATCCTCTTCTCTTGACAGTGATGAATATTTGAAATTATTTGTAAAAAAAAAAAAAATTACAACTCTTTGGAGTGATGGAAGTAGTTTGTATTGATCAAAAATAAATACCCTTACACACACACAGTCACACACACACACACACACACACACACACACACACACACACACACACACACACACACACACACACAGTCACACACAGTCACACACAGTCACACACACACACACACACACACACAGGCACACACACACACACACACAACAGGTATGGGTGATAATGACAGAACATGATACAATTGTCATAATATATGAAAAAATAATTATCATAATAATTATGAAGTCCAATAGTATAGTAGTATCAATATATGTCTTTTCAAACTAGTATTAATAGACAATGTAATACTGTATACTGTTTACAATTGTAACACACACAAGTAGAGACTACAACATAGTACTAGACACAAATCTACTATATTATTTCATTTTCATGTTTTCCATATAATATTATTACTATTATATGTTATCTTACCAGAAGTATGTCTAAATGTAAAACTATATATTTGATTTTACCAGTTTAATGGGTGCTTTTTAAACTTGTGTAATAGGGCGTATTCATTATTAAGGAACGCATTATTAGAAATAACGGTAGAAGGGGCAGCGCATTAATTAGAACGTAATTTTTATATAGTGGAGCACGATGTTCCATGTATGCTGTGTCCCAGGTTGCTCGACTAGATCAAACAGAGTAGAGTTGTCTTTTTTTCAGCCTTCCTTTGAAGGACAAAAAGCTATTGAAGGAATGGATTCGTCTGATAAGAAGAACAAACGTTCCAATCAATCCACATACTCGCATTTGTAGTAAACACTTTGCCAGAATCAGTAAAACGAGAAAGCCACCTAAGTCCCAAGTAGCAAGTTCGACTTTTAGGTCCAAGACAGCAGAAGACAGAGATGCTTTGGAAAATACTACTACTAGTATTGATCCAGGCAATGATGTAGATGAGGATCCTGTGAAACATGGCGGTATACAAGTTGATACATTGAGCCTTCCATTAAATGAATATGTAATGCTGAAAGAAAAGGTGGCTATGTTGGAGAAACAAGTTAAGCACGATGAAAATTTGTACATGTTCAGATTATCATCCATTGAGGATGATGATGAACAGGTTGCCTTCTATACTGGTTTCTCGTCATACAGTAAATTGAAAGCCGTATATGACTTTCTTGGACCGTCTGTTGAACAGCTAAAGTACTGCAAAAAGCAGGATGAGGCTGCCTTGCTTGGAATAGATAACAAACGACTTTGTAAGTGATCTCTTCCACCCCTTGAAGAATTCTTTATGACACTGGTTCGCCTTCGGTTAGACCTATTGGAACAAGATCTTGCATACAGATTTAATGTGTCCCAACCAACAGTAAGCCGAATAACTGTTACATGGATAAATTTCCTGTATTTACAATTTAAGGAACTTCCACTGTGGCCTGGCCTCCAAGAGAATTGATAAATGCCAATATGCCAAAGCAATTCAAAAAAAGCTATCCAACAACCAGAGTTATAATAGATGCAACAGAAATACAATAGAACAGCCTCATCTTCCAGAATTGCAGCAAATGATGTTTTCAAACTATAAAAATGATAACACATTTAAAGCTCTTGTAGGAATCTCCCCTGATGGGATAATAACGTTCGTTTCTTCCTTATTTCCTGGCAGCATATCTGACAAAGAACTCACCAGGCAGAGTGGACTATTGAGGTTGTTGGAACCAGGTGACTCGGTAATGGCAGACAGGGGGTTTGACATTGAAGAGGACCTTCTGTTAATTGGTAAAACAACTCAACATTCCCCCTTTCTTTCGAGGGAAAAAGCAGTTGTCAGAGAATGAACTAATCCTTACAAGACGTATAGCATCCTTGAGAGTTCATGTCGAAAGAGCCATGGAGAGGATAAAAAAATTTCATATTTTTGACAAGAGCCTACCTTTTTCATTAACTGAAATTGCCGATAGAATTTTTTTTATATGTTGTATATTAGCAAACTGTCAGGAACCTTTCATTTGTTAAGAGTGACAAAATAATTTTGTTAAAATGATTACATGATTTGGTTAACTAATGATGATACAAAACTTGATTTCGTAAAGTTGATTAAACAGAATAAATACATGTAAGTGATCATGTTGAATAATTTACAGATAATAACTGGGTTTACATTTAGGGTTAATCAATTCAGGTAACATGCAATCAAAAAAGAAATTATCCAGTTTGGAAACACAATCCACCTGCCATTGATGATCAGGGTCTATACGCTCGACAAACACACCTTTCAAAGTATATACACAAAAGTCACACCATTTCACACCCGTAACATACAGTTGTAGCTGTACTTGATGAAAATATTGGTGATTTCTTTCCAAACGAGGTCTGCCATTAATAAAACTACAATAAAAACTCTCTTCATTGCACACAGTATTCTTAGCCATAGAGAATGGACACTTGAACTCAGCTATGCCAAATGAACAACTCACAGATGGATCAATAACCCAAGCATCTGGTGAAGCACCCAACCAACATTTTTCAGGATGAACCACGAAACCATCCTTTTTTGTGTGGAGACCTGGATGACCATTGCTTTGCATGTATTTCCAGTGGCGTAAGGGTCCAGTGAAAAAACCAAGCAAGTCCAAAATTTTATACATTTAATTTTTGTCTTCCAAACACTTCATAAGTACATAAACTACTTACTAATAACTTTTCTTGTCTTGATCTTGCTTCGTTCTTGAGAAGCAATAGCTTAAAGACGTGCCTCGCACTCACAATTAATTCGCTTTTCAATAAATGGGCGTGGTCAACATTTCATCGTTGAAGCAGTCGAACAAATCCTACGTGCAGCGGTTAGGTGGAGCTCCTTTGCAGTTGTTCTTTTCTTCCAAATTGCAAGACGAGGGTTCTTCTACTAGTACTGCTTCCACACTACCTAGAAAACAGCCTGCACATCCTGAAACTTGGAAAAAAACTGCCTTAAAAGCCAAACGGACAAAGGGAGAGGCTTACACTAGGAAAGATGGCACTATAGCACCTGCAAGGGCCACCAAAGCCTCGTGTTCATGGTGTAGAGGTTGCTTCATGAAATTTAATGATACTGAAAAGGCTTGTCTTATTGACAGTTTTAACGATATTGGAAGTAAAAACCTTCAGGATTCATACCTCCATGGCTTGATATCTCCTCATCCTGTTAACAGGCACAGGCCTAGAAGTGGCAGCAGGTCTAGAAGGCAACTTTCTTATTCTTATAAGGTAATAATGTTTAGTAATTGGACTAATCTAATTGACTTACTTTATTGCACTATATATAAAATACTTGTATTATTATACAGGTAATCATAGAAGGAAAAGAGATATCAGTCTGCAAAGTTGCACTTGCACATTTACATGGAGTAACGAAAAGTCGCATTGAAAGAATTGCTTCGACCTATAGATGTCAAGTTTCTGCACCTATTGACGGTAGAGGACGCCATAAAAATAGACCACATGCAATCACTGATACAATATTGCATCAAATTGACGAGCATATCTGCTCATTTCCTGCAAGGGAAAAAAACTACTCCAGAAGTGATAATCATCATAAGGTTTACCTTTCTCCTGAATTATCTATAGCCAAGATGCATGAAATGTACTTAGAAGTCCACGAGCAATCTGTGTTTGATGAAATTTCAGAACCCGTTTTAACACGCATCACAACATATCATTTGGACGTCCTCGATCGGATACTTGTACAGTATGTGATGAACTGGAAATGAAAATTAAATCAGCTGGACCAGATGAGAGGCAGTCACTACAAGTGCAGCGAGAGCTCCATCTACGAAAGGCTGATAGATTTTACAAATCTTTACAGGCAGATACTCAAGATTCAAAATCTTCTGCCAGTGTTTGTACTCTAGCTTTTGACTTTGAGCAGAATCTACCATTACCCCACTTGCCTGTTGGCGAGATCTTTTATTTACAACAACTCTGGGTTTATGCATTCGGTGTGCATTGCTGTCGTGATGATTCAGCTTCAATCTTTTGTTGGGATGAGACAGTTGCTAAAAAGGGTGCAAATGAGGTAATATCTTGCCTTGATTACTACTTCAATAAAACTCTCCCTGATGAAGTAGACACACTGAATCTGTACTCTGATGGTTGAGGGGGACAGAATAAAAATCGATTTGTCATTATGTATCTATATTCACTAGTTAAGTTAGGTCGTTTTAAAAAGATAAAGCATGTTTCCCAATAAGAGGACACTCTTTTCTACCTTGTGATAGAGATTTTGGTATTATAGAGCAGAAAAAACGAAAAAAAGAGCATGTATATGTACCCAAGGAATGGATGACCCTCATAGAAACTGCTTGGAAAAGAAAGCCTTTCGATGTTGTTGGAGCAGACCAATCAATCTTCCATAACTATCAAGAACACCTGTCACCGTTCTTTAAAAGTAACTGTAACGAACTTCATATCAGAGACATTCATATTCTTGAATATTCTCACCATCACATCAATGAAGTTTGGGGTAGGGATGGGAGATTATGAAAATATGAGTCAACGATTATTGTCTGTGCAAGTATCACGATTATTGCGATTATTGGCTACCTTACATATGTATGTAGATTTCATTCAACAATCAAATTGATACCTTTTATTTGTTGAGTAAACAGTGTTGAAAAACTGATTTAGATGTGATAGTACTGAAAACCTGAAGTCATGGCACAATAATCATTATTTTGGTGACCACGATATGGCAATATTTAGACGATATGATTATCACAGGAAATTTTAATCACGATTATCATGATAATCAAAATATTGCCCATCCCTAGTTTGGGGTAAATACTCCTTCTCCGAAATGGAAGAATGGACAAAGTTTTCTTTCCAAAAACCTAGATCCTCTATCTCCCTTCCAACTGTTCCTGCATACACATCTTTATTACCTATTAAAAAAAACTAAACTAGAGGACTTAAAGCGGATTATTCACAAATATGTTCCAACGCAGCATCATCCTTTCTATGATGCACTCACTTCCTCTGTGACTGATGATGATTAACCATGATAAATATTGTGCATGCATGTCTACTATTATTAGTGTATCTTATTTTAACTATTGTTAATATGTATGGATGATAAATAACAATGAAATCAATCTTCACTCTAATAAATTCAGCGATGAACTTTAAAGCTGTGTTTCTCAAAATGATAAAAATTGGACTTACCTGGTTATTCCACTGGACCCTTCATTATTATTATTATTGTTAGATAGTGTATATACCGGATATACTATCTGCTGGTTTTTAGTGGGTTATATCCCTCAGTCCTCTCACGTTATATATCCACATAAAACTCTTCCACATCATATAATATATCAGGTTGTTCTTTGTCATTGAATATTTCAGTAATACAAACACGTTCCAAATTTTCGCGTTAGTTTGGAATTTGCTTCAGCAAAAATTTCCGTGATTTTATTTTTCCTTAATAAAATTTTAGTACATGACACCCATCCATGTAGACCACGCCCTACACAAGTGTGAGAAAATCTGTGATTGAGAGATAGAGAATGACTACTTACTTCACAGTAGAAGCGATGGTTAGAGGCTACCATATATACAAAGAGATTTGGGAAAGCTCAGTTGGAGAACAACTGATATCTGAAATCGAAGAAACCAATAGACATGATTCTCATGCTGTAGCTGTAGTTAAATCTAGAACAGTTGTTGGCCATGTACCTCGAAAGATATCATTGATCTGCACTCTGTTTTTGCGCCGGACTGGATCTTCCATATGCTGTGAAGTTACTGGTGAAAGAAGGTACTCTTGGGATCTACCACAAGCAGGTCTGGAGCTTCCCTGCAAATTGCACTTCAAAGAACTTCTGAGACCTGTAGACAATCTGCTGCAAAGGCAGAAAAGTTGATTAGACACATCTTACCAGAAGCAACAAGAAGAAATGAGGATTTGGCAGTAATTATAACACAGGAAGAGCCTCCAACTAAAAAGCCTAAGATTGATGATATCATTGAAAGTCAGGAAAGGGCTTTAATCTGGGTGAAACTGGACACAATACCAATAACTCTTTCGTATAACGAGATTTCCTCCATCATCACTACTGCCTCAATATCTAGCAAGAACTGCTCTTTTACTTCCTCCAAATTGGTCAGAGCGATTTTTCTTGTTGACCCACCTCTTCTTTTGACAAATTTCATGCGATATAAGAGAGATCTGGCCCAATTCTTGGTGATTTCTATAGATCCACCATTTTTGGACAGAAGCATGCGATTGCTCGATTCAACGATTGCAGTTCCAATTGCCATGGTTAACGGTATAGTGACAACTCCTCCCTCATCACGTAAAGCCCTTATGTACCCTTGTACCTGTTTATCAAGCTCTTCTCCTAAGAGCAATGGGCGTCCTCTCTTTGCTGATGGCAAACTTTTTGCACTCAGATTCATTTCTCCTGCTTACCTTTTCTTCTCGCATTCAAATTTGTACTTCTCAACCCAAGTGCGTACACTGCTTTCCTTTATAAGCATATCAAACTTCTTATTAAAGTGTCTTACAGCTGAACAGTTTCCATTTTCTACGGCATACTTTGTGATTTCAGCTTTTTGTTCTTCAAGTAAGCTTCTGGTATGTTCCTCTCACCGCACGTTCTTTCTTCCTTAATTCCTTAATTCTTCCACAACTTTGTTGGCAGCTATAATCGATACTGAGGGAACTATGGCGATGTAGGCCCCTTTGGATCAGGTTAGTATTGGCTTTCAGCTCTCTTGAAATAACTGTAGATATTCGACATCTTCTCAGTTTTGTTTCACACGACAACACGTGGTAAGAAATGTAAATTTTAAGGGGTTAAATTTTGCACTCCCCTAAAATAACTGTGACTACGGTATCTTCCAATGACCACACACACATGTAATCATGCATGTACACACATAAACATATTCATGCATACACTCACACACACATTTCTACACATGCAACACACACATGCACACATTCATTAATACATCCACACGTTTCATTCACATACACATACATGTATGTACACACACAAACATATGCATGTATGCAAACACTCACACACACGCACATATATGTACACACACACACCCACCCACACACTCACACGTACACACACACACACATTCACATGCACACACACACACTTGCACACATTTATACTCACGCATATGTACACACGAGTGCACACTCATGCAATCACACACACTTTTACACGTACATGCACATACATGCACGTTCATACATACAATCATATACACATGCATGATTGACAAATAAACTATTTTGTTCTGTATTCACACACTCACAGAGACATATATACTCACACACATGTTTATACATCTATACACATGCAACACACATGCACATTCATTAAAACTCATAACACACAATCACACATGTATACAAGCATTCACATACACATACATGCACATGTATGTACACACACAAACATTCATGCATGCTCTCATATGTATGCAAATACTTATGCACACACATATACACACATACATGCATACACACACATGTATACTCACACACACACTTATATGCTTACACACGTGTGCACATAGACACATACACAGTCTCATATGCTCATATACACATTAATTTATGTACACATGTATTACACATACACTCACATGTAGTACCGGACATTATTAAGTTTACATACTGTCTCTGTACTTCCACTGACTGCAGTGTACATTGTGATTGAAGTACACTGTACTTCTAAAGTACTATACAGTATTACACCTTAGTACTATGCTATCACATATAAATGTAAAGGAAATTCCCACATTACTATGATTACAGTACAAAGTGGTACTATCACTTTATTAAAGTGTATCTCCCATATACTGTAGTATGTAAATTTAATAAAGTCAGGTACTGTACATGTACATACATATGTATACTTACATACACATACACACATGTACTCACACACATGTATGCTCACACATATGTTCACACATGTGACACACACACTTGCATAGTCATATATACACACACACATGTATTCTCATGTACGTACATTTCACACATGTGCCATTATACACACACACTCACACAGACATATACATACACACACACACACACAGTGTACAATAACACACATCTACTCACTCATGTATATATAAACACACATGTTCACTCTCAGACTTACTGCAATGATTGAAGTGTGTTAATCCAAAGAAGATATTTATTACATTCCAATTATAGCTTGTAGTGATCATATGTCATGTGATTATTACAGGTTGTCATTAATATTCATTTAAGTGATATGGTCCCTAAATAGATAAACAGTATATCACAATAATGAATAGTTTACATAGGCGTAGAAGACGGTCTGGCCGGTCCGGCTTTGGCCGGACCAATATTTCCGATCCGAAATTGAAATTTAATCATAAGAAAATTATAAAGATTGACAAAACATTTTGAAATTACGTAACCACACCTCCAATAAAATGGCACATCACAATCTTAGTAGAAAGTATGCAGAATCTTGGTGACAAAATTCAACCCTGAGATTTTCAGTATCCAAAGAGTCAAAAATTGTTTCTCAAGCATGATACTCATAGAGTCTGAGAGAGAACACATTCTCTCTGTGTTAGAGATGACTAAATCGCTGACTCAAAATTAATAATGCCAACAATATAAATAATAAATTTTCCCACACCTCTCATGAATAGATAATGAGCCAAAACATTTCCCATGCCCTTGGCGCGCCATTTTTTAGCCTGACCAATAAAAATTCAAGTCTACGCCACTTGTTTATATTAATACACTCTCAATAGTAAACATATTGATATCAATTTCATGATATTATAAGCATCATGATGAATATGATATATGTATACTTACACAAGTGATAATATAATATCATTAATTTGTGTATTGTTTATATTTCATATCATATAAAACACAATAGTAATAACTGTATAATTATAAATTATTATATGAATGGATGGATAGATATGGACCTAGTTCCTTGAGAAATATTGAGTTTATGCAAACCTTTAGATTCTCTTAAGTGATTAATTAATATATTTTATAATATTACAATTTCAGTTTCATCTTTGTCATTGGTATGTAATTATAGGTGTATATATTTGTTGTATCTAAAGTATGTGTAGCTTTTTAATGCTATATATGTCATGTAGTAATGAAATCATTTCTTACTCTGTTATATTCTGTAGGATGGAATGAATGCTATTCACTATGCTGCTAGGTATGGTCACAGTGAGATTGTAGACATACTTATAAAAAGTGGAGTAAAACCAGATGCTACAGATAAGGTAAGTTTATTAATTTTGTGTAAAATTAATTATGAAAATGTTGTTTTTATTTTTTATTAGTTTCATTCATTGTTTAATTCACTTCATATAAGTAGATATATTATCCTATCTAATACTTATAATAATACTTATATCTAAGCGTAAAGTATTTATTATTTTCAAGGTAGTTCCATTTCATATAAATCCATAATACAGTATATTATAGTGTGTAACATGTTTAGAGTATAGTTACTATTTTATTGTAAAGAAGACCTAATAAGAAAGAATACTTCATTAGTAGACAGAAAGTAGTAAGACAAGTGTTAATGGACAGCACACATAAATTAGGGATTTTCTCAGTTTGATGACTTATAAACTACGAGAGTCGTCGGGACGGGACCCTCGCCTACATGGCAAAGTAACACAAAGCACTACAATTTTTTTCAAAATATAGTGAAGTTTGTGAATGAAACAAGCAAAACTTTTGTTACATGGAATAGAAATATAAATTTATGGGCATTAATTAAAACTGTTATAACTTTATATCGTAAAAGACAAAATAAGGATATCAACGAAAGAAATGTATAATTTGTATATAATTATACCTTACATCTAATTCTTAAACAATGAAGAAGTTCTCAAGTCTACCTTAAAGTCTCTGTGCGAAAACGTATTGAATCACCTCTACCACGTGTTTAGTACATGACGCATGCACGTACATACCTGTAGGCTGAGCTAGGTAGCTTCTTTCTTGCATCAATGGTGGTGTAGTAGCAACCATTACCTCGATTGTTTTTGGTTTGAAGTGTTTCTTGGCTAGCGACAGCCGTGAAACAGGATCACTTGTGTTTTGTGTGTCCATATTTACTCTCGTTATCGCCCTCGTTTCATCTTAAAGTTGTGAAACTGTAACTGTGAATTATAAAAATTGTCAAAACTTTAGAACCAAAAGGTTTTAGAAGAATTCCTACGTTATTTTTTTCCTTGTATAATTTGAAGTCTACCAGTACCCCGTTTGAATTGTCAATGTTTTTATTTTTCCAGAAAAAGTGCTAACACACAGACAGACAGATAGACAGACAGACAGACACACAGACAAACAATTACTGTACCCTGCCGCCTACGCTACGCGGCGAGGGTAATAACATTATTCAGACTAGCACAAACTTTGTTTCTTTTCATTGTATGAATTTCCATACTAACTTTACAAATAGATTTCTATTGGATTTAGAAATGTCTAATTGACCAATCAGATTGGACAATTAGTCAGTTATTCAGGTTGTTATGGATTCACACATGATAATTCTATAGCTACTTTGTACTGATTATAATCAATTAGTTGAAGCAATATAAGTTTAGGGTGCTGTCTATTCACATTAATTTTCATACCAAGAATTTACTTATTTACCATTCAGAGTGATTTTATCTGGCAGTGTTTGGCCAACAAAATGGTTTGGAAACCGGCAAAAACATAATTTAATTTATTCTAATGTTCATTTTTATGCTTAGTACACATAATGTGATAGTAATATCATGCATGTAGTCATAAACACACTACATTGAAATTAGTGTTGTTTTTGTTATCTATAACTATAATTAAAACCCCTTACAGTAAGGCCTTTTGACTTTTAGTTAACTAAACTATAACAATAGTACATAACATGATAGTATTTGTAAGACAATGATAATTCATTATACATATCATGTATAATGACTTACTATTATTTATAATACTATCATGATTATGTAACTATTGTTCTTCTACTTGTAAAGTTGTACTATTATAGTTTGTGTATATAACAAGGTGTTATAATATTGTGTGTATTGATTGATTACTGTACATGTCATGTTGAGTGTATATATGAATGTGTATAATTACACACATGTCCTGCTGGAATATAATCATTTTGAGCTTTGTAGTGTTGTATTTTATATTTATACTGTTTACTCAACAATGATACCGGCAAAAACATAATTTAATTTGTTCTAATGTTCATTTTTATGCTTACTACACATAATGTGATAGTAATATCATGCATGTAGTCATAAACACACTACATTGAAATTAGTGTTGTTTTTGTTAACTATAACTATAATTAAAACCCCTTACATATATTTTGTGGCTCATGCCACAAAATATATATAGTTAGAAGCTACTACAAAGAACCCACCAGCCAGCATAACTTGTAAGCATTGAAAGAATGAGCTATGTGCTTATGTTAACAAAATATATGAGTATGTGTGCAGTGAAAAAATAAAATAATAATAATATTAATAGTTAAAATCTTAGTCTACCAGACTGTAGCAAGCCATGAGTTCTGAGATTAAAGAGACTGAAACCTTATAGTTATGTAATGACCGGATAGTGGAGCTCCCCTGATGACCTGATAAAATATTTATAAATACAAATAAGCCTACCCATGTAGTCAGAGAGTGTATTCCTACATAAGATAAACATATTACCTTAAAAAGTATGTATATATATATTAGACAAAGCTGGGGAAGCAGGGCACTTCACTCCGCTATTTTCCAAACAACCTGCTATGCAACCTGCTTTAAAAATCAAATTAACTTTTAAAAAGTAAGTATATAATAAAATATGTAATAAAATATATTTGCTTAAAATTAATACAAGTATGTAATGAAAAGACAATGTGTGTGTAAATATGTGTGTTTCTGATACATGTTGATTTATCTGCTTGTGTATTCAGTCATGAGTATGTGTTGAGTGTTTATATGTGTATGTTTTATGGGTTAATGAAAAAATAATTACAAGTATTTGTAATTATCTTTATAAATCTTTATATCTTTATACGTGTAGAAACTTGTGTATTTAAAAGGTGACAAAATAATTATATTTAATGAGAGAGCTAGTCATCAACCTTCTGTTGTAGTTCACAATTAGTCCAGACAATATATCAAACCATAATTATGAGTATGTTTATATTACTACACAAATTACAAAATCAGTTCATAACTAGTCTCAAGTGTATGAAATGTATCTATTCATCTATCCTCTTCTCTTGACAGTGATGAATATTTGAAATTATTTGTAAAAACAAATAAATATTACAACTCTTTGGAGTGATGGAAGTAGTTTGTATTGATCAAAAATAAATACCCTTACACACACACACAGTCACACACAGTCACACACACACACACACACGCACACACATACACAACAAGGATGGGTGATAATGAGAAAACATGATACAATTGTCATAATATATGAAAAAATAATTATCATAATAATTATGAAGTCCAATAGTATAGTAGTATCAATATATGTCTTTTCAAACTAGTATTAATAGACAATGTAATACTGTATACTGTTTACAATTGTAACAGACACAAGTAGAGACTACAACATAATTTTAGACACAAATCTACTATATTATTTCATTTTCATGTTTTCCATATAATATTATTACTATTATATGTTAGCTTACCAGAAGTATGTGTAAATGTAAAACTATATATTTGATTTTACCAGTTTAATGGGTGCTTTTTAAACTTGTGTAATTATTATAGTTATACTGTACAAGATTGCAGTTTTGCACTACACATTTAAATATGTCTCTTTTTCATAGGTTGGAGAGACAGCATTACATCGTGCTGCATACTATGGACGTGAAGAAACAGTAAAACTTCTTATTGCAAACGGAGCAAGTCTTAATATCCAAAATAAGGTTAGTAATCAAATGATAACATTCTCATAATTAACGAACTGTTTCTTTACTTATAATAATCATGTCCTAATTTATGATAATTATAATTATATTTGAATTTCCAACGATTAGTAAAGACTGAATTATGTTTCTAATAGTATAACAAGTACATCATGTGTTATGATGTGTAAACTAACTGGAATAGAATACAAAATATTCCTTACAAACATATTCCCTACAAACATTAGTTTGATATCTTTCAAGTAAATCATTTTAATTCAGCAATTGGGTGTAATTATAATAAATATTTAATCTTTTAAATCCCATAATTGGAGTTGGCGTGTTGGTTTACATCACCAAATTTAATTAAGAAATGTGTGGGCAGAGCATCTAGTAACTCACATTTACAGCTCCTATAACTCAAATGTTTTAAGACTCAGAATTCTAACTTGATTTGCTGCAGAGAAGAGGTATTAAGAAATCCACAGATGTAAAATGTATTCTTCATTATCACCAGGAAGACTGTAAGGCAAGTGCTTCAAAGTTTAGCAGTTTATGGATAACGCCCAATTCTATACTCGCCTGTATAAGTTCCACTTTTTAAACAAGACTGAGTTTTAACTTACTTGGTTTGACAGAAGACCGTCTAAGAAAGCCATAGATACCAAAATTACACTTTGTTAGCAACAAGAAAGTATCTAAGCGAGCATTTAAAAATGATTTTGTCAGTGGCAACACCCACACTTAGCAACTTCATCAGTTCCTCTGCTTGAATCCCTCGGCTTGTAGCCTCAATATTAGCACTCTCTTACAGCAGACTACCTTGTGTAAAAATGTGTTAGAAAAATATCAAAAGACCTCTATAGTGCACACACAAATGCAAGGTGTGGTGTAATTATGCAAACATGCACTTATGGTAATTTTGTGAGTTGTGACACTAAATAATTCCGCAATAATGCGCTTATGGGGTTTAAACGGTTAACCATTCCCTTTGTCTAGAGGATTGAAACTAATTCTATTACTGAAACTATTTATCATTTATTTATGTCAAAACTTCTCATCAGTTGTTCATAGCTTTATTACTAAACATTTTTAAATATCTTTCAATGAATTCCAATCATTCTTTGTATCAGTTGAACCAGAATAATGAATCAAGTTTCAGTTACTTACACTTCTAATATTATCATAATTATAAAATTTTTAAAAATGGGCATGTGAAATGCTTTTTTACTAAATATTATTGTTTTACAGGATGGAAATACTCCTATTGATGAAGCAAAGAAGAAAAACAAACAAAAGTGTGTTGATATTCTAGAGTCAGCTATGGTATGTTATTTTAGTATTATAATTCAACAATGTCTTCTTCCTTTTTATATTCACATTATCTGTTAATAAATTAATGACTTTGAAATGATTAATATCTTAAATTAGTTAGGTTTGAAATGTTGTGTATTCCAGTAGAAGAATGTATAAATATATTCATATTACTATGATCTGTTCTATTAATAGTATAATTACACTTTATTTTTGAAAGGATTTTTTTCTGAAACTACTTTTTTATGTTGCTTACAATTTTATATTTGAATAGGAACTTTTGAAGCCATTGCTTATCAGTAACTACAACAGAATGTTTCTGAATGCCTTCTCTATTTTGACACAAATATCTACAGCTTCATTACAAATATTAATTTACCAGATAATACAACTTTAAGCTGTTAATATTAGATATAACCAACAATTCCTTAACAGTAATAGTATAATAATAATAATACTCATACTAATAATAATTAAGTAGAATATAATTATAGTGATATAATTACAATTATACTATTTCTTGTAGTCCAAACAGTCAGAACCTATGAAAGTCAAGCCTGCACAAAATGTTTCAGTAGAAGAACAAGGTGAAAATATTTTCTATTATGATTAGTGATTTCATAATCATGTATTTATATGGTCATGACTTCTATTATTAGTATTTGAAATACTTACCTCTCTGTCTGACGTTTACATTTTAACTTACAAAACAAAACAAAATACCAGACATAGCATAGACAATTAATATTTGGCCATTTTGCAAGTAAATCGTTAGCTTAGTGTACTCTCTGGATGCTATCTCATGATTCAGATATGATATTGATAATACAAACCTCAAACCCATACTGTATAATGTTACATATTCATTCATTAATGTTATTTGAATATCATTTATTACTAATTATATTTGGTAGATCATTTAAATGTTTTTCTTAATTTACACTGCAAAAACAAAATTGTTAAAATAACTTTTATTGGTTAGTACAGTTGCAAGGATGTTTTAACAATTAGCCAGTTATTCAGATTGTTATGGATTCACACATGCTAATACCATAGCTACTTTGTACTAATTAACAGTAGTATACTGTCTACTCATATTTCATACCATACGTTCTCTGCTTTCCTTATACCTCTTATTTGGTGATGTAAAAGAGCTTCCATCCAGCTTTCTTTTCTCCAGTAGGACACAGTTGACAGTGCACTCTGAGAAACCAGAGGCTTCAACAGTTTTCTTACATAACTTTGGTGGAGTGGACTTCTGTTTCTTACTTCCTTTGGCATTGTCAATTCCGTATACAGATGCAGGTCGATAATCACAGCATCAGTTTTTCTAACTTTCCAGCGAAGACACGTGGGTATATACCAAGTAAGTACAGCGTCACGTGAGAAACCACAACCACGCAATAATTTTACATTCCAATGATGCAATTCTTCCGCTGATGATTTCCGTGACTCCTAAATGTGAATAGACTGTAGTGTACATTTTTATACGTGATGCACTTACTGTATTACTGTCATAGTAACGTCATGCATGTAGCCACAATAACCTGTACAACCAACTACATTGAAATTTATGCTATTGCTTGTAACTGTACTAAATTGGTTATTTTAACAATTTAATTTTTCCAGTGTACCGTATAACCCACATTGAAGATATTAAAATGATTAGAAAAATTATTTTTGATTTTTTAGTACTGAATTTACAATAGTATATCTTCTGTTTTTATCAGTAGATAATAATAATCAAATAATAATTATCATTGAATAGTAGATATGAACAATTTTCATGAGTAGATATGAACGATTTTCATGAGTATAGTTATTATCCTTTTCATTATCCTTTTCATTATTTTGCTTTCCAGAATTGAATTTCTCATCTATATTTGATAATATAATTTTGATTATACACGTAATTAATTACATAAGCCACCTGATTACTACACTACACCTTATCACATAAAGGGTAATCCCCTCATCACATTGTCCATAAGTCTTTGAAGAGCTCGGAGCTCCTGTTAAACCGAATGGCATATTGCAAAATTGATACAGACCCATTTCTGGTCCCAGACAAAAAGCTGTTTTTCGACAATTTGTCTCGTGCACCAGTGAAGTGTTGTGAAAACAGCTGAATTAGCAAGTCTGTGTTGTACCTCATCTGCCAAGGGTAAGGGGTAAGTGTAATGCACTGGAATGCGTCTAGGAGGAAGTTTTGTTGATGTCTGTCCTGGTATTGAAGTAAATAACATCTTATATAATTATGGTGATGATGTCATCACACCCATCTGATTGGCCTTCTAGTAGGTTGTACTTGATTTGACCTTAAACTGTGGAATATCAAAGTCGTCTATGGATATATCTGCTGGTGATATCTCTATACCTGACACAATTGTCTCACAATTTTCACCTTGCCAGTCATTGCAACTGCCATATGATCATCCACAAATAAGCTGTACTGCATGGTGTTGATGTATAGTCAAGACTAACTTTAATGGCTTGCAAGAAGTAATATTACAGCAGATTATCAACAATTAAAAATTTATGGTTTACATAGCACTTACCAGGCATGCAAACATTGGTTTAACTATTGGTACATTCACTCCTGATGCAGTAACTAACTGTATACTAACATTAGAACTATCTATTGATCTGGTTTTAGCCACTCTTGCCACAGTAGTAGTAGAATGAGCCAAAATCTAACAATTTCTGTGGAAATTCCACCCACCTCTTGTGAAATGATGAACCTGATAGCAGCTACCACAACAAGATTGTCAGGGACAGCATTTACTGACTGGAACGACTGGTAGGGCAATCTCATTTCATATGATCAGGCCTATTACATTGGTAACATCTGAGATATGGTAATCCTTTCGTGTCAAATGTTGTGGTCTGAGTACTGGTAACTAAAGCAGCAACTTGTTCTTACAAAGAGGCAAACTGGTTCTTAAGCTCATCCACTTCTGATGGCTTCTTAGTTATGGCTGCAACATGTTATTGCTCATCAACAGTTATTAACAACTTAGCACGCTCTGTAGCCTCTTGTAAGTTGGTCCCCTGGCCGATGGCTTGTATCTACATAACTTATAGCCTCCAGCAGGCCAGATAAAAATTGATACAACAATGATTGATCCTTAGCTTTGTCCTCAACTTTTGGCTATGGTCAGTAACTGTTTTAAATCATGAACAAACACAGATAAAGCTTCACCTGGTCTCAGTTTTCTATTCTGAAACTCACTCATGGATACAAATTCTATTGGAGTTAGTTTTTCAAAAACATCTTTCTTAGCTTCCTCATGTGCCTTGTTTCTCTTCACTGAGTTCCAACCAGGTAGCCAGTGCTTCTCATTCTAGGAGTGTTGGGAGTTTCACTGCTTTTGTAGCATTGCTCCATGCATTTGCTTTGCTCTGGATTTCAAATCTCTGGAACCACTCACTGGCATTTCCACTGCTGAAAGGCTTTGGAAGACTAATATGTCACTCAGCCATTCTTACCATGTGAAATACCAGACTCTGCTATTGAAGATGAACAAGGATGCAGGAAATAGATAACAATGTGCTATAGATTCTAAATAGTTTCTAATTATACATACATGAAATAATATTATAATATAATTATAGATGATTAGGTTACATATTATCTAGCATTACTGTCTATGTAATAGAATACGATGTATCATTGTTTCACCTCAATGTCTATAACATCTAATTTAGCCCTTGATTCTTTATATCTATTGTTCTTACTATTCTCTGTTCTGCTGTATATAAGTGTTGTCTGTTTATGCACAATGGCCTCGTTTCTCAATAATAATAATAGTTAATCACTTGAGATACCACACTGCTATACTCTTAATTATAAGTATTAAAATTTCAAAATCCTGAATTCATGAAATAGTACCAGTAAAAAGTAAAAAGGCAGTGTACTTTTAATAAACCTGGAAACTACCTTGTAGTTTTATACATTCATGCATAGTACTTGGATTATAATTTGATAATAATGGTTACATAGTAAAGCTTCATGTACTCTAATAGTATGCACATTTAATCATACCTTTCAAGACCATTTTTTGGTTTTGTCTTCGTGTAGCAAAGAAAATAATTATTATATTTCATAATTCTGATTTTAAAACGATATTGAATTTTCTTTCCTGTATTATTAACAAATTTAATAATCTGCTAGAAACTGCAAGATTCCTGTGTATATATACTACATCCAAATTTTTGCACATTCCTTTATTAGTTTATTGTGACTTTATAGTAAGGAAACTAAATACTTATTTCTTGCCTGTGTAGGTGTAACAAATGGTTACTGCAAACATTTCTTTACTATTATTTTAATAAATGCTGAAGTAGACAATTCTATTTCACTAACTACAGATGACAGTGGAGATAAATCTCAAGAATCTTCTGAAACAGTGAAAGGTAACTGTACTATTTCATTATTTTATTGAGTTGAATATATCCTGAATTGAAGGAAACTGTTAGAATCCATTTATATTGTGTAAAGCTTATAACATATCAGCTGTAGAAGAACAATTTCAATTGAAATTCATAATAGATTTTAAACAACTATAACAATGTGAATGATTAAAAATAAATTAAATAATAATACTAAACATGTTTCTTTGATGTATATTAATTATTTCATATACGATTTCAGATCATATTTTTACATTTTTTTCTGTGAGAATCATAAATGTTACACTAATGTTCATTGTCTTGATAAATTTACTTAACTCAATTATAATTATAATTATTATTCTTATTTTTCATTGCTTCCCAGAAAAAAAAACCAGTCTCACAGAAAAGCAGGACAAAAAACTGCAAGGTACTGACTAGTATTCAAGTTATTTCCCTACATACTTGTAAAATATAGCCTGATTTTCCCTTCTAATAACACCATTCTGTTCCATTCTGAAACTTGACATATACTTATCCACCTGGTGCCATCAATATAATCAAACTGTCTTTCAGTTACTCAGCATCATATATAATTATCATTATGTATAATTATATTATGTAGCCACAGGAGACTTCATTGCAATTCAGATTATTATACATTAAGTTTACTATATTGCAAACATAGGTATCTTCACATATCTTCACCTAATGTTAATAGAAATAATCATTCTTTGAATGCATTTTTTACTAGTTCCAGAAACCAGCCATTTTAATCAAATGATCATGTTTACCTATATATATAGTACTATTAATATTCATTAGTAACTATGTTTAAACTGCAATTAAATACAATCAAGCTATGTACACTATCACTTGTAATGTTGTTTCCTGAAAACAGACTTATATGACAAAAAATTTGTAGCAATTGCAACAATTATTATAATAATCACCAGTTCTTTTGTACTAGTAATAATTAAGATCATAGTCACATTAAATTTGTTCAAATAAGTAGCACCGAAAGCCAATCCTTAATTGATCCTGACTTAACAACCCAAACATTATACATGCACATTCAGAAAAATCAATACAATAGTACTTTTGCCAAGGAAAGTAAACAATGGTAATGTCCAACTATTCATATTTTCTTATACACTATGAGTCATTGAATATACTACTGTAGAATAAAAAGTAACTTTCACTGTAGTTCTAGTCTGAGTATAAAACAACAATAGCTATCGCACAAGAAATCAATTTTAAGATGAGTATAGCAGTCATCCATAGAGTTTGAAAGAAAGGATGGCTAGAGGGTACTTGTTATAATGTGTACCAGGCACTGAGAATCTACAAGTGCCCTGAAATGGACAATGATATATTGTTTTGTCTTGTATTATATGTATTCTAATTAGTTGTTCCATATGTGTATATCATGTATATAATTATATTGTCTCCAAATATTTTGTTATATAAGATAAGTCTAAGATTTCAAAAGAAGAGATTTTTTAGTCCACTCACACTACCAAAAGTTAAGGATACTATAATTGGCGACGAGGAAAGAAATTTTTTTTTTACGATGAGGCGTTCATCACTTTTGGAAGAATATCTGAGTGTGACCCTGTAGTGGAAAGCTGGTTACTGCACACAGAATGTCTTGAACAGTATCTTGCTGCAAATGATATTACAGAAGCAGACAGGAAGTGAGCAATTTTTCTGAGTTTGGTGGGAGCTAAAACTTATAACTCATCAGAACTTTGACTACTGCTGATACACCATCCTGTAGATCATACAAGGAACTTCTCGACTGTTGGTACAGAAGCATTACAGGTCAAAGCCATCAATCATAGTGAAAAGATTTAAATTCAATTCTAGCAATAGACAGACTGGAGAGACTATTGCTGCTTATGTTGCTGCATTAAGAATTTAGCAATTTTGGTGCTTCGCTGGACAATATGTTGAGTGACGTACGTGTCCCAACAGAGACAAATTTAACCTTCTTGAAGGCCCTAGAGATAGCTCCTAACTTATTGAATCTGTAAAGTGAAGCTGACGTTCTTCATAAGTCACAAGTTCAACCTTTGTTCCCAGTGAATTTTTTTCTGAAAAGCATGTTAATACTACTCCATTTCCAAACCAATAAATCTTATAATTTCGTGTTATGGATTTGGGGTACTCATTTAGCAACACTCTGTCGTTTCAAAGATGTAATTTGTCATTTCTGCAAAGAACATATAACCAGAGTGTGCAGGAGCAAAACAGGAAAAGCTGAGAGCTGAGAAAGAGACTCCTCAGTACACAACTAATGAATCACAAGTTAATGACAGTGAAGTAATCAAGATAGAACCCCGCATACTCTATTTAATGTCACCCCAAGAACCATCCCATGTGGGTTTCAGTAAACTGAATGATAAGGAATGCCAGATGCAGGTTGATACTGGTGCCTCTGTGAGTCTAATTGGCACATCAAAGATTATGGACCTGTCCTCCTAAATAACCCTTCTAAGATGAGACTGCACAAATATACAGGGAAAGAAATACAGGTTTTATGGAGCTTGGTTCTGGATGTCTTGCATAATTGATTATCAGCATGTACTAGTAGTCAAAGGTAAAGATCCTTATTTGGGTAGCAAGTGGATTGGAAGGATAAACGGGTTATTCATTCTGACCCGCTGCAAAGTCTGTAAGACCACTGTGCTGCTGTGTTCTGACCACAGAGTTGGGATCAACTAAGGAGTACAAGTTGAGATACCAGCAGATGCAGAAGCCCCGCTTTGTTTTCACGGAAGTACATAGGTCATGTATTAAATGAGTAAGGGCTACACCTAGACTAGTAAAAGCCTTATTGGAAACACCATCTCCAAGGTTTTACATAAATTATCTTCAACTTTATCACCTCTCTTTTACAGTCCAATGTTATGTGGGCCTGTGTTTCAGGAAGCTAAGGACTTGTTTGTACTTTATGATCTGGCAAGGAAGTTGGTTGTATTATGTCATAATATGTGATGCATCATTACACGGAATTGGTGCTGTATTTTCACATGTGATTGGAAATGGAGAAAAACACGATAGGTCGACGAAATGGTCATGCAGATGTCCCAGTCCCTTCACTGGCGAACAAATTAAACTGTGGACAGATAAAGATCCTGTGCTGGCCAGAGTTAAAGAACAATATTAGAAATGATGGGCTAGTTTCTAATGATGAGATAGAGGAAGAATTAAAACCTTAATCGAGACGAAGGTATGAACTGAGTAATCATAGATTGTGCAGGTCCTTTTCTTTGGAAGATTTTTTATTTCTAGTGCAATATACTTGCGAACAATCTTTGAAGGAAGGAATAAAGAAGCACACCCCCTCATTCAGTTACAGGAAGGACACCTTTCTGAACTCATTTTTGGTAGAACCCTGAGGTCTTGCTTGAATTTACTACTCCCTGACCCTGCTAGCAAATTACATCAAAGGCAAGAATAACAGAATCATGATGTTTGTGCTACCCCACGAGAGTTTGTTGTGAGTGATACAGCAAACTGCTGAACCTTTACTGCTAGGGGTTCCTGTTGGAATCTTTGTGTTATATACAAGAAGACTGGAGCAGTGTCGTATGAAGTTCAGTTACCAAATGACCCAATCATCCATCGTCACATAGATCACCTTATTCGTCGGACATCAAGCTCACCTACTTTTGAGTGAAGCTTGGATAAACTAGAATTTCGTTCAACTACCACTCTGGGAATAGTACCTCAATCGTTTCAATTTCCTACTCGTCATAAAAGCCCTCTTGATGTGCTGTCATTTTAGTGGGAAAGAGATATGATAATGTGTACCAGGCACAGAGAATATATTGTTTTGTCTTGTATTATATGTTAATTAGTTGTTCCCATATGTGTATATCAGGTTTATTATCTCCACATTTTTTGTTATATAAAATAAGTCTAAGATTAGAAAAGAGATTTTTTAGTCCATTTACTTCACTATAAGTTAAGCATACTATAGTGAATACCAAGTCATTTATGTCTGTTAATTGGTTTCACAGTCTGGAATTTCAATTACATATAGTGACAGATCTTTTCAAAACTTCCATCCTCCATTCTTCTCTTGCAATTGAAAATTATTTTCAACTGGATACTGCTGTACTAAAACACAAGAGTTATGAGTTGACTTGTAGTTCTTGTAGTTAGTTAGACCCTTCAGTTAGTGTTAGCCAATCACTGTAGTCTGCTTTTTCTATGATACACTTAGCCACGATATAGTACAATGCATTTTAATGAAAATCGAAGAAGTCTTCATTTGGAGTAAGTGTTTGGTTGAGTCTTCAGCTATGCCATCTAGTTTATTTTAAATAATGATTAGGAATATTTGTCTTTAAACTGGAGGGAAATGTTGTCTCTTTTCTTGAGAACATATACTGCTATATAGGCATATGATGTCTGCCATAAATGAACTTTGCTTTCTTAACTTTGCTATTTTGCAAATATGAGGGTAGTATAATATTTTTGTTTTTTAACTAGTCTTCACTTGTGATTACTTGGCGGTCTACACACTGTTTATTTCAAATTTCTTGCTAGCTCTTTTTTTAACAATAATTTGCTTCTGATCATTTCACTAAGTAAACCAACCATGCATACCCATTCTTCTTATAATGTCTTTTCTAAATATTCTGATGCATAGTCCACAAATCGTATTAGTACGTGATGGTGAAAGGAAATGCAATATTGAAGATAATTTGTAATATGTATTGTTAGGTCAATCGCTGATGTCATGTAAGAATGCAAATAGTGGAGATGCATTAACTGTGATTTCATTACTTCCTGTCTGCCAGCTTATACTAGTATACTGTGTGTTCTAAACACGAAATGTTTATCACTATTATAAATAGTTATGCAATGCCCCATGCATTTTTGTTATTCAGAACTCAGTCTCAATACTAGATTGGAATTTTATAAAGTGTTTCATGGCTGAGTGTTCCTATTCTGAACTAGTGATTGGATATTTACAAACTGAAAGCGATTGTTTCTGGATATTCACATTACACTATTTGTAATAGATTGCCATAAAAATTATTTTTAAATGAACATAATAACTTCTTACAGTATATAGCTTGGAATCACATCACCTAAAAATATAGTAACAGAAAATGTAGCCATGCAAATAGTTTCAATAATTTTGTTATATCAACAATTAATTGTCTGACCAATTGTGTAAGTCTAGCCTACACATTGAAATAGATGTAGGTATAACCATGTGTATGTTGTCATAATTATACCATTTGATAATCATGGTTAACAGTTCATTTAATAGCATTAATAACGTGTTCTTATTGATTTATATTTAAACTTGTGTCTCTCTCTTCATTCTACAGACTTTTTACAAATACTGCAAAAAGCAAAAAGGAAGGGATTTGTCACTATCAAGTGGACAACATTTGCAATGTTCGGGGCTTCAGGTGTTGGCAAGACCTCCTTGTTAAATTTGCTATTGAAAAAGAAGCCTGTTCGTGAACACAATAGCACTCCTATCATCCAAGCACCAGAACCTCGCCTGGTGAGTGAAATTGCAGATGAGGGGACATCTTCATCTGATGAAAGCTACGATGGTGCTGCTAGCAGAGTTACGGAAGCCGAAAGTACAATTATCATGTCTGATAGCAGCTGTTTTTGGATATATGCAGATACCAAGACAGTAAAAGTGAAATTCCTTCAGGCCCTGAAATCCCATGTGCAGAAACCTAGAAGTGAGACTCAACAGCAAGAATTGAATACTCTCGAGAATGCTACTCTCGAGAAAAGTATGAATGTTCAACATTCTGATGAAGAGACTCTTCTCATGTCGGAAATGGAAGAGACACAAGAATATGTACCTCCTGACCCCTCTTCTCTAGAAGAGGAATTGCTTCAATTGATATCTGAAGTAGAAGAGTCCGATAAACTATACGAAGTTCATTGGATGTATGGTGTTGACTCAGGAGGTCAGGCTGCTTTTCTTGATATTGCTCCAGCACTGCTGCGATATAATTCTCTCAATATGGTAATCCTTCGGCTTGATGAAATGCTTGATGATGCAGCAAATTTCTTTTATTCTGTTGACGGGAGAAAGGTTGGTGATGGTGAGAAACGACAGATAAGCACCATGCAGCTCACCAAAAGCTTTTTTCGCTGTAAATATCAGCTTTCTCCCCCTCACTTGGGAGGAGTTGAAAATGTCAAGCATCATGGAAAGCCTCATTTTATAGTAATTGGTACCTGTTTAGATGTCTACGAAAAGCTTAAAAATGACAACCAGATCAAGGAGACCCTCGAAGAGAAAAACGATCGCCTTCGGACTGAGCTTAAGAACTACGAAAGTGCCAGAATTGACTACACTAAAGGCAAAGAAATAATTTTTCCTGTTAACACCATCAGCAGAGAGAAGAATGAGCAACTGTTAGCTAAAAGACTTCGACAAATTACTTGTCAATCGTATATCACAGCTGAAGTTCCTGCACGATGGTTTTTCTTTCAGTTAGAGCTGAAATCGAAAGCGAATGGTCGAAGAGTAATAAGCCTTGATGAATGTCTACAGATAGGAAAGTCAATTAATATGCAACGAGAAGAAGTTAAGGCTGCATTGTGGTATTTTCACAATTTAACAATTCATTTATACTTTCCCGATATACTACCAAATGTGGTGTTCCTTGACCCACAAGTCCTTTTTGATAAGCTTTCTAAGTTGATTGCTGTTTCATATGGGGGTGATCTGTATGATGTAGCAACAGTCAGAAATCTCAAGGAAAAGGGAATTTTCAAAGAAGAGTTATTAGACATAGTGAAATTGGACGAAGGAATATTCTCTTCTGCTGACTTCCTACTGCTAATGCAAGGGTTACTAATTATCTCAAAGATTCCAAGTGCGAATGATACAAAGTATTTCATTCCTTGTGTTCTCGATACGATTGATGATCAATTTCAAAATATTTGTGACGAAAACGTTGAGCCCCTTTTTTTGACCTGGGAAGATGAATTGATTCCCAATGGTTTATTCACCTCCCTTGTTGTGTTTCTGTTGGGGCTTCATTCCCCAACTCAATTTCAGTTGGGAAATGATATTCATCGCAACAAAGTGGTATTGAAGTGTCGCTACTTTGGTGGTACACTTCATTTACTTGACCAGGTGAAATGGCTAGCCATACGCTACTTTGGTCCATGTCACAACTGCTACACTATCCGTCGTCTCATTCTGGAAGGCATGAAGTCAATCGTTGACAAGTTTAGTTGGAATACATCTCTAGCTCTTACTCGAGAAGTCTTTCGTTGTAAATTACCACGATGCACTATACCGTCATTCCATTTCTGTCAGCTGGCTGAGTGTGGTCCGATGCTCAACTGTGATGAAAGTGATACCAGTTCTGATGCTGATAACACTCGTCACCTATCATGGTTTGATGCAAAAGGTATGTATTGCACTATTTTGCACATAAATTATAATGTATTATGCACAACATTGTGCTTTACCTATAATTATATTAATATGCACACTTTATATCGTTGAGGCACATCACATGTAATGATGTCTAGAGTAAGTATGTGTATCACTGGAAATACATTATGATCTGAATAATTGTTATTATGCATAATTTGCATAATACCACATCATTTGCTGATAATGGTAAAGTAGAAATAATTATGATTTTCATTCTTCTTTCAGCAAAGCAAGGAACACAACATCTGGAAATTCCTGTACAGGAATCTGTTGAACCACTTCTCCAGACAAAATATGAATGTGATTTGATACAAGGTTAGAGTTACAACCATACAAATTATTGTACATAATAATTATAATATTATGCAATCACATTATACTTCACTAATATGGCAACTGTTAATTATCATAGGGGATTGAAGTATCAAAAATTGTGTAAAGTGATTTAAAATGTATTTAATACACAGGAAAGGATCTACCAGAAGTAATATCAGCTACAAACAAAGTTGTTAACTGGTTTACACTTGGTATATTTCTGAGAGTGGACTTTAAAGCACTGAAAACAATTGAGTATAATCACCCTCATAATCTTGAGCGCTGTCGACAAGAAATGTTAATGTCCTGGATTGACTTAGGTAATGCCAAGTGGTCAGTACTAGTGAATGTTTTGCGTCATGATGTAAATGAAGTAGCAGTTGCTGAAAACATTTTGCAAAACTTTGTGTATTCTAAATAGACTTTTACTTTTTGTGTAGTTGTCCTTGTTGTAATTACTATGTAACTTTATGCAAAATTTCTTCGCTGACTGTAAGTCCTAATTAACCTATGATTATTGTTACAGTAGACACTAATTTCACATTTTGTGTCATTTTTGTATAACTGTTCCTATTCCCCCTTTTTAAAAAGAAATTCTTGTTTTGATAAACGAAAAATAATATAAATTTTGAAAGGAGATGGCTGCAAGGTTAAGAGGGTTTAATCTAAGTGTGCATCAGTTACACTCCACAAAAGAGCTGCACAAGTGAACTTGCTCTGTTAGACGAGAAGAGATTCTCTATATATATAGACTGTAAGTTTACAGATCATGGAAACTGACTTCTACATAGGTATTTGGCAGAGTAATTAACCAAATTAATATCATGACTGGAATTGTCTTGGAGTTTGCATTCACTCCCATAAAAATCTTTACAAACAATAATTGTGGTACTTTGAAACCAACCTTAAAGGAAGTCAGTAAAATAGAAACGAAAATATGTGCTGTAGCAACAATAGATTGCACACACAAACAAGAAATGAATCATTTTCAACTTTATTAATTAAACCAGTCTTGATTTCCCTACTTGCTGAACACACTGATAGCCTGAGTGATCACAAGCCATGAAGCTCAGTTTTGAACTACATGCACCAAGATCAACTAGAGAGAACTACCATTATAGATGCCACACTATAGAAAAGAAGAACAACAAATGAGTGATATGTGCTGGGGGTAATAATAATAGAATGAAGTAGTATATAGCTCATGGATGGCACCTGTAGTGTCCATTCAAATGAATACATGACAAATTAGGTCCTACATGTATATTGGCTACTGATAACTCAATAAGAGATCCATCAAAGATGCATATCCGCTCCCATTACCCAAGATAGGCTCAGGTGCCACAATCTTCTCAACTTGGGAATTATAAAGGAGCTACTGCCAATTACCAGTACATCCATGATATCAAGAGAAGACAGCTAATTGTACAGGACTAGGTATGGGTTTATATCAATTTTAGAGAATGGCTTTAGAGCAACTAATCTCTTTATTCTGCAGTTTCTCACATCTGTTTTGATGCACTTTAGACAGAGGAATAGCGCAAGAATCACCTGCAAGAGGTGTTTTAGCATCCTCTTACCACTGGTATTATATTAAAAAAACCAAAAAGGAAAATTGGTATGAGAAAGTATGTAACTTCTCAAAAGATATCAGAAGAAATTTGAATCAATGACCTCATAGCCAGTGCTAATGTCAAACAAGCATGTCAATTCATTGGATTAGCTTCATACTACCGGAGGTACATTTACTGTGACAAATTCCAAAAGAGACTACAGTGCTGTGCAGAAGGATTGTTTGACAGTTGTATATACAATGAAACTTATCAACTATATAGAATTCCCTTTTACTCTGCAAATTGACCATACTCAATTGCAATGGAATGGATATTCGTGAAACAAGAATACGGCTTCACAATTATGAAACACGTTTCTTTAATTCTATTAATTATTATTGATGCTTTGTCTAGATTATTTCATACTAATACCATCCACTGTGTGTTTACTATGACCTCAGTTTGTTTGTACAAACAACACATAAAGGAAGAACAGAAAAGGGAAATACCCATCAGAGCAATTTTTCTAGTCATTACCTACACCAAACTCTATGCCTACATTGCCAAAGTGGCATTACCGACAACTATGGCCACAATTATAATTATTTAATAGTATTTTTGGCAGGAGTATTCAAATTATCATTGCCACAACATACATTCAATTTGTCAATTCTATTTTAAAAACAGGTTGAAGCCGTTTCCCTACAAAATCTAATATAAACTGGAATAAAATCTGAGCTAATTAATTCTAATAAAATCAATATGAAAGAATGCTTTTCAGACAAACACAAGACACATTTAAAATCAGAAATAGTTATAGTTGCTTTTAAATATAAAGTTGAATACAAATTGAAAAGACCAGGTTTGCTATTCACTATCAATTGCTATTCAATTAGATCAGTCAACAGATATTGATTATTCAACATTAAAGTTTCCGATATTGTAGATGACTATTTATTCAAAAAAGAAATAACAAAGAGTGGATTGAAGAAAAAGAGAATAGTGTCGGGACAAAGAAAATTATAAAGAGTCTAAGAAAACTATAAAGTTTGAAATTGTAAATTATTTCACATTTAAGCTTGTTCATGGATAGAGCACTACTACAGTTGCCAAGCCACAGTGAAAGACAAGGAAGTAGCAGATATTCTGAAAGAAGAGATACGCTTTAAACTCCATAAGCGCAGTATTGCGTAATTATTAACCTAATAATTACGCAATGCGCTGAATAGGCGCTTATGGACACTTAATAATTAAGTGTCCATAAGCGCCTATTTCACCTCGCATTTGAGTGCCCACTATAGAGGTCTTTCAATATTTTTCTACCAAACGTTTATACAAGGTAGTCTACTGAATTTGCTATAAAACAGTGCAATTATAGAAGCTACATGCTTTGAAAATTGAATTGATGAAGACTCTAAGTGAGGACGTTGCCACTGACATCAGCACATTGTAAAAAGAGGCTAAGAAGAATATAAAGTTGGAAACTGCAAACCATTTCAAGTTTAAGCTTGTTCATGAATAAAGAACTACTAGAGCTTCCAAGTGACAGTGAAAGACAAGGAAGCAGCAGATATTCTGAAAAAAGAGAAATTTTAAATTGAGGAAAACAGTATTTTAGTAGTACGATTTTCTTATAATACTAATTATCTTTTTTGTTGGATATAATTGAATTGAAGAGTGAATCTATGATATTGTAAATTGAAAATTAATCTGTCAATAGGGTAATCTTGGAAATAATAATTATTATTAAGATTAGAATTAGTATTATTTCCATTATAATTCCTGTAGTTGGAACATCAATATCTCTGCTGTAGCCTGTATAGTTCATTTTGGAGATCTTAGTTCAGTGTGTTAACAGGTTTGTTTCCTCCTATTCAGTGCAAGTTTCTTATTTCCTCAATTTCTATTCCTCATTTGGATACTCTACAAAGATACTCACCACCTGAAGCATGCACATTGGACACATCCCTCGATCCAAAGGCATGGGGAGATTAGGGTTTAAAACTGAACAAGCCACACTAATAGTTTATGTGTACAATTAATGTAGAGTTGAGTATCTTTGTTGATCTTTTAACAGACCACCCTGTAATTCATTTTATCATAATGTAGTCCGGGATGACCATGACTAACACAAAGTAGACTGACAAGATCTCTAAACAACTTTCCAAGTCTCTAAGGAAAAGAAAATTGTTTTTCAGAAAGACCATGATCACTGACAAACTCAGAACTTGAAGAAGAGATAATACTTGTTAAAGACAATAGTGATTAACAAACAGCTGAAGCACGTTTTTCCATGTAGACATTAATAATTACTAAAGATCATTCACATTCATCTTCCAGTATAATCATGTATTAACCTTATCACATTAAACTATAATAAAACCATCACATTCAAATTTTGAGGACATTTTGAATGTGAGCAGATATTAGCTTAACACCGTCTTTGGTAGTTTAAGCTAGGCAAGCGTAGTATGTTCTATGTGTAGTACATTCAAAGCATAATACATTCTAAACCTATTACAATTTAAATGTAATACACAATGTACGTTCATTGAAGTACTATCTCGAATATTATTTATAACATAATAATTAATTAATATACTACAAATGAATGAAGTAACTATCAATTATAAAAAATTTAATCATAGAGAGTGAATGGAATATAATTATGAATGTTAAAAGAATATCATTTAAGATTGAACATTTATTGCTATAAATATTATCCATAATGTTTTAAATCATTCATTCATTAATTTTTCTGTAATTCACCAAACTTTGTCTTCAACTTCACCCCTTTGATCACTCGATGGAATTTCAATTTCACATATCAATTTACATTGATATAAGAAAGATAGTGTCACAGTAATATCCTTTAGAAGAGAAGAATTATTAAAGTTAATGCTACAAGTTAAAGTGTAAAACAATTTAATTATCTTCAGGATTCATTAGCAATGGAAGAATATATATAATACAGAACAACAGCAGTGTAATCAGATGGATTGTCAGAAAATAAAACTAGTGGTTCTTTCTCTAAAGCATGTAGGTGATGTGATGATTTTAGAGCTTCACTATCAGTTTAGCACTCTGTCCCTGCTAATTCAATTACTCAATAGTTCGAATTCAAGTGGAAGTGGAAGTCTGCTAACTTGCAGATTTAAACTTCTCTTGTACATCCTGATCATAAATAAATGATCAGGCCCTGCATTGCATATCATAGTAAAAGTGTTAAACAATATTATCTTTCATTCTATGATATCCTACTTTCCCATACTAATTGATGTTGTCCTCTTTCTGCTTCACAAAAAAAAACTATGAAGCTTGGTGTGAAAGGTTGTGGGTCATGCTTCCACTATTCAATCTTCATATTGAAGCGAACCTACACATGACAATAATAAAGTTTATCCAGAAACCTAGCTACTGCTGGATTTGTATCCATCCTTTGCAGTTTTTAAGGTGGTACTAGGGAGTGGGCGGATGCGACTCCAATCAGTTTCAAAATAGAATATTATATAATATGACTCTAACCTGGTGTAATAGCAACCTTCATATCTTCTAATCACCTTTATAGTGTCCTGGAATTGATAAAACGTATATAAAATGTCCATTTTTGCAATCGCAATAAGTACAAAACCGAGAAAGCCCCGCCCACCAATCATGGCTTGCACCAAGTACAATGCATTTTGAGAAAACAAATAGAGCCGTTTTCTGGGTCGTGTTTAGCTTTGTTTCTGAAAATAAACTATCAGTGAAAACATTTAGGCCCAAACATTATACCCCCGGGTGGGTGTGGCTTCCAAAGATACAGAATTGAACCAGATTGTATGCAGCAAGAAGCTGGCAAGACTAGAAACCGATTGGAGTTTCCTCTACCCCTCCCCCTATAGTAAAACCTTTAAATTTAGGTTCTTCTACGGGGTGGGGCACTTTAAGTCACGATTTTTTTTTTTTGCATAGTTCAAGAGTCCATTCTGTAATTGCGGGTTTCGGTCCAAAATTATTTCCGAAAGTCGAGATATCTGCACAACCATTTCGGCTATTTTCAGCATAAAATCGTCCATTGTTATTCATATTATGACGTAAAAATTGCAATGAATATCATTATATTAACTATATTCATTTTTTGGTGATAATTTTAAAAAAACGTACTTTTAATTAACAGGGTTATACTCATTTTAATTTTAATAATGGTATAACTTTCCCCGCCCATTAATTTATAAAATTTAAACCAATGGCGACACATAAATTGATGTGGACAAACAGAATAAATGGTAGGTAAATATCTGTACTAATAGATGCACTTGTAGTTACTAATAGTGTGTAATAATATTATGTGTCTTTTGAAAATCAGTGTATCGATATTAGTTTGTACATGATCTAAATGAGCCAGATTTCCGTCATACACTGTACTAAACAATGATTAGATATGGGTCATATATTGATGGCTGGCTTGCAGTTGATGACAATATAATATATATCTGTAGGTAAATTATGTGTTTTGAGAATTCTCAGTAGAGGGACGTGCGACATTGTTAGCAGATTTACTTTACCAAGTTTGGGTGGGCATTGGCCTTGCCCACGCCCACGAAAAAGGTTGCAAGTGTAATTGGAGTTGACGTGAGGTTAGATGGTAATAAATAATCATATATATATATATATATATATATATTTAAATATATATTTATACTTCCATGTGTATGTAATGTACATGTAGGTTTGAAGTGGTTAGTTGATAATGTACAATCCCAATCTTGTTACTGTGGTTTTTTGGTTTTGACATCACTTACATGCCCTTTTATTAAATTAAAAAGAGGGTTTGAAGAATTATATAGTTTACATCTAAAGGAACAGTTTCCCTCTAGATTCAACCAGATTCAGTTCAACAATCTTTTCCAAAAAAACTATCACGTATGTTTTTTAATTAATTAATAACCACATAATTAATAAAGAAATGAATAAAATAAGTAGTAAATAAACAATAAACAATATATAACAATATAATATAATCCTAACATAACTGAATGCCTAGACCATTTGAACTTTTAATTACAAAAGGGATGAATGGCCAGTGCATTGACTGGACACACTGCATGTACCTGCAGGTGCACTAGGTGTAGTTTGTATTATAGACATTGTTAGCATTGTAGGTGCACTAGGCATAGCACTAGTCATGCCATGTATCATCCATGTAAGTGCACTAAGCACACCACTAGTCATGCCGCCATGTGCACTAGGCATAGTTGGTATCATACATGTAGGTGCTGGTATTGAAGGCATACATACTACATGAGGCCGATAATCTCTTTCATTCATCCTTTGTTCTTTCTCTTCCTCCTTTCTCCTCATCTTATAGTCTTCATCTTCTCTACTTTTTCTTTCCTTTTGCCACCTACATGTATAGTCTTCATCTTCTCTTCTTTTTCTTTCCTTTCTCCACCTGTATTCTTCTTCTGTTATCCTTCTTCTCAGGTTGTAGTATTCTTTTTCTTTTTGTCTTATCTGCTGCCTCCATTTATGCTCCTCATCCTCTCTTCTTCTTAGTTCATTGTGTCTTTTTTTTTCTTGTTGCTCGCTTCTTCTTTCTTTTAGTTTCTTACTTTCTTCATATTCCTCCATGTTTTCATTTCTAGTTCTTTTACATGATGTACAATCTGTTTCTCTCTCACACTGTAAATATATGTTATTTTAGTATGACAGTAATGACCGTTTTAGTTAGTATGACTAGTTTCTCACAATTTTAATTTGTTAACTAAAACAATTTTGGGCTTACAAAAAGGGTTTTAACTGGAAGTGCTCATTATTAGCCAATTTTTATTTTAGTTATAGTTATTACACTAGACCTGTAATTTAGTTATAGTTTAGTGAACTAAAAGTCACAATGCCTTACTAAATTTTTGGTTATAGTTAACTAAAACACCATTAAAATGTATGCGATACATGATACATGTTTGTACTTTGTAGTTTTAACATTAGCACATCAGTCACATACATGTACACAAACTGTATAGCAAACAAGAACTCAGTTACATGTACATGTACACCCGATACATGTAGCAGGAGTGAGCTACATAATTATTGTTGCAATATTGCAACAGTACTTGAGTTCATTTCTTTGCTATATATCTAACAATATTAATATTGTGGTAACATCTTATTTCATGTTATGATACTTACTCCTACTTTTTCACTGGATATCTGAAATGACTGGACTTGTTCCATCTTTTTTCACATGATTGAACTTGTTCTGTCTTTTCTTCACACGACTGGACTTTGCTATTTCCACCACCCATTTTAGCTCCTCTGTCTGACCTTTATTTGTGAATGTTCAGCATTTTTATACCCATTTTGAGAAACCACAGAACTGCCTATTTGAAGATGCAAGCCTGGATCTCTTAGACCTAAGGCTTCCTTGTGAGATGTGACATTATACACATTGGCATTATTAGCTTTTTTTGTTTGATTTTTTTATTACATGTACTTTGAGACTCAACTAAATTGCTCAGACCACAAGATTTTCTTTGATTTAGAATAAATACCTTTTTTATAGAGTCTGTCTGTATGCATATATGTATGTCTACATGTATATAGACCATAAGACGATAATTTTTGTGTGTACTTCAATATCGTGAATTTTGTTGTTTAGATATTGTCCATGAAAATTTTAAATATTTGTTTTCCCACTCTAATATCATTGTCAAGGTTGATCAATCCCATGAAATTTAAATCCTTTATGTTCAGTGAAAATTTAAGCTTTCTGTGAAAATGTAACACCACTATAACGTATAACCGTGTCATTAATTAACCTGGCCCCCAGAATGATACAACTTCCTTAACTATGTATAAATATGAATGTATGTGATACAAACATACATTTATAAATAATTAACCTGTGAGAAAGCAATGTGCTGTATAGTACCAATATTTGCATAGTACATGTACTTGAGCTGACAATATTATCAGTAGTATGCAGGTTTATGCTTGCCTATATTTCCAACCACCTTGTGGGATGCTCATTGTTTTTGTTAAGTTACAAGTTGCCACCTTTGTTGATCTACCTCAGAATAACTTGCATTACAGTGATGGGTGAATTATGCTGACACAATTTTTAGCATAATTGCTGGCATAATAGGGCAATAATTATTATAGACATACAATGCTGCTAATATGCATGTCAGTCTTGTGTTTACTTGATTGTACAGTTAATGTGTGTGTGTTTATGTACATGTATGTTTTTGCATGCCTGCATGTGTGCAAGGATTCATATTTGCAAAACCAATGTTATTCCCCTTGGATTAAATCATTCTGTATCGTGTGTTGATGTTTTTGAAATATAAGCAGCAATAGACAACAAAAACAATAATAGAGAAAAAGTATCCCTATAGTTTTATGATTCAAAAACAATGGGTAGATCAGTGCATTGAGTGTACTATATTGAAAACTAGACTACTGGAATATGTAAGTTTTTGGTTTTGTACAGTATCATTATTTTAATAATGTACAAATTGGTTCATTTTGTAATTCTCCCATGCAGGAGAAACAGCTAGTTTAGTGTCTCAAAGATTACTGCCTAAACGAGATTGTCTCTTCTAAGCAACACCAGTATACATTGTTCAGCTTTATCAAGTAAGTACATATACATACATGTACATGTGTAGTAGTAATACAACAATGAATCTTCCTTCTATATCAATACACATACACCGATATGAGATTTTACCGATATGAGATTTTACCGATATTCCGATAAACCGATAATTAATTTAGATATGTACCGATAACCCATACCGATCCGATATTAAATCTACCCTCTGGATTCTGATTCTTTCAATGAAAATGAGCATTTTATAAGTATTCTAAAAGCAATTAATGATGCCTTAATCACCTGAAATGACATTATTGGTACAATTTTTACAATATCGGTTACATTTTCATAAATAACTGATACCGATACTAAAAATAATGGCCGATAATGACCGATACCGATTACCGATCCGATTATCGGTGCATCACTAATACTGGGTATGTGCATATACATTTATAGACACCATGTGTTTCATAAGTAACTATTGTCAGCTTTAATATAACTCTTATTAGGGCTGGAGTGAATACCGTAGTATGGGTAATTTTCAGAGGTGCAAAATTTCGCGTTTTTATAAATTAGCTTTTAGAAAAAAATTTAAAAATTTTAATTTTCGCGATTTTGGAATTTTAGCAGTACGACTGTACTGGTTAATTACGTGTGCGGGCAGCAAATAATTTCGCGAATTTAGATCTGATAGCGAATAACGCGAAATTTTGCACCTCGTGAAATAAAGCCATACTACGGTATTAGAAAATTACATTTGAAGCTTTGTGAGCAAAAGGAGTGAAGGTTTGCATGTTTTTATCAATGTGCTATAGAAAGTAGGGCTGAGCGATAATATCAATTTATTGATTATCGTGATATTTTTTGGTGATCGCGATATCGATTATATAAAACATTTTGTATCGCAATAATACCACATGTGTCTGTGCATGTGCCATTATGATTTTGATAGTATTCTTTGAAAGCATCTGTAAAGTTAACAGTCGCTACAGCTTTTCTTGATATCTAGATGCAGCTGTTAGAGCAAGGAATTTTTACATTATGACCCTATGTTTGGTCGATAAATCACCCATGAGCAACATCAACTTTTTACTAGCATATTAGCTTTCCAGCTTTCAACTTTCCATGGAACTTTCTAAGCTTATAGATTAGTCCATAAAAATAACCTAAAGACAGAAGAATGTGATTTAGAATTTTAGCTACAATGTGCATGTAATGACGTACGCATACATACGTACTATGCACTAATGATTAATTTATTTGCAGGTGTTAAATTATCGTGATATTATCGCTATCGTGATAATTTGGCAATTATCTATCGTGATATAATAACAATATCGCTCAGCCCTATAATAGAAAACCTAGAAAAAATAGAAAAGGTATGTGTGTATTAAAAACGTTTTAATACACACATACATGTACCTTTTCATATCTAGTGTTTTTATGACTACCAACACCTTCAAAATGGCCAATGATTGTTGTTAAGGTAGAGATCCGGCAAGTAGTAGAACTGGCAAAATGTTCATCTTATTCATAATAATTATTATTATTATTTTTTAGATAAATCATTTTTTTGTTTGTTGAAACATCACAATGATTCTAGCACCATTCTAATCTCAATTATAGTAAAATTCTGGTCTGCAAGTATCAAGATATTCCGTTTCATGACTTGAGTACTGTCAGCCTCTACAGCAACCTGCTTACGATCGGACGCCATTTGTGATAGACCACACCCATTAAATAAGATGGACGTACATCACCAAAACAAGTAAAGTTTCATAATTATCACATTGCATTCTGCATATTTAAATAGTTAGTGTATGTAGAATATATACTATAAACTTACAGTAACGTTTCCATCAATACAATAATGTAGGCAAAAATTGTGAAGTGATCATACAGACATACAATCAGACAAAAAGTTATTAATTATTATGCTTATCATAATAATGAGATAATAACGAGATAATAATTGTATAGATAATAAGTGTATAGATAATATTATATATTGTAATGCCAATGGGTGACATAGTGAATGGCAGAGCCTTTATACTCTTTGGTGTGTGGGTTTGCTTCTTCATTACATTCATAAAGGATGTTGTACTTGAGAAGCAGCCCCATAGAATATAGAGGCCCCAACCTGTCACTAATTGGTTTGTGCATTCTCAGGTTTTTGAGGAAAATTAAAAAATTTTTGAGAGGGACAACCACTCATGTCCCTGAATTTAATTATTATTGTACCATTTAAAGTACGTTTCAACAGTAGACACTCCTCAACAAGTGCATTTGATACATTATTGTCGTAATGGGTAATAAACTTTTCCGCAGCAGCTGTGAGCTGTCTTTCCTCAGTAATTCCATAAAAATGAGAAAAGGCTGTCTCACTGCTGTAAATCTTTCTGTAATACCAGAGATGACATTATCCATCAAGTTGTAGAAAATGTTTGGACAAAAATCAGTTTTCTCTGAAGATTCTACAAGGGATGTGGAAGGCTGTGGAATTACAGCTTCATTCAAAAATTTGCTTATGCTTTTGTTTCACTGGTAGGTTAGGATTAATTTCCATTGATTCGGCTACACGTTTTGCTTCTCTATGTATATCACTCCAACCCTCTCTGAGTACTTTTAAATCCTGTAAAAGGCCTTCAAGTTTCTTAACTTCAACATCTATGATCGCTTTTCTTGCTTGCAACATCTTAGGCTGCTTTATTTCTTCAGTAATAGATATTTAGACTCTACTAGACTCGGGATATCTTGAATACAGTTAGCCATTAGCACCCCGAGGGGGCTCTGCTCTTGGATACCCCCATTAGCTCTTTGTCAGAGATTGCACTGAGTATCTATGGCCCACCCTATTGGATTTTGCTGTTTTGGATATTTACAGTACGCTATTATTTACTCATCTACCACCTCTACTATGGTATGTGGACCAGCTGGCACTGCCATGGCTTCATACAGTACACAGTAGTGTCTATCTTTAGACACTGGGTTCTCAGGCTACTTTCGGAGTGGAGGGTTCCCATGGATCTGTACCCAGTACAGTTCCCCTTGAGATGTGTGTTTGGGTTGTCTACTGATGATTGCTCACCTTAGAAGCATGAAATATCTAATTGCTCACAGCAAATATGAGTTGGAGGGTTACAACGTTGCACAAGTATCTACCTCTACCTGCTACCAATGAATAATTCCTCTGTTACCATCTTATAATTGATCTACAAAACTAACTAAAACTACTTTCATATTTTAAAACTAAAACTAAACTAAAACTAAAATATAATACCCCAACCAAAACAACACTAAAGTTAATACTCATTATACATTGTGTATATGTGATTGGCTCAGGGAATAGGATTTATGGTTCCAAATCAAATGCTTAGCTCATTATTTAGTCATTTTGTACAAGAAGCATACTAAACTTGATATCAAAGAGAAACAATGGTTAACAATAACAATTGTAACTTTTATCACACACACACACACACATTAATTACACATACAGTACATCCGTCAAAGTCAGCACTAGGCTTAAGTGTACATATACAATAATAATACGTGCATGTAGTGTATACTGTACATACATGTATTCATGTACATGTACATATGAGTGTCATGTGTATGATTATGCACATAAGAGTATTCTCATTACCTATATCACTTTTATCATCTAGTTAATTGTTACATGTAGTTGAAGATAAATTATGTTACGTGTACTTTGGCTTTGTTGATATTTTTACAAGTTATTGTGCAACTATGACCTGGTACCATTTTTATATTCATGTAACAAGTCATATTTAGACTGATTCAAACACATATTTTATAGAATGATAGATTTATGTGTTCACAATATCCTTTTATTCATTTTACACAGAGTGAGTATCGTAAAATCAGCTAGTTTGATAGCTACTCTTTGTGATCCTGTAAAGTTGGCAAATAGCAGGTACAAGTACTCTCTTTAGTTTAGAACTACAACATGTACGTGTACAAACAATCTTTTTACCTGAACCATTTTCATATAATTATCCTTCCAATTCTGTTTGTATATGTTTCAATCCATGGAGGTTTCATTATTTACAGTATACCCATGTATTAGCTCCTTGTGACATTAAACTATAATGTATACACTACATGTACATGTACATGTACATGTACATCACATAATAAGTCAGCACATTCTAATTTTGAGGTTATATCATGAGTTCAAACATACATGCACTTTACATGTACATGTACATGTTTCTTCAAAAAATGTAACCCAAAAAGCATCTGAACAAGTTTGGGAGACTGACATAGGACCCAAAATTAAACAAACCACTTCCATATAACCCTACATACGTACAGCTCTTTGTATTTTGCTGTATAGCGGCGTAAGTGCTTATGTACGGTTATATGGAAGTGGTTAGTGTAATATGCAGATTAAATTTATGCTTCATGTTATAATTAAACAGCTGAGAATCTAACCCACAAAAACGTAAAGTACATGAAATCATTCCCAAAGTTTGTTTCAAAATTTAAGAAAATCATCCAATTTGATTCTGGGATATTATACATGTACACAACAGTATTGTCCCCAGGAAAATAATAGAGTGGTGATTCCATTAGCCCTACCCAAAGCTCCACCTATTTCAAACTGACCACTCCCCTGCATTTTCTCCTGATCCATCTCTTTTCTTTCCTTATGAAATAGCCTTACATTCTTTTTGTATGCTAAAAAATGCCACCATTTTTAATTAATACTGCAATTGGAAAAAAAGTAGCACAAGTTATATGTTTACATTGTACATATACAGTGGTGGTATGTTGTATTCAAGTTTATTAAAGGAACAAATACATGTCATTACTACCTGTAATGATAAGGTAATCATTGGTTATTACAGGTTTTGTTAAGAAGTGTATTCAGTTATATGAAACTACTGTTGTTCATCATGGTCTCATGTTGGTTGGTCCAACAATATCTGGAAAAACTAAGGCTAGTTAATTAGATTACTGATTACTGTAATGAGATAAAATTTATAATAATGATTATGCTATAGGCTATGTTATATGATGTTGATTGCATGTATTCATGTATGTATAGAACATGTATATACATGTATATATATATATATATATATATATATATATATATATATATATATATATATATATATACATGTACAAATGTATTGTATATGTTTGACTGGCTCTGCAAAAACCTGACTTACCGATTGAGAGTTCAAAATTTATTTACCTGAATGGAGCATTAACTTAGCTCTACATTGATATATGAAACATCCCAATCAAGATAAAGACAAAACCACAGTGAGTGAGTAAACCACAAATCCTTCATTTTGAGAAAAACGGAATTAACTAAATTTTTAATCAATGATTAAGAATTTATTTTGCAGTGGCTTAGCGAAGCATAGAGATATCTCCAAACCTCTCTGAAAGTATAAGTTAGTTAAGCTTTATACAATAAAACTGTGATCACCCGAGTAATCCACAATTGTCTATTGTCACTCACATCTCAAAATTATATTTTAATCCATAAAGTCAGGTTTTTGCTCAGAGTCAGTCACAATTATGTACATGTATATTGTACATAAAATATACTGTAACAAATACATGCATAATTATATGTACATAACTGCTATGGTCAAGATTCACATCATTACTATCTTTACTGTTGTGATTTGTAGAGTTATGAAGTATTAAGAGATAGTCTTACCCGCACTGAAAGGTAAATTGACAGCAGGAGGAACTCCATTTGACCCATTAACGCATGAATGGTAAGCAAATGTAATTGTATACAGTGTACATGTACACCAATATATACAATAATTATACTAGTGCTACATGTACATGTACATTACACATGAAGAGATGGAAAGAAAGAAAGAAAGACACTTTTAAGACAGGCACCTGAGGCAAATGAAAATGAAAAATGAGTTGCCTTAGGTGGGATTTGAACCCACAACACTCTGCACTCCGGACAGATGCTCTTACCAACTGAGCTACATGTACCAAGGCAGCCCAGCTGGCCAGGTCCAAATCAAACATCTCATACACCTGTGTGAACAAGTTAACTGAAACTTGGTGAAGGCCGGGGTAATTAAACCACCAAAGATACTAAACACTAAATCTAAGTATATACATAATGACTTGAGATGGATATCCGTACTAAAAAAATACAAAGACACCCAATTTTATATTTTAACAGGATTGGCTTTAGAAGGTATTGCTCCTCCCCTGTTAAATTTCAATTAACATGAGTTTGGCAATACATAATGAATAATTATATTGTGACAAATGATTCGTAAAGTTGTCGGTATTGGGATATAATTATACATTACACTAACCTCTATAGCCTAATATGTCTGATATACAGTTGTATATACATGTATATATTTATAGCACTTTGACGCCTAACATCAAAGGTACCGACAGTTCTATATTTTCCATATAGCACACTTTTTTTACCACATCCTGTTCTATATTTTCCGGATATTGTTTATAACACTAGAAAACAACGTGCTTACCTTGGGTTTAGTGCAAGAACACTAAGTACTTCATTTTTCTTCTCCATTGCATCAATCCAAAGTACTATAAACCAGTTAAAGCACTGGGTTTGCTCGTGTTGTCTTGGTAAATATAGCACTGGGGGTGGGGTCTCAAAGCCTCATAAAGCACTCGGCTACTCCTCGTGCTTTATGAGCTTCTCGACCCCATATGTATTAAATATTACTAACTATTAGCTACTAATGTACATGTAGTACATGTATGTGTGTTTCTTACTGCCCATGCCTATTGTCTCTATTTCCCGACTGATAACTCAATGCCACCATTTTTATATATTTACATGTACACACTATCATCATGAATTTCTTTAATGACAGGAAATTATTAATTGTTAGGTTATACCACTTGAAACTACAACATGTAAAGAATAGAGAAAGTCAATGATTTACCCAACCAGTAGTTTTGGTATTAGGTTTTTGTTATGTCAGCAAATTTTGTCACAATCTTAATTCATTTGTGTTATTATACATGTATATATAAAGTTGGTTATGATTGCCTCACTCATAAAAATTGCATAATTTTTATTTATAAGACTTAAATTCTTGTCTGCGTAGAGCTGACCTTTTAGTGTTGGAATGAGGCATACTCACTCAACTCAACTAATACTATGCATGTACAGATCTGTACCTTTGTTTATCTCATTGCATCATTATTTTTTAAGTTAAAAAGTATCCAAGGAAGGGGCAAATGCCTATTATCGTTAGCAGTAATTACTGTTGTAAACACTTTACATGTATATCCTCTATACCTACATGTATTTATAATAATTAAAATTGAGGCATGGTAAACTGTAATATTGAATTGTTATCATCGATACCAGCATTTTTGACTTATAGGTGGCAAATTTTGGGTGCGACAATATCAAAATAACACATCCCAAACATGATTTTTTGTCATTGTTAGGATGTCTACCATTAATATTCCCACAGTTACTAACCCAAACCTCATAACCTGTTGTTATAAAGGGACCCCTATATACAGCGACACATAATATTATAATTGTGTAATTATATAATTGTTTTAAAATTTAGTATTCAGAAAGTAGTTCAATTGTAAATTTACTGCTTCATAATCCATAGCATGTACATGTATTTACATCAATAGAATCTTCAAGCGTAAACACGGGCACCTCCCACCAACACGCCCCTTACCTGATCCACTGGTAACTTCACATTGCCTCATATGTCTAGCAGACATTCAATTGGTGAGCTCTCCCTTTCTCCCATCTCTCTCTCTCTCTCTCTCCCTCTCTCTCTCTCTCTCTCTCGCTCTCTCCCTCTCTCTCTAAGTTCTAAGTCTCCATTGCTATTTTTTTAACATTTCCATTACTCACTAATATCATCATCTCTTCTCATTTTAATTTTAATAATGGTATAACTTTCCGCGCCCATTAATTTATAAAATTTAAACATAAAAAATGGTGGCACATGAATTGATAGAATAAATGGTAGGTAAATATCTGTACTAATAGATGCACTTGTAGTTACTAATAGTATGCTAATGGTATGTAGTAATACTATGTGTTTTATGGGAACCAGTGTATCGATATTAGTTTGTACATGATCTAAAGAGCCAGATTTCCATCATACACTGTACTAAACAATGGTAGATAGGTGTTACAATGGATGTACTAATGGCTAATGAGTGTAAAAGGAATAAAGTACTAATTGTTATAATCTGTCTCTTTCTCTCTCTCCCTCCTCCTCCCTCACCCTCACTCTTTCTTCTCTCCCTCTGTCTCTCTTTCTGTCTCTTTCTTTATTCGTTACCTACAAATACTCCACCAGTTCCAGAGGACTTGAGGAATGGGATCTTTCCCTGATATGCTGCTAATACCAGCTACATGTATCTTCTACAGTATAGATCTACAAACAGTATATATCGGTAGATGCTATACACAATGTAATGTGAGTGAGCGATGTAACAATTTGTATTTCTGATTTTGTAGTCCAAGTGGAAGTATAACTAATTAATTATTTAACCATATCTTCATACAAATAATTAAAGCATGCCATATTGGTTTTGTTATGTGAGACTTGTAAATACTTCATGTTGTACTAGATCCCAAACATGTTGTGTACTTGTAACGGTATGCAGACAAAATTTGTATATAATATAATATAAGGTAATATGTATACATGTACATTGGGTTGAATCTACTTGTATGTGTCTTTATATGTTTGTGCATTTTATATATTGAGTGAATTGCATTCCAGGGGTCTTGAGAAAAACAGGCTCAGTGCTCTAAGGGTTAACCCTTAGCACTGAGCCTGTTTTTCTAAATTCTTCCCATTTCCAACACTGGCGACTCGATTGCATATATTTTGGCCATCGTTCATATTCTCTACCCCAAACTTGGCTCCTTTTCTGACATGGAGTACTACTTCTACCAAAAAGGAAACCCACAATACCCCTACCAACCCATGGAGTATAAAACCCCAGCTAAAGCTGTTGCCCAGTTGACATTAGTAGTAATTTTTCTTCTCACAATTTTTGGGCGGGACTGTAGTTACAGTCCCTAAATTTAATTATTAAATACGTACATCAAGTAAATTGTGTGGTGCTTTATACAGGAATGTATTTGTTGAGTGGAGGGAGAATAACAAAAGAGTATATGAATGTGAATTATCTTTGGGGATGGGATGTTCTCCCATTGAAATCTAGGCCGGCGTTTTGTTTGTAGCTGAAAATCATTACAGGTGTGTGAATCCATCTCGCATTCCAATGCCACAACGATTTAACATAGTAATATGTATATAAATATATATGTACATCAGAGACTACAGTAGTACTTTCTATTAGGAATGGCATGGCAAAAAATGGCCGCCCATACGTTTCAATTGCAAGTGATGAGCTGAAATCTCTGGTAATTTGAAATCTCTGTCTTGTATATGTACAAGTATCAGATCAAAGAGAAGCAAACCCACAATAACCTTACACTCCCATAGAGTATAAAGGCCCTGCCAACCTGTGCACTAATTGCCCTATGCATCCTCAGAGTTTTAGAGGATTTGTAGTCAATTATTATGGTACCATTTAGCTTGTCCATCATTTTACACAGGTAGATGGCTCACTAAATTTGAACAATTTGTAAGCTTCTCACCTGTAAGTACTGAATGTTGTATTCACAGTTACTACACGCTACCTGTCTCTCTCTCCCATAGCAATATCAGACCTGAACCCCGAGATAGTGAAGCCGAGGGCTGCTATTGAGGGGTTCAGGTCTGATATTGCTGATACACACTATGGCAGTATGGCACCCAAGAACACGGTTACAACCCAACACAAAAGACTCTAGGCTCCAATCTTCAGAGATATAGTGTCCAGTTATGCCTATAAATGATCGCATCTGCCTATTGGACTATAGATCTACAGTAAGGTTCACTGTTGTTGCCTTCTTAAAAGCCTATTCTGCACTTCCTTTTTGAGGATAGTGAATTTGCATTACTTGAGAAAAATGCTTCCTGCTAGGAAGGTGATATTGTGGATCCAAGATACTCACAAATTTTCTAAAAGGTTCACTCTCAACTAAAGACAGTGGCATAAGGTCATTGGCAATAAAGTTAACCAAAGCATCATGTGCTGCAATTTGTTTTGGATGTCTGTCGTTGTATTTTGTTTTTGGTTTCAGCAAATGGTTCAGACTTTGTTGTTTTTCCTCTGAGCTAAATAGTATGATCCAGGACAGTCCCTGGAGGAGGGTTTTGATATCCTTAAGATCCGTGACCAAAAATATGTGTGAATATCCTCTTTTGTACAACAGCCAATGTAGGTACATGGTATGACTTTTTTCTTGTGAGTCAACATGTTCGTCAGGGTACTGTCACACCTACTCATTATAATATTGTGGCAGATAAGCACTGGACTCAAACCAGATCATATGCAAAGACATGCTTACAACAAGCTAACTCATTTGAATTACAATTGACCTGGAACGGTTCGTGTTCCTCTCCATGTTGGTATGCTCACAAACTGGCTTTTCTCGTTGGTCAAAGTCTTCATCGGGAGCCCAGTCTTGATATCTGTGACAGATTATTTTTCCTGTAAATAGATTTAGTTTTTCACTTTTCCCCTCATAGAGTGGTCTCAGTTTATACATATACAGTACATATATATATATATATATATATATATATATATATATATATAATATATCAAGTCAAGCAAATGGTTCAGAGTTTGTTGTGTTTCCTCTGAGCTAAATAGTATGATCCAGGGCATTCCCTGGAGGAGGGTTTTGATATCCTTGAAATCCATGACCAAAAATACGTGTGGATATCCTCTTTTGTACAACTACAACAGCCAAAGTACATGTAGGTACACGAAAAGGATGGTATGACTTTTTTCTTGTGAGTCAACATGTTCGTCAGGGTACTGTCACACCTACTCATTATAATGTTGTGGCAGATAAGCACTGGACTCAAACCAGATCATATGCAAAGACGTGCTTACCTTATGACATTAAACTATACATTATAGTACATATAAAGTCATCACATCATAATTTTGAGGACATTATGAATGTGAACAGACTTTACATATTAATCCATGTTTATTGTGGCAATATAGAAAACATCCACAATTACAATTGGTCATTCTCGTACACCATAAAAAATAGCCATATTTATGCTATAAGTGGGGTGTACAAACCTAGAAATTTGGTATGCAAAGTTAATTAACCATTTGCTTCAAAAGTTACCATCCATAAGTACATAAGTACAGCGCTTGTATTTTGCTTTATAGCAGTGTAAGTACTTATGTAGGGTTATATGTAAGTTGTTTGTTTAATTTTGTGACCTACATTAGTCTTCCTACCTTGTTCACGTATTTTTTGGGTTTTGACGTCTCTGCATCTTCTTTCATTTTTATTCAAAATGGTTTTTATTATGTTGGTATATTATGTACAAACACATGATACATATACATATAATCATCTGTTCCTACATGTATATCTATATGGTACACACTGCACATATATAATCATCATATACATGTATATAATAATGATTGTTACATGTATATATATACATGTAAATATATATATATATATATATATATATATATATATATATATATATATATATATATATATATATATATATATATATAATAACATACATGTACATATGTAATGATTATATACATGTACATACATACATATATAATGATTATCCATGTACATGTACATGTACATACATATACATGTATAATGATAATTATACATGTACATGTACATGTACATATATAATGACTATACATGTACATGCTACTTTTCTTCAGTGTATTCATTACTGGTATACAAATATAGGGTTCAACTACTCTCTTTCATGGCGGACTAGTGAAGCACCAGCATTAAGTAAGTACATGTACATGTACGTGTGTAATAGTAATAAATTACTTTTAATCTTCCTTCAATATCAATACACATACATGTATATACTGGACATGTACATGTACATTTAAAGACACTTCGTGTTTCATAAGTAACTTTTGTCAACTAGTGAGGCCGGAGTGAATGTTAGTAAACTACATTGGAAGTTTGTCAAGCAAAAAGGAGCAAATGTTTGCATGTGTTAGTATCAATGTGCTATAGAAAGCCTTCAAAAACTAAATTATTTTCGATAACAAGTACTAAACTTGTTCCCCTTGTGTTTCTACTGAGAAAAGTACAGAAGCAGTATGCAACACAACTTTAACTCTCCTGAAACATGTCTGCAATATTAAATGAATGAAGGTGTGAACACGTCTTCATTTGCCTTTCATTATTTGTGCACAAGACTTCTTTTCTATTTTTTTCTTCCTGGTATTGTTGTTGCTTCTTTTTTTCTTCTCTTTTTTTTTGTATCTTCTTTTTCAAGTTCTTTCAGTTTCTGCTCTTTTCTTGACTTCTCTTCTTCCTCTTTTCTCAGCTTCTCTCGCTTTAATTTCTGCTCTTCTACTTTCATGTTCTCTTCCTTTGACTCACTACTTCCCATGTTTTCTTTTGTGATATTTTTTTTACTGTTCCAAAGTTATTTATACTTGCCTCTTACACAAGACCCTCCCTTGCCCTTGATTTCACAGGGATTCAACCTGCCTTTTCTGCAGTGATATGAATCAAGCCTTGCAGGACTAACCAGAGGTGGTCAAAATGTACAAAAGACCTCCCATTGCATAATTGTGTACTTGAACCTGTCCTTTCCAGTTGTGTACACCACCTGATGTGATGTGTTTGCATGTTCCAAGGTTCCTTAACTGCTGGTAAGAAAGATTATATGGTTAATGGTTAATGATTATTGCATTAGACATTTCCACCTTTATTGTTGTAGTTGTACATTTGTACCTTGTGTTTCAGAAATATTAAAAATAAATACATACACCATTTTTGGATCACAGCGAAAATAGTCAACTTCTGCCCATGTATAATTTCTTACACATAAAATACATGTACAGGTACACATGTATGTCAAATTCCATTTACTTACATTGCTCTGCAGTATTCAAAATTCTTTGCCTTTCGATTTTGGAAAAAAATGGTCAACTATCACATGACTGTACTAATTCAAGTGTTGATAGTGACTTAGAAATTATTTCACTGAGTGTTACATGTACATCATTTCTAATTATATTAATAATGATTTACCATAGAGAATAGTTAAGCAGGGAAAAATAGACGTGAAATTTCACAAATCAACTTTTAACTGTGAATTTTTTCCCCCCACCAAACTTGTCATCAACTACGCAAGGCTGTTTCTAATCGCATGCTAGTGCTATTAAAAGGTGTCTATACTACTATACCTAAAAGAATGCCAGCCAGTGAATGAACTAGAGATCTTCCTGAGCTTGTAAAATGTTCCTGGAATTCCAGCTTCTACTGTACTTAACATACATTGACACTTCATTCCCTTTCAAAAACATGTTCAGAACCTCTCTCTATTCTATTTTGAGAGGGAAATGTCCACAGCTTTTGCCCAAGCAATCAAAAACCTCTATTTTCTAAAATATAATTTTACTTGTATGGACTAACGTGAGCTGATTGGACATCATGTATTTGATGCCCGAAACTACTCACTATTACAGTTCCCAAAATGAGTCACAGATCAATGAATGCACTTGCAGTGCAGAATTAATGAGTGTGGGCGATAGTCACAATTTTTTATTTTTTTTACTGCAGAATTCAAAAGTCCATCCAATGGGCTGGTCAGTGCAGTCGAATGGAATTCATAACTACATAATTTACAAATAAATACCTAGGAGTCTTATAATAAAGTTTCCATTGCCATTTGTGTGAGTGATACATGTGTGTATGTGTCTGTCTATCTGTCTTTCTGTGTGTATGTACATGTATCATATATATATGTATGTGTAGTACAAACCAAAAGATGTTGTGTGTACTTCAATATTGTGGATTTTGTTGTATAGATATTGTACATGAAAAACGAAATATTTTGTTTTCCCACTCTAATATCATATCAAGATTGATTAAAACCCATGATATTTTTTGTGCGATGAAATAACTGATATAGTTGTATTTTCAAACAAGCTGGCTAAAACTACATGTACTTTCTTCCTGATAGTCTCAGTTCTCCAACTCAATCACTTTATGTACCATACCCTAGAATGATGATGCAACGTCTTTAACCATATAAATGTGTGATACAAACATATCTGTGAGAAAGCAATGTGTTGTACTGTACTACATTTGACCAAGGTTTAATATGCTTTCCTATATTTCCAGCTGAATAAATAAGTACATGTATATGTACATGTGTAATAGTAATGCAACAATGAGTCTTCCTTCAATATCAATACACATACATTGCATGTGTACATACATGTACATATATGTACGTATATACTGGGTATTGTCAGTAACTCTTATTAGGTCTGGAGTGAATGTTAGGTGTGCACAAGACTTCCCCTTTGTGTGTTATGCCTTGGTATGCCTTAACTTGCATGATATAAATCAAGCCTTACAAGAGGTGATCAACTTGCCCAAAAGACCTCCCATTGCACATTGGTGTACTTGAACCTGTTCTTTCCAGTTGTATACACCACCTTATGTGATGTGCTTGCAGGCTCTAATTGCTCCACCTTGGGGTCAGAAATATTATATAGTTAATGATTAATGCATTAAACATTTCCATGTGTGTTAGAAACATTGGTTATATGATGTGAGAAATAAATACATGTGGTGGAATAGACATGAATTTTGGATGACGGCGAAAAAGGTCCATCTCTACTCATGTATGCCCTCACCACCACACCTCCTCCTCCCCCCATGATAAAGGGATACATGGGTATCTACATGCATCTATCAACTGCCCTAAATCTTCAAATACATATACCTAACAGATTATTGATAGCAATTAATAATTATTACGACCATAATAACATAATTATTATAATTATACTGCATGTAAACATGAATAAATAAATAAATAAACAATGGGGGTGGAGTGAATGTTAAGTAGGACCTATTAGCATACTATATAATATACATACATACATGTACATACATATATATATATACATGTATATATATATATTCATCCATTCATTCATTCATTCATTCATTCATTCCATTATTTGATTAATCATGTATCTATTTATACATGTAGGTATATCTCGTAACGTAACGTGTGTATTCATCGTCCCTGGCCCTCAATAGGACCATATATACCCAGGTTAGCAAAATGGGTGTCGACAAACCGATTAGCAAAATGGGTGTGGTCAAACTTTATTGGTCAAAATGCTAAATCTTAACTTATATATATTATGCTTTGGTGTCATTGTACCACTTGACACAGATAGTCTAGCGGGGTTAAAGACATCTTGGTGGGATTGCAACCCTTCCCTCTCTCTACATACATGTATCTGAAAATGCCTATAGAGTCCTGTTTACCAATGCATCAGTAAATACATTTACTTCCCAAAACTAACTAAATGACCAATAAAATAATTTATTTGATATACAGTATGTGACTGTCATGTGACTGCTATAAAAAAAATGTTTTTTTCCCATTGGATCAAGTGATTCTTATGTGTCATTTCTACATGGATGAATAGACAAATGGTTGATAACTTAAAGCTTGAGTGCTCCACCTTGTGGGTCAGATATGACATGTGACGCAGCAAGAGCCCATAAACCTCCCATTTCACATTAGTGTACTTGTTACTTGCAAAAACCACAAAGTGGTAACACTCAAGCTAGAAATATAGACAAGGACAAACCTGCATATACAGTACAGTGGCATACTTACATAGGAAAATTTACTGAGATTACGGGTTTCTGTCTGAAATAATTTCACGATAAAACTGCATGACCTTTTATGTGCATATATATGTATGACTCTACTAGTACTGAGGGTCATACATGTAGTGCACATATGACCATACTTATACTTAGCAACATATGTGTACATATATATGTACATATATATGTATGACTCTACTAGTACTGGGTGTCATACATGTGTACATGTAGTGCACATATGACCATACTTATACTTACATGTAGCAACATATGTGTACATGTATATGTACATATACATGTATATGTATGACTCTACTAGTACTGAGTCATACATGTAGATTCATAGATGATGTCCTTAAGTAATTTTTAAAAAAAAAGCAAACCCACAATAACCCTGCACACCCATAGAGCATAAGCAGCAGGTGGAGAGCCAGGAGTGTCTGAATTCAATTCAAATTTTTGAATGGGACTGAAATTAATGTCCCAAATTAAAGTCGCTAAAGTTAATACATGTACATAACAAGTATAGCTCTTTGTATTTTGCTTTATATCAGTGTAAGTACTTATGTAGGAAGTGGTGGTCCTATGTTAGCCTCCCAACCTTGTTTGCATGCTTTTTGGGTTTTGATGTCACTTGGGGTGAGATTGCTCATCTTTCTGGGAATATGTGGACAGATAACATCATAGTATTACATTACATATTGACATGAAGTTACATATTTCCAATTTCTACATATGTACTTCCTGCAGGGAGAGTAGCCACGGAGTTTAGTTTTTAGCAGGTTCAACAGAATGTCTTCTTTTACATACATTGTACATGTACATGTAATTGTATACATTAAAATTTTACTAACTGTTAGCTACTAATGTACATGTAGTATGTGTGTTTTTTACTGCCCATACACATATATGTACATACATACATACATACATACATACATACATACATACATACATACATACATACATACATATATACAAACATAGATACATACATATACATGGATACATACATATTACATGTACATATTACATGTACATATTACATATACATACATACGTATATACATACATACATAAATACCTGCATACATATACCTACATACACATATATGTACATACATACATAGATACATACATATATACAAACATAGTACATACATATCACATGTACATATTACATATACATACATACTTATATACATACATACATACATACATAAATACCTGCATACATACACCTACATACACATATACATACATGTACATACATATCTATGTATGTATGTATATATGTATGTACATGTATGTACATGTATGTATGTATGTATGTTTTTATGTATCTATGTATGTATGTAACTATGTATGTATCTATGTATGTATGTATCTATGTATGTGCACAAGACTCCCCATTTTGTCTTATGCCTTGGCATGCCTTGACTTGCATGATATAAATCAAGCCTTACAGGAAGTGATCAACATGCCCAAAAGACCTCCCATTGCACATTGGTGTACTTGAACCTGTTCTTTCCAGTTGTGTACACCACCTTATGTGATGTGCTTGCAGGCTCTAATTGTTCCACCTTGGGGTCAGAAATATTATGTGGTTAATGATACATGTATTCAATATGTGTTGTGTTTTTTTTTTTTTTGCAGGACTATTTCATTGAGATTAGTAATGATAATGAAGTATTGAGTGTTTCACAGAAGATTACGCCTCATATAGAAACCAGTGCAAGACAATGCCAGGTAACAACTGTACGTATGTATGTTGATCGTTATGTGTTCATCATCCATGAAATCAATATGTATTGCCACAGATGTATGCATGTGTGTTTAGGTTGTATGTGTATGTATGTGCTACAGTGCACGTATGGGTGAATGTGTGTGTGTGTTTGTGCTATAGTTAGGGTGTGTGTATGTGTGTAAACAAGTACAAGTACACATGTACTTGATAAGTTATTTGTATTAAAATAGTATTATCAACACAACGTACATGTAATCAGTTTACTATTCACTTTATTATGTTTATTATGATATACACATATACATGTGTACATTGTAGCATGTAATTCATGTCTCAAACATTACATGTACATATGTACCACTACATGTACAATTGTACATGTACACTAGGCCTGTGCGATAATCGCGATAGGTCGATAATTGCGAAAAGAAATTGTTATCGCGATAACGATAATTTCGACATTCTTATCGTGATAATTTGCGCATGCGCATACTGCTCACATGTGATCACACGTTGTTCAATCGATACACTTACAAGCATCTCATCGAGTAACGATGGCTTCTAATTTTGAATACCTACCTTTAGAGAAGGCCAAAAGTCCTGTTTGGAAATATTTCGGGTTTCTAGCACAAGAGGGGAAATTTCTGGAGCCGGATAAAACGAAGAGACAGACAGTTCACTGTGTTTTGTGCTGTCTTACAAAGGAAATACCACTAACTTGATTGTCCATCTGCAATACAAAGATGAATATGATAGTGTTTCGTCTAAAATAGCTACTAGTTCTATATGTCTGAACTGTCTAAACCAGGTCAGCGCTCAATAACAGAGGCATTTAAGAATCTTACTCCTTAATAATAATTTACCTTTTATTCATTGAATTGAAATTAAATAAATATGTTATTCAGTTATTCTTGAAATCAATTAATTATCGTGATAATCGTGATAGTTGGGATTATTATCGTGATACAGGTTTTTTCATTATCGCACAGGCCTAACATGTACATATATTCTTCTTCTTGACCTCCTTTTCCTCCTTTTGATATTTGTTCCTTCTAACTTCCTCTTCTTCCTTATCTGTTCCTTGTCTCCCTTAACTCTTCCTTCTCCACCTTTCTTCCATTAACTCTTCCTTCTCCACCTTTCCTTCACCTACATGTATTTCCATTCTCTTCCCATTCTTCATTCTCTTCCTCTTCCCATTCTTCATTCTGTTCCTCCTCTTCTTATACCCTTTGTATGACCCTCAGTACTAGTAGAGTCACACATATATATGTACATATACATGTATGTGTATGTTGCTAAGTATAAGTATGGTCATATGTGCACTACATGTATGACCCAGTAGAGTCATATATACATATATATGTACATATACATGTACACATATGTTGCTAAGTATATGTATGGTCATATGTGCACTACCCTCAGTGCTAGTACAGTCATACATATATATGATGTTATCAGAGATGTAGAAAGAAAGAAAGAAAGAAAGAAAGACACCTGAGGCAATGGAAAAATGAAAAATGAGAGTTGCCTCAGGTGGGATTCGAACCCACGACACTCTGTATTCCAGACAGATGCTCTACCAACTGAGCTACCAAGGCAGCTCAGCTGGCAGGGTCCGAATCAAACATCTCATACGCCAGTGAGAACAGGTTAACTTAATACTAGGCAGTAGGTGAGGCCGGGGTAATGAAACCACCAAAGACACCAACACCAAACCTAAGCATGTATACATGATGTTATCAGAGATGTAGAAAGAAAGAAAGAAAGAAAGAAAGAAAGAAAGACACCTGAGGCAATGGAAAAATGAAAAATGAGAGTTGCCTCAGGTGGGATTCGAACCCACGACACTCTGTATTCCAGACAGATGCTCTACCAACTGAGCTACCAAGGCAGCTCAGCTGGCAGGGTCCGAATCAAACATCTCATACGCCAGTGAGAACAGGTTAACTTAATACTAGGCAGTAGTGTACATCTACATGTACGCATGTGTATAAGTATGGTCATACATGTATATGTATGTGCAATACATGTATGACTCTCAGTACTTGCAGAATCATACATATATATGTACTCATATGTTGCTAAGTATAAGTACATGTATGGTCACACATGTGCATTTATGTACAATACATGTATGACTTTCAGTACTTGCAGAGTCATACATATATATATGTACTCATATGTTGCTAAGTATAAGTATGGTCACACATGTACATTTATGTGCAATACATGTATAACTCTCAGTACTTACAGAGTCATACTTGCGAGTTCTATGTGATATACTGTATATGAAGTATACTGACTATATTAGACACAAAAGAAAAAAGAAACCTTATAGATGATGAAGGCAGTGGTAGCTTTTCTGATATAGTTGATCCAACCAGTTGCTTGCGGTTGATTGTAAAGTAGTACATCTCTTATACTGGACGTACATAATTACTCTATTTAAATAGTGTCAATCTGTCCAAAATAACAGTGTATTATTGCATTTTGAATTGGGATACACCATGCTGATGAGACCCAATAGGTCGAAACAATCTGATCAGTGTATGATTGTCCATGGTTTGCCCTGAAAATGTCACATGTACACAAAATCAGTATCTACAAATAATTCCAACATGAGTCAAGCACTTTAAATGTGCTTAACGTGCTTTGAAAGCACTTTAAGCACATTTTTTGAAATGCTTGGAGAGTGCTTTGAAGCAATATTTAGCCACAAGCACTAAATTGTGCTTGTGCTTGTGCTTGCACTTAAGCACATTATAGCATTAGTGCACATTATAAGCACTTTTAAGCACAAAGGCTTGATACATTCATATTATTATTATAAATTTTTAATCAATACTGGTAATCAGTATGTGTAAATTCATTCACACTAATTCAGCTACTATTTCACATGTGGAAATAATTCTGCTATTTTCACATGTGGAAATAATTATTTGACAGCTGCTATTTTCACATGTGGAGATAATTCCTTTGACAGCTGCTATAAACATGTACCTGTATAATGTAGATGTACGTGTATTACATATACTGTACATATACTGTACATATACATGTAAATAGATGTATACATGTACATTGTGTATTTTGTATTTCAAATGAACTTGTACAGCAAAGAGTACTATGTGTTCTTTGTTGTACATAGCATTAAAATAGATAACATGTACACGTTCAAACTTTAGACAGGTACATGTCAAACTGTGGAAATGTACATGTTCAAACAGTACCCCTTTACTGGAATTGCTGTTTTTGGTTTGAAAAACGAGATGTACAATGTATGTGTATATTTATTATCTACATGTAAATGTACATGTATGTATTTTCAATACCTTTACCTGCATGTACAGATCAATACCCTTATTTTAATTTGAATTGAGCTCATGCTGCAGTGAGTACAACATCCTGCTATGAAGTAATTAAGCAAACCCACAATAACCCTACCACCCCATAGTTGATAAGATGCTGCAGACAAAAGTTTTGGCTGGGGCTCCCAAAATTTAAGCACAATCTAATAACACAAGTGTAGCTTTTTGTGTTTTGCTTTATAGCAGTGTAATATGTTATAATATCACTATGGCTCATATTTTATTAACCCTGTATGTATGTATGTCATTAAGTTAGTCTTTTATCCTTCATTAACCTTATGATATTAAAGTATACTCTATAGAGTTATAGTATAATTTCTATAATTATGTTAAAATAATTTAGATAATGTATATATTAGCTAGGGTCAAGGAATAATTCAATATATTGCATTGTATTGCATGATTTTGGACTGCCAATATTATGATCCACTTTTGTTACTAAACTACAATAATCATCTACGTGTATATGTATCCCTACTGTGACACTATTTATGTCACATGTACATGTAGTGTGCATATTTCTTACTGCCCATGTATACTGTTCCCATGTTGACTGATAATGCATAAGTACTAGGGCTGAGACGATTAATCAATTAATCGATCGGTATTGAAAATTCTTATGATTATCAATTATAATTCTGTGATATTGATTGTGCTAATTATTCCAGAAGACATATTTTCAAGCATGTGACGGCAAATGATGTACAATATGGAAGCCTTTTTGATCTCAAATGGGAGGAGTTTCCTGTATTAATTGACCTAATTACTTCTGCTGATTTTAATCGATTATCGAAGTTAGTGATAATCAATTTCAGAATCTCAGCCAGTTTCCAGCCCTAATATGTACATACTAGTTATGAATATGCTAATTACCCAAGAGAGAGAGAAAAAGATCAGATTGGGAACTCTCCTGACAACCAGAATTTAAAAAAATTGAATTTATTTTTAACTGAACTATGTTATACCTAATTATAATGAAGATAATAATTGGCTATTGGGGAATTGTGGATGATGCATTAAATTTAGGAAAGTATGTAGTCAGAATCTCAGCCTGTTTCCAGCCCTAATATGTACATACTAGTTATGAATCTGCTAATTAACCAAGAGAGAGAAAAAGATCAGATTGGGAACTCTCCTGACAACCAGAATTTAAAAAAATTGAATTTATTTTTAACTGAACATGCTATACCTAATTATAATGAAGATAATAATTGGCTATTGGGGAATTGTGGATGATGCATTAAATTTAGGAAAGTATGTAGTACCACCCAAAAATTACTGTCACTATGGTGTCAATTATCATTTTAGTTATACATGTACACATATGTTGCATGACCTTCAGTACTAGTAGATATACATGTATGACAAATATGGTCATGAGTGTCTCAATAGCAGTTACTAATTGAGTAGACGGAAGAGCTGTCTATCTATTGGTCTGCAGGTATAAGCCACAACAGCAAAATTTAACAGCTTCAAAGTTCAAACTTCCTTTACCAAGCTGAAACTTGAATTTTTGAGAGCCTTATATAGGTTTGTTATTATGAGTGATGATGTGTGCTGAGTAGTAATTGGGTATTTGATATTGTCTCGTAGGTTTGCTTGAAGTTGTGCTTAGGAAAGATTATGATTTGCTAATGGTTGAGTCAGAATCACAGGTTACTGATTCAAAATAACTTAGAATTAAGGGGATATACACTGTGCTGATGAGATTGAAACAATCTACATGATTGTACACAGTTGCCTTTACAATCAAATTAAATTATGATATTTTTTTTACAAAATCAAACAAACATTTCTAAACCTTCCACAAATTATGATTATTTTGTATGACACACTCATGCACACATAATAAGACACTTGGTTATGTGATTGACAAACCAAAAAAAATTAAAATTTTAGGATCAAAATTGTTATCCAGTTATTGCAAAAAATCTTGCCACAAAAATCCATAAATTATTTGTGTTATTACGAGGTGCTCGTCGCCTGGAGCACAATGGCATTTTCTATGGCAATCTTTTCAAATATTGGTTCTATAGCTGTGCATAGAAATTTCACATGCGCTTCAGAAATATTTTCATCCACAAATGAATGCGTCCAAATGATATTTAGAGAATCTTGGACTTGGTTATATTCAATCTTTAAATAATGCCATTCCGACATATCTGTCAAACAATGAATGACATGTGTGAACGTTTTCACGCAGTAATATGCTTGTATCATCACTTCACATATATAGTAAGAATTTATGTCTTTGTAGCTCAAAGGTATTTGGGGTTTGTATTCATAAAGAACTATTGGTATCCTTTTCCCTTTCTGGGGTAAAAATAAACAGAATGACAATAACAAACTAATAAAAGCAGTACTTACCTTGTCAATAAAAATTGCAGCTACATCGGCTGCATAGTCAGAGCCGGACTTTCCAGTTGCAATTATTCGGTATTCATGGTCCACTTTTAAGCAAAATCTGGAATCTTGTTTTTTAGTGTACAAACTAGTTAAGAAATTATAAGTCCCAGCAGGGAACGGCCCAAAGCCTCCTTATAGGCTAGATCAACTGTTATAGATTTGTATATATGTAACATTTCGTTAACAATTTCAAATGACGAGTTCACAATAATTTTTTTTTCATATTCTGTGGACTTGTATGTGTTCTGGAAAATATGTTCCAATGCAGTCAAATCATCAATGATATTTGATTCTGCCAGGAGTTGCTGATAAAGCTCCACTCTTTCTGTAAGGTTTAAGTGCAAACTCGGACTTAATACAGAACCATGGAGTCTATGAATGACTGTTTTCGAGGAACAGTAGTAGTAGTAATCTGCAATGAAAGTAAACACTATCACATACCACAACATTGGCACTGTGTTCACACAAGTTACTATAATTATGGTTGTCTATAATCACTGGAATGACCTTTACTTATAAATTTCGATGATTATTTAAAAATTTGTTAACAGGACATAGGTGTGTGCAATCTTACTGGGGCACATGTACATCCATACTCAGTGAATGTCACCTTCTGAAATAGCAAGACACACCTCAAGTAATTGTGAATCAGTCAAAGTTGTCAAGTATTTGTATATAATTATAATTGCCGAGCACCTTATGCGAGGCAACTAATCCGGGAGTGTAGTGAAATCTCGACCTTAGTTTGTATATATATATATATATATATATATATATATATATATGTGGTTCTGTCACGCTTAGGAATGCAATAATTAAATGTACGACCACAGGCACGTTAATTCATAGACCGCGTGTACTGTCGATGGCGTACTGCTCTAATGTAGAGACGAGTGAGGGAGCTACAGCACGCCTTCGACGCTTAGCTACACTGACAAAAAGAAGCAAAGTGCGGGAGCTACAGAAGAGCGAACAGAAACAGCGAGATCTAGATGAGAGTGAACGACAGGCAAGACAATCTCGTGTATGTTAGCATCATCGCAAGGATCACAAGATGACAAATCACTAAATTCTCTCTTCTTTCCTGCCATTATAAGTGTCACAGTCAAATAATTATACCATTGTGTGACTAAAACCACACCTTTCTGGATATTAATCGACTATAGTGTAGTGCGAACGGGCAGTCTGCGCATACGTATTCCTAGTTATAATTATATATATATGTCCCATCATGGTTTATAATCACTGAGCCTGAGGGGAAGATGATTATAAACCTGATATTGCTCAAGTGGGCATGACTCATGACTCATATATGTAACGCTAATAGGTCCTATATACAAAATATAGGACTAGAGTTTTGTGTCCGATTGTCATATATTCAGTATATAGGACTATTAGCAAACTATATTGTATGATGATGACACATCTCCTGCATAGTATACACTGAGTGGTCAGACAGGTCTATATTAAAAAATATAGACCTCCTCTTAGGTCTATATGCCTGTTTCTTAAACGTTTAGTTTAGTTTATAGCTAAAAGTATTTTAGGCTTACTAAAAGTGCCCATTAGTAATAGTTATAGTTAACTAATACATATATAGTGTTGTTTAGTTAACTATAATTATATATAATATATATATTATAATAAATATAGTGTGTATAAGGAAGGTGTTTGCCATGATTAAATTTGTCTATGCATGTTTCTATGAGATATAAATCATACACCTCCATTCTCTTATCCTGCTTTATCACACCCTCACAGTACCAACTGTTAGTACTGTGATCAAGACATGATTATATCTTCTGTAATGACAGTAAATGTTATTTTGTGTATATATGCTCACATGTTCAATCGACTTCATAATTGATTGTATTAACTTCTCATTCTCTCCTAACAAATCCAACAGCATCACTCATTGCATCCTCTCTGTATTTTTTATCAAGCAATCACAGTCTGGGAAACTAGGCAGCAATATGTCCACGAGTCTAAATAGAGAGGAGTATAATAATTATAATACATGCGTGTGTGTGTGTTAGGGATCACAAACTCACTCATCCTTTGTCATATTTTGTGGTAATTCTACATGTTTCAAATAGTGATGCCACATATGTTTATGTCTCTTGGGAGTTGTATGGGTTACTAAAGATTGAGGTGTACACATTACTACGAGGAGAGAGAGAGAGAAAGAGAGAGAGAGAGAGATTATGATACACATGCATAAGACAATTGGAAAACTGAGGATTCTATACAGTAACTATAACACACAAGGAACTAACCAAAATCTTAAGAGAGCTGTTCCAAACGGCAAAATGTAACAGATGATTGTAATAACAAGCTAGCTTGAGGAATGATCCAAAGTAAGAGACGGCACCAAAATAGAGAAAGAGAGGGAGGGAGAGAGAGAGAAAGATTATGATACGCATGCATAAGACAATTGGAAAACTGGGGATTCTATACAGTAACTATAACACACAAGGAACTAACCAAAAACCAAAAACCAATACCTTCAGAGAGACCGGTAGACTGTGTTAGTACCTTGAGACACTCAGAAACTTGACAGAGACGAGTTATACGACGGCGACGCATGGTTATTCCAAACCACGTACACCTCTTTATATATCAATGGAGGTATGATCATGTGAGTAATTGACCAATGAGATATATGTACACAGCTCTATCACACCCATTTTAGTTAATTTAATTATTTAATTCATTTAATTAATTAATAATTATTTATTTTGTGGTAATAAATATGCTACAACCTTATTTATTGTAAGGCCAACTGCGGACAATCTGAAGTATATGTATACTGATCAGATTGTTTCGACCTATTGGGTCTCATCAGCACAGTGTATCCCAAATTCACAATACATTGTGCAGAATGATGCAAAATGTATGTTTTATAATAATTATTATGAAAAGTTTCTATGTAGTACCATGTCTAGTACCTCCAGAGCTACTGGTAATAGACACTACTAGAGCTTTCACAATTGGACTGAAAAACTGAAATACTTACTATATGTTTCAGATGAGTCAGAAGATATATAACTTTACCATTTCTAGTACAGTCAGCACCTCCAGAATCAAAGTAGAATGTGCTTTAGTAAATGCAAGTAAATAACATAATTATATAGTAACATACATACATACAATCATACATGTACATACATATACATATGTGACAGTTCTTTTCATTATATATATAATTAGTTGAATATTCAACTAATTAATTTCTACGCTCAGTAACAAAGGACATTAAAAATGAGTTATCAGCTTATTGGAGATATAAAACTGTAAACAACTATAGACTACATGATGAAGTACAATGACTTAATAATAATATAACAGTCTAATAGTATACATGTGTGTTGGTAGACACAGGTCTTACATGCATACATACATACATACATGCATAGTGCATACATGCATACATACATACGTACATGTTGTTGTTGTTGTTGTGTTTCCACGGAGATTACTCTCCATCGGTAGGTCATTGCAAAGATCATATGAGTGAGTCACCTCATCACAGTGTCGCTATGGATTTGACGAATATGCTGCTTCATCCCCCTTGATGTTGTGAATGGTTTATGGCAAAGGAGACATGTGAAAGTCACATCTGGCATTTCTCGTCCTGTACATATACCTGTACTACGGATTTGTCTCATGTTTAATTCGATCATCTCTTTCTCTTGCACTATTCTTGTTTTTTTCCTCCAAGCCTTCCTGTAACATCCATCTCCACTCTCTACGATCTTTACATTTCTCTGCCCAATTTCTCTGCAAATAATTGAGTCCGTTTAGCTAGGATACAAGTGAAGAGCTTTCCTACAACTGATAGTAATGCTATACCTCTATTATTATCACAAATAGATGTATCACCTTTTTTTGGTATTGGTATAATAATTGCGTCTTTCCACTCTTTTGGTATTGTTCCACACTCAAAAACCTTCACGAATAGCGTATGGATAGCTTCAATCAATGACTGCTCATTCACCTCCTCATTTACATCAGCACCGTATACTAAGAGCTCAGCCAGAATGCCATCTGCCCCTCCTGCCTTCCGGTTCTCTCCAACATCCACATCTGCACTTCCCTTTCTTCAACACTATCTATAACTTCGTCACCTACAGCAGCATCCACATTCAACACTTCTGAGAAGTGTTCTTTCCATCGCTCCAGTATTGCATCATTTTCTGTTAACCAATCTCCCTTTTCTGATTTTATATTTGGGGAACGAACTCTATACTCATGGGGATTCCTCAACAACCTGATAAGGGAATATGCTTCAAAACTATTACCACATAAAAATGCTTCTTCGATTTCTTCTGCTTTCTTTTGCCACCATTTATTCTTAGCATTAACAATAACTCTCTTTGTCTCTGCCCGTGCCTGTTTAAATCTTAATAAGGATCTCCTTGTCTTCCTTAATAATGTCTGCTTCCATGCTTCATACTTCTTCTTCAAAGCCTTAGAAACAACTTCCTTATTATCTTGGAACCAGTCCTTATGAGATGGTTTAGAACTTCCAAGAACATCGTCAGCAGATGATTGAAGTGCTGACTTTAAGTGCTCCCACATCTCTTCTACATTCTGGCAATTCTGAAAATTCTGAAAATTCTTTAAACTATTTTGGATGGATAACTGAAACATAGACCGGGTTTCCCTATCTTCTAATAACTCTACATTATATCTTCTTTGTCTTCTTCTTTTTGGACCCTTATCACAAACTAGAGAAACATTGCTTCTTACTAGTTTATGGTCTGTCCAACATTCCGCACTCATCAGAACTCTGGTATCATGAATCATGCCTCTATCCCTCTGCCGTGTTATAACAAAATCAATCAATGACCATTTCTTGGTTCTTGGATGCTGCCAAGTTGTTGTGTGAACATCTTTATGTTTAAAAAGGGTATTCGTTATACACAATTCATTTACAGCACAGAATTGTAGCAGGCGTGAGCCATTTTCATTTTGTGCTTCTGGACCAAATGGTCTAATAACTGGTTTCCACAAATCCACCTTATTTCCGACTCTAGAATTGAAGTCTCCAACAACCAGTAAAATGTCATCTTTAGGTGTTGTTTGGAGCTCTTGCTCAAGAGATTCATAAAAGATCTCCTTAATTTCTTCACTTGATCTGTAAGTAGGTGCATACACACTAAACACTGTAATAAATCCCAATCTTGATTTACATCTAAGTTTAGGCGTCTTCATCTTTACTGGAATACGTACCTTTATAATACGTGAATTTACAGCTTTCCATTGCTCTCCTCCATTCTCCCATGCTCTTTTACAGTTACCACCAAGCATTATTCCAACACCTTCCAACTTCTCGTCACCTAACGGTCTACCAGAATACAAGAATGTATAACCATCAACATCTACTATGCCCTGACCAAGCCATCTGGTTTCGCTCAATCCAGCTAAAGCTATACCCAGGATCCTCAGCTCTTGGACAACTAGCTCTGATTTCCTTGGTATTGAACTTGAACGATCAGTGTTAGATACTAATGACCGAACATTCCAACAACCCACACACACACACACACACACACACACACACACACACAAATTCCTGTGGCTATGAGATTAAGTCAAAACATGTTGACCTTAAATGTCAGAGAACCTAACCTGGGCATGCCTGCCTAATTTGTAAGTAGGAGGTACACTTGATAATCAGAAATATATACCATCACATTATAATACATATTATTTTACAATTATATACTAATATTATAATATAATATATTGAACATGTCATGAGCTTTTAACCCTCACATAACTATGATTACACTGTTAAAAGTCAGGATATGAACACCAATCATAAATAGCCCAATTAAAAACAATAAGACTGCATTTATATATAGTAGTTACTAATAGGAAAATGGCTCAACAGTTATTATTTGCACATCAGGTGACATTGAGCCAATGACATTTAGTGATGTTTTAAACAACATAATGGTTATGTGTGAAGCTTTAGCTAGAAATGTCATGCTTTTATAACATTCTTTATAATGTGAAGAATGTTATGACACAAAATAACAATGCTATCCAGCAGGTACATGTACCAGAAATTGCTATCTACATGTCCATCTCTGATATTTCCCCATAAGCAGCAAATAATTACAAATAGTAACATAAATGGGGTTGAGGTTACCCACTATTTATCTCAACCATGCATGTCAGATGACACTAATGACGTCTAATGTTCTAACATTTTGCAAGGAAACAAAGAAAAGTATCCTGCATTTGCCAGGCTTTCATCACTCTAGCCATTCCAGCATCGTCAGCACCAGCAGAAAGGATTTGCAGCCTTTCCGAAAAAATATTTACAAATGTAGACTGGAGCGTTGTTCTTTAAGTGATGCTCTTTTTCAGAACTTAAATGTTGATTAGGCGTAATACTACATATAGTTATACATGTAGTTAGTATTTAGTAATTCAATTAAAAAGAATGTGTAAATGTGAGTTGAAGTTATGTATTTGTTCTCACTCAAGCACGAAATTATTGTATTCTATGGTTGTAATGGGACTATCCTTATATGAAGTGACAACTCGAGTAGTAGCCTCTGAGTGTGACTCTATTGTTCACATGCAGAGTGCCCCCCCAAATAATAAAGTGCCAAAAATTACCACCCTAAAAGACTCGGAATGAAATGGAATATATGTGCAAAGTTAAGTGAAATTTAGAGTAAAGGTTTACCTAAGGAAATTGTAAACCTACACATACCACATACATGTACATGAAAATATTATCAACACGGTTTTTTAAATGACGGTTTGGTGATTTTAGATTCAAACCATCAAATTAAAAATCACCAATTAATTCACGAATGCACAATCCAAACGTTTTCTTTTGTAACTTCTACATTTTACACAACATAGACTTTTAACGTACGTAGACAGAGGACCTTCTAAAAATGTCATAGATATTAAAATGTTAGTTGGAGGAAAGCAGCAAGGTGAGTGTTTGAAAGTGCAACTGTTGATATGCATGACATGATGTCTGACTACTCCACGAACAGCCAATATTTATTATCATCACCTATCCTAGATCAAACATGAGAAAGTCCAGCTGATATATTATATAACATATTATTATATTATACTACATGTATATTACATATTGTATATTACATATTGTATAACACACCCAGAGAGGAAGACTATATATCCTTACAAGGTGGGGCACTCATAGTTTACAGCTAGAAATTAGAACTAAACTTACATGTATTATGCGCATGCACAAACAGTTTAAGACACGAGTGTTCGGATTTGTGAGGATACGGATTTGTGAGGATACGGACTAGCGAGGGTCCACTGTAGTATTGATTTAGCTAAACCCCTTTCAGTAGCTGTTTATTTTCTAAGCTATTGTGGCTGCTTATTTTCTAAGTCATTGTGGCTGCTTATTCCATGGTGGCTGATTATTATTTTTCTAAGCCATGTTGCTGGTTTTTATTTTTCAAGCCAAAGTGGCTGCTCTAATGTTTAATGAAGCCATTGTGGCTGCTTGTTTGTTTGTTGTGTGTGCTATTGCTAGTATGCTAGGCTTTCATGTACATTGTAAATTTTGAGTCCTGAAAGAGCAAATATTGTTTCTTTTTGATATCAAGTTTAATATGCTTCTTGTACAAAATGACTAAATAATGAGCTAAGCATTTGATTTGGAACCATAAATCTGATATTCCCTGAGCCAATCACATACATGTATACACAATGTATAATGAGTATTAACTTACTACTGTTAGTAGATGGCTGCTGTCCATCACGAGAAATCAGTTTCAGCTACATGTATAAATAGAAAATATATACAAGTACAGGTACATGTACATACTCTTACCAATAATAATGTAAATATACATGTAGTATATGTCAATAAAATGTCGCCATACAATAACAGTAATTACACTATCAGTAATTACTGTCTCACATTGCACACCAATTACTATCAAAACTACTGTAGTAAACTAATGACTAATTAATGGTGCCCTTCTATTGACATACAGTGTATAATCAAGGTACAGTACATACATGTACCCCAAAAAAACCTGTTCCAGGTGCAAGAATGCTATAAGGCAAAACAGGTTCACAATATTTATTTTTAACTACTAAAATTTTATAATTGTCATTTTTTGAGTATTTAACTACAATGAAAGTTTGATGAAAACACCATTCAGTAAATTGAACAGATATATGGATCAAAATATTTAATTTGGATGTTAATAATGAAAATAGATTTCGGATAATCCGGATATCTGTTACAGCACTAATACATGTATATACATGATTATACTGTAACTAAATAACTTATACATGTATACTATAGTATATATCATAAGGTTAAATACATGATTATACAGTAACTCAATAACTTATACATGTATAAGTTATTGAGTCACAGTATAAGTACATATATATATGGTTAAATACCTGTAACTCAATAACTTATACATGTATATATAGAAGTATCTTGAGGCTGAGCTCCCATGTACATGTAAATAATACATGTAGTTACATGTGTTACATACCACTAATTCTTCTTTTCTTTCATCCAGCCATTGAACTTCATCTATTTCTAGTAACTACAATGTAAATGAATAAAACAAATGTACATGTATATCATAAAGTCATTCACGTTCATCTTGACCTCAGGAAAATGTACTACATTTATGGAATTAAACTATACACTACATGACACTAGTGTTATTTTAGTTTGGCAATAGTTACCACTTTTAGATATACATGTACGTCTAGTTTCTTGCAATTTAGTTATAGTTTAAAAAAAGGGGTTTTAGTTTTAGTTGACAACACTTATTATTGGCCATTTTTCATTTTGTTATAGTTATTGCAACAGACTTGTAATTTAGTTAACTAAAAGTCAAAATGCCTTACTAAAAGAGATTTTAGTTATAGTTAAGTAAAACAACACTAGTTTGTACATGTACATGTAAATTAGTTTAGAGTTTAGTGTCACATGTTATTACATGTACATGTACATGTATATGGACACTCAGACACTTATACAAATACATGTATGTACACATGCTCTATTCACATGTACATTGTGTACATGTACATGTACATGTATGTATATATATGTGTACCTTTGTTCCTTTCTTTTGGTATCTACGTTGCATGAGACCAGATACAGAGGAACAGTTTCAGGAGTACAGTAACTACATGTACTTTAGTGATGATAATAAACCTGGAGGAAGATATGTACAAAGATTAGAGCCTAACGTTTCTCAATAATAAATATAAAATACAAGTATATATAACTCCATCTACACACAAATTTTTGGAGGCGGAATGGTCTGGTCTGCTTAGCCTAATTGTAGTAGTTGTGCCCTGTTACCAACAGTTTATCGAATCAAATTATATTTTTACTATGTTATGTCAGGAAAGAAAATGGTTTCCATGCTTCAAATTTTAAGAAACCTGCTTCTGATGTTCACACTAGAGTAGTGTCTATATACATGTAGTTTTATGTGTAGGGATGACATTGTCGTAACTACTGATAAACAATTCATATTGTGAGCATCATGGCTACTGTTTCCAGACTTTCAGGCTGCAGTGAACACTGACCACAGTGGCATGGTAATTAGTAGGCCTTTAGTAAAGTTTAAAAAATTACCAATGACGAAATTTTACTAAACTACAATAATTAAAGACTACTTCACATCTCTTTATCCATCTACATGTATATGTATCCCTACTGTGATACTCATAAATACGTTACTTATATATGTATTTTATACTAAGTCACTTTATTCTTACAGGAAGTAACTTCGAAAGAGACTCCGAAATCAGTGGATAACCATGTATGTCTATGTGTCAGTGGATAAACATGTATGTCGAAATTTTCTGCCATATTGCTGACCACTAATGTGCTGACTAAGCATGCACGTGCACACAATCTCACATTTTTACGCATGCTTTGTTCGAACGGAAGTGAAATCAACAGTACGATCAATTTCGTACTATGGTCGTACTAAACGTTAAGTCATATACTGTAAGTTAACTTGTACCTGTAAGTACCATACAATCAAAATATTAATATGTAGCAAAATTACATAAAGTTTTCACGTTATGCTGTATATGTCAAACACTTCACTCATTTATAAATAATTTTAAGGTGAGTTCTTTACAATGACAGTTATATCAAATACCCAAATAAATTGACCATCCAATTTAACAAAATGACCAGTCAAATTATGTTATGCCCAGGCAAGTTGTCCAGACAATATTTGATCTCTTATTTCTGACTCTGTATTAAAATGTAAAACGTATTTGGTAGGCGGACGTTTCATCATCTTGGGCTTCAAAACTCTCTTTACTTCATCTATCATCTTTAACGGATGACCTGATCATCCTAGTAAGGCAACCATTTTCGATAAACTTGCAGATAGACTTATGCATTCCTATATACCTGGCTACAATACAACCCTTCTTGTTCCAGATTCTTCTGTATAGTTGGGGGTATAAAGAGTAAAACACATACTGCAGTGGCAGATCTAGGGGGGTTTCTTTGGTTTCAAATTGAAAAAATTGTAGTTTTTTTTTTTGTGTGCCACACCCACCAGCATGTTGTAATAACAAACAGTAGTGCTTCTAGTAAAGATGATAAGTAGATAACTAACTATATACCTACAATTATACTACATGTGTACTTCAGTAATGATGTTGCTAGTCTGCAAAAGTCTGATGTAACTGAATCTGAATGATTGCCATTAGCAGTATTGGTCAGGACTATAGTGAAGTCTGGTTTCTTCTCATATTCAGTCTGGTCATAGATATTATATCTATGGTCTGGTTGTGAATCTGATGCTTGTATTTCATCAAACATTTAGTATAATAAATCATGATAGCTAGCGCTAAGTTATTAACTGATAGCATACCTTTCCTGAACTGTAACTTAGTGCCCGAATCGCTAAAGAGGAAGTAAAATTGTTGACCACACCTATCATATGCGCTAAAAATTTCGCACGCTTTGCGCACAATTATTTTTAGAAACCACCTTTCTAAATTTCTACATCCGCCACTGTACTGTAGTAGTATAGAATATACTGTTTCTTGTAACCATAACTCACAAAACAAAGTGTATAATTATAGAGAAAAAAAGTATCCCTATGATTGCTTTATGGTGTCCAGCATTCAGTAATCATGGCTGACTTTATTGTGCCTGAAACACAACAGCCTATTATAGTTATTATTTTGATTATCTACTCTCTTTACCTTTTAAAGAATCTTGTAGAACTTTAGGAATATATTCCAGGCAGAATAGTCAGCTAGCAGTTCCAGTTTCTAATTCTATGTACATGTAAGCTACAAGCAGCTTTCTTTCTGCTGAGTTCGAGCGCGCGTTCTATTCGTGCCATGCCCATTAATTGACTGAGCCCCCGGAATGACGCAACTTCCTTAGCTACATATACAACGCATACTCACATAAGTGACACAAGAATATATATATATATATATATATATAAACATACATCCAACCCGTGGGAAAGCAATCATAGGGATGGCCCTAAAACTTGAAAAACTGCTAAATCATGTCAACTGAGCAGTCAGATAATTTTGATTGTGTGAGTTTTTACTTGTGCAGATTGGACAAGGCATTTAAACACTGTTTGAATGGTTTTAACAGATGCTCTGTAAAATGCAATTCAATAAAGCTCGATACCTAATGCCTTTCAGGAAATATATTGTATTACTTATGACACACCCCTTTGTGATATTACATCCTCAGGGGTGTTCTATTATGTATATATATTATATACAATATTATACATGTATATATATATATATTATATATATATATATAATTATATATATATATATATATATATATATATATACATGTACATTGTATAATATAAATATTACAATAAATATGTCATGTTTCAGAGGTCTACATACATCTGTGCTGCTACAAGGTGTTTGGCAGGTTTATATCACCAAATGGAAACATGTTATATCAGAAGTCATAATAGAAACTGATATGAAACACGGTATACTATACATGAACGGTCAAGATAAATCCATGCATAGCAAGATAATTAATATTTTAATATATATATATATATATATATATGCTAATAGGTCCTATACTGAATATATATAGGACCCTCGTTTTGTGTCCTTGGATGTGATGTCACCCTTGGACACAAAACTAAGGTTATATACATGTATATTATTATGGATGTGATGGCTGGGATATTTCAACTGTGTGTTTTGAAAGCTCACTGAAAAGTGAGTTACTTACCAGTAGCGAAATAGGTGCAGCCATTCAAGTAGGTTTTATTGTATCGGGCTGTATGCATGCAACCTACTGTAAAGTACTAAAGCTGTCCCTTGGACTTGATGCCGTTCGTACGGATAAATTTTACTCAATCATCACAAGAATGTACCCTGTAGTGAAGGAGATGGTTGACGAGATGTGTGAGGAAGCTAAAGAAGAGATGAAGACAATGGATGAACACACTCTTGGCTCGTGGAAGCAGGCAGTAACGAGTGCAGACGCAGCATGGATGACACGTGGCTAACTACTACCGTGCCTTTCCAGCAGGGCCTTTCCACAACACTGCATATAAGCCTATGAAGAGTGTGCTGAGATCACTGTAAACTGTTGTGGGGGCTACTGTTAGTTCTCACATCAGTTACGTAAGTAGTGTTGTTTTAGTTAACTAAATCCCCTTTCAGTAAATAACTACCTAGTGTATAACTAAAGCTTTATGGCCTATAAATGGACACTTTTTGAAGTTAGTTTGTGGCATACTGTAACTGTAACAAAGAAGTAGTCATTATCGTCATACTAAAACAGCACTACTGATTTAAGCAAGCCTCACTCTTACTCTGTATTTTACATTGAGGGACTAAATAATTGTTGTTTACCTTTTTTTGTTTGAGTACATGTAGGTGAAGAACAAACAAGCAAGTGGACACAAAGAAAACCATGGTATTTTAATATTTCTACTATTACAATTGTAAATAGGCTAACTATGAAAAGCATTGAAAAAGTGCATATTATTAGTCCTCAGATGATATGTATGTGTGTAGTGTACTCGAGCCTACACCTGATATGGACACGTTATGATAAATTATATACACGGACTATAGTATATACATGTATAAGTTATTGAGTTACAGGTATTTAATCTTATTATATTAAACTAGATACATATACATGTACTTACTGTGACTCAATAACTTATACATGTATTAGTTTTTGAGTTACAGTATAATCGTGTATTTAACCTTGTGATATTAACATATATACATGTTATTGAGTTACTGTATAATCATGTATTTAACCTTATGATATTAACCTTATGATATTTTCTGTTTTGAGTTTTCAATCTCTGGTTAAAATAGAAATGGAACTCTGTTTCAAGAAGCAGAAATGTGCTGTAAAAAAGCTCAATTTTCTCAATGTGCACACAGTCCCTTCCAAAGCGTTCTAAACCCCTCCCTTCTATGACCAAGGTGCTTAGCATTGGCCACAAGAGGCAGGAAACCCTTCCAAAAATTCAAAGGTATAGGTTCTTTGTCTATTTCGTCATCAGTTCTTTTCTACTTTACTAAAAGACTACTAATTACCTTGCCACATTAAAGTGGGTGTGGTAGCAAAGCTTTGAAGTTTTTTTTACAGGTAAAGTTACACAAGGTGCACTTACACTGTATGTACTAAGCAGCATCTCAACTGTGAGTTGCACTTATACATGTACTTGCAACTAGTGTGAATTTGGCTACATGTATATGCAAACTAAATTTGTGTCCAAATTACCATGCCTTATGTTATATACATACCTTATGTTATATACATGCCTTATGTTATATACAACTCATGTTATATACATACCATGCCTTATGTTATATACATACACCGTACAGACAAACATAAAAACTAATATGTACACGCAATGTTATATTATATATATATATATATATATATAGCTACATATATATTAGGGCTGAAATGAAGGTTGCAAAACAATATTCAAAGCAATAACAAACAATATTCAAAGGTTCGCATGTATTTTTATCAACTATTATTGCTTTATAACAAGCACTAGTCTTGTTCCTGTCACTGTTTCTACTTGGATTCAGCATTGCTGGACTGAGAAATGAGACAAAGGCAGCCAACAACACAGCCTCAACTCTACAGGAACACACCCACATTCTTCACTAGAAGTGCACATATTCAAAATATCAAAGTGAGTGTGGCAAAGCTTTGAAGGTAGAAATTCAGCTAAAAATGTGCAGCAAACAAACAGAGGTTCGAATATTCAAACCTTTTACCCCACCTCGTATATGTATATAAACATATAATGTCATATATACAATGTATATACATACATTGGTTTTATAGGAATAATATTTAGTTACATATGTACCTTTTCTTTCTTTTGATGTCTAACTTCATTTAAATGCCTCATCTGTTTTTTTTTGTTTATCCCATTTTTTTCCAGAAAAAAGGTTAATCAATAATAATAATTATTATACCTTGTGTAATTCAACACAATCATGTGACAATGTGATTTTGTTGTCACATGACATTGACAACAAAATTTAACCATTTATTTTAGACATGCAAATTTTAGTTAATTAATAAAATAAAGGGTTCTTGAACAATTCTGAAAGCATAAACTCAGAGATAAATTTCGAAAATCAAAAATTTTAATAGATGTTAAGGAAAGGGTTGCTAAATAAATCTTTTTGTTGTTTTGTTGCAGTAGTTTGAAGTACTATTTCGGGAATCATTTTTATTGAACTTTAAAGAGTCAGAAATAAAAAGTGACAATTTAGATGAAGAAAATGTCTTTTGCTGTATATGTATATACTCAAAAAGAAATTTTAAGCTGATTGAATATCAAAAGTAGAAGGTAATCATGAAGAATCATCCAAAAAAGATGAAGCTGTTAGACATAATTTATCATTACTGAACAAATATATGTGTTTGCCTCACATTGATTCAGTGAACACAGTATGGCTTTCCCATCAAATTGCAGAGGGGTTGGGTCTGGTTATATGAGACTAGGAGCAGATTGTGTAATGCATGTAGGGGGTCTGAGGCATGTTGTCCCAAACCCCCACCCCACACATACACACACAGAAAATTTTGGATTCCAGGTTCTAGAGGCATCCATGATTACAGCAGCAAGCATTACTATTATTACAGAACACAGGGCTTGCAAATTTTACACCAAACCCCCAATGAACAGCTTATTACCTACATAACATAATATATATTATGTCTATATAGCCCTCTGAGAGGGTGTATAATGTTAGGTGTTTAGGATCAAGTATAATATACGGGCAGAGCAACGTAGCGATCTAATGAAGCCACAAGAGTATTTTACAAGTGTTCCACCCACCATTTGCGGATAGGTGTGGTGTTATTTAATCCCACTGTTTGACATTTACGCTGGGCCGATAGGCCCAGCGCTGTTCCTGACAAGCAGGGGGTGGGTCTGGGGGAGGGCGCAGCCCCCCCAGTTTAGGCCTCTTGTCGGTAGGGATATCATCAGCATGTTAACGCAATGTTACAACCTGCCACACCTATCGTGCATAATTAATAAGGTGACGAATCCGGAAGTGGTGGGTGGAACACTTGTAACACTCTTGTGGCTTCATTAGATCGCTACGTTGCTCTGCCCGTATATTATACTTGATCCTCAATCATCGGGACGTGGATATATTACAGCTCGTCCCAGCCACACCCACTAGTTTAATTGTTGAGCTAAGCAGCTCAGTGGTTGTGTCACTCGTATTTCTCTTCACTGATCTCTTGTTCTTCACTGTGTTGCAGAATAGTTGCATGGAATATTAACAATGAAAGAATAATGGTAGTTTCTAATTTGAGAAACTTTAATTTGCTGCTTTGTTATACACGATTCTACCCTGATTTAAAGGTACATTATACTCAATATTTAATGTAGTTATCATCAAGCTGTGTAATGCATTAGCACATTAGACATTAGTATCTATAGTGATCAGATCTAAAGATCTTTTAATTTGTAAACTAAATGTAAGGTGAAACTAAACAGATTTTTGCTAGTTTCTATGTCCATTCATCCCTAACTGGATTTCCTTTTAAATGTGCATTATACTGAATAACTCCATTAATTATGTGTCTCTCCAAACCCTGTTGCTCTCTGTATAATAGACTGGTGACAGTATTTAATAGTGTCAGAAAATAAGGATCTTTGGTGGTTTCTGTAATGAAGCTAATGATGTTTCCAAGTTTGTATATTCCAATCACCCCCTCACTGAATTAGCTTTTAAGTGTGCATTATACTGAATAATTACATAATGTTTACCCAAGCCCTGTTGTTCACTATATCTCGACTGGTCACAGTATTTAAAGCGACGAAAGCTAAGGATCTTTGACAGTTTCTAATAGCAACAGAAGATAAATCTTTGGTAATGAAGCTAAGGATCTTTGCTAGTTTCTATATTCCAATCATCCATAACTTCGTTAGCTTTTAAGTGTGCATTATATTGAATAATTACATATGTTTCTCCAAGCCTTGTTGTTCACGTGTATAATGGACTGGTAACAGTAATTAATAGTGATGGAAAGTAAGGACCTTGGGTAATAAAGCTAGGATCTTTGATAGTTTCTACATAATTATTCTAATCAACCCTAACTTCATTAGCCTTGTTGATAACACGTATAATAGACTAGTGACAGTATTTAATAATCACAGAAAATAAGGATCTTTAGTAATTTAACTTATGAATCCAAAAAGGGTGCATTATACTATTTCATTGTATGTTTCTCCAAGCCCTGTTGTTTTCTGTACCTTCGACTGGTGATAGTATTTAATAACAACGGAAGATAATCATCTTTGGTAATGAAGCTAAGGATCTTTGCTAGTTTGTATGTTCCAATCATCCATAACTGGATTTCCTTTTAAAGATGCATTATAGTATTTAATTGTACGTGTCTCCACGCCCTGTTGTTCACTGTATCTCGACTGGTCACTGTATTTAAAGCGACGCATTTTTGATAATGAAGCCAAGGATCTTTGCTAGTTTTTATGTTCTAATCTTCCCTAATTTAGATTTCATTTTAAAGGTGAATTATACTAAATAGCTCCATTTAATTGTATGTGTCTCCAACCCCTATTGTTCACTGTATCTTTGACTGGTGACAGCATTTAATAGTGACGGCACGTAAGGATTTTTGGTAATGAACCTAAGGATCTTTACTAGTTTCTATATTCCAATCATCCTTAATGTGAATTTGGTATGTGATACTCAATAATTACATTTAATTGCATGTGTTTTCAACTCCCTTTTTTCACCATAAAATAAAAAAACAGAAATTAAGGATCTTTGGTAGTTAAGTTTAAGTAACGAAGATAAGGATCTTTGATCATTTCTGTATTCCAATCATCCATAACTTCATTAGCTTTTAAGTGTGCATTATACAGAATAGTCTCATTTAATTTTTGTTGTTCACATCTATATATAATAGACTGGTGACAGTATTTAATAGTGAAAGAAAGTAAGGATCTTTGGTATTGAAGCTAAGGATCTTTGATAATTTTTACATATTCCAATCAACCATGACTTCATTAGCCTTGTTGGTAACATGTATAATGGACTGGTGACAGTGTTTAATAATGACAGACAAGTAAGGATATTTGGTAGTTTAAGTAATGAAGCTAAGGATCCTTACTAATTTCTATGATCCAATGATCCCTAACTTGATTTTCTTTGCTAGTTTTTATGTTCTAATCATCCCTAATTTGGATTTCATTTTAAAGGTGAATTATAGTGAATAATTACAATTTATATTTGTCTCTCCAAGCCCAATTGTTCACTGTATAATAGACTGGTAATAGTATTTAATAGTGATGGAAGGAAGATAAGGATCATTGGTTAAGGATCTTTCTTGGGTTTTTAGGTTTTAATCATCCCTAATTTGATTTCATTTTAAAGGTGCATTATACTGAATAATTGTGTGTCTCTCCAAGCCCTGTTGTTCACATATATAATAGACTGTAACAGTATTGAATAACAACACATTAAACTTAGCTACAATAATTACATGTCTTCATAGTATCATAGAGTGTCACATAATTTCATTTAAGGATCTTTGACATTTCCTTAAGTATCGATTTATCCTAATTTGATGCTCTTGTCAACTCATTTGATTGTGTATGTCTTCAACCCCTGTTGTTCTCTGTATGGAATATGGAAGGTATTTCATAGTTTCTAAATCACAGCTAATTGTCTTTGCCAGTTCATTCATCCCCTGTTTTCTATGTTCTCTGTTAGTTTTTCTCTTGCAAATATTTATCTAGTGTCAGTTTAAAATGTTGTTTTAAATTAAATTTTCTAGCTTCTATCTGGAATCATCTGTTAACTAGAGGTTCTAAAGTCAGCTGCTCTTTTATTGAAGTAATGGTTACTTTGATGGATTGTTATGCCATGTTGTGATGGAGTATTAAAAGCAAACAAGCTTTTTCTATCATGAAATGGTATGATAGCCCAACAAATAACTAAAAATATTCAGAATTACAACACTTCAGAACATTCTTTGTGGTACAGAAATGCATTTATAAATTACGTATGTGAAGTCATGCACTAGTTAAATACCATTTTTAAATTAAAGAATCTATCCATTGTATGTGTGTGAGCACTATTGAATCATTTGTGTTTATCTTTCTCTCCATCTGATATTTCTTCAAGCCTTCCATAATTATATTTTGATCTCTTCATCAAATGTCACTCATAGTTTTCTACTTTAACATAATTGTTTACTAAAATCAACATCCATAGGTCTACACTAGGATACCCTTTTTCTAGACTTGCAATGGCAATAATTATTCTAGCTAGTTTGTGGAATAATGTATATATATTGCAGTGAAAGTAGGTAAAAAAAATAGCAAACAGAGTAGACTGAACTCAATGATTACATTTAATTGTATGCATTTTCAACTCTTCTTGTTTGCTGAATATTAATCATAGTCTGGTGAAGAACGACTGGACTTTGAGACACACACACAATTACTGAATGTAAATATTGAGTATAAAGTTTCACGTTTACAAAATAATCAAGTTTGGAATGATGAGAATATAGAAACCAGTAATGATCGCTAGCTTCAGTTTAGAAACTACCAAACATCCTAAAATTCAGTCACTATTACTACTGCACTTTATCACAATCAGATAAAGTGACATAATATTAGGATCTTTGGTATTTTCTGAAATTAAAGGATCTAATATGTCGTTTCTCGTGACATTATAACCAACCTAATATATGCCAATTGCTTCAGTAGATACGATTTCATGGATTGTGATGGTCTCAAATATGTAGTTTATGTACAAAGCTTATTATAATCCAAAAGTGAATCCTGGAGCAGAATGATTAAAAGTGGGTGTAACTTGAAAACGATACATCAAAATATGAACTCAATACATAAATACAATACAATACCATATCAGTAAGTGGAGTGACAGTCAGGGGTTTACTTTCTGATTTCATGATTTGAGTAACATTCAGAAGCAACCCTTTTCAATCATATATAACTTCAGCTCCGGCAAAAGTATGAAATTAGAAAGTAAATGGCTGACAGTAGTTACAACTTCTGACATGGATACCCTGATTTCATATATTCGGACCATGGTTTTCTGCTTATTATGTATGTACCACTTATAATTTGGGTGTTGTGCCCATAAGTGCTTAGATATTCACAGTGTTTTCGAGGGTTTCTCGTGGCATTAGAACCAACATAACATATACCAATTGCTTCACTGCAAAAACAAAATTGTTAAAATAACTCTTTAATTGGTTAGTACAGTTGCGAGGATTAACAAAATGTCAGTTATTCAGGTTATTAGCTGTCAATTAGTCAGTTATTCAGATTGTTATGAATTCACACATTCTTAATACCATTTATTCCAATAGTTGAAGCAGTATAATTATAGTGCATATTTTGACATTTTATGTATTGTTTTCAAGTTACACCCACTTTTAATCGTTCTGCTTCAGGATTCGGCTTCACTTTAGATCCTTTAATTTCAGAAAACACCAAAGATCCTAATATTATGTCACTTAATCTGATTGTGATAAAGTGCAGTGGTAATAGTGACTGAATTTTAGGATGTTTGGTAGTTTCTAAACTGAAGCTAGCGATCATTACTGGTTTCTATATTCTCATCATTCCAAACTTGATTATTTTGTAAACGTGAAACTTTATACTCAATATTTACATTCAGTAATTGTGTGTGTGTCTCAAAGTCCAGTCGTTCTTCACCAGACTATGATTAATATTCAGCAAACAAGAAGAGTTGAAAATGCATACAATTAAATGTAATCATTGAGTTCAGTCTACTCTGTTTGCTATTTTTTTTACCTACTTTCACTGCAATATATATACATTATTCCACAAACTAGCTAGAATAATTATTGCCATTGCAAGTCTAGAAAAAGGGTATCCTAGTGTAGACCTATGGATGTTGATTTTAGTAAACAATTATGTTAAAGTAGAAAACTATGAGTGACATTTGATGAAGAGATCAAAATATAATTATGGAAGGCTTGAAGAAATATCAGATGGAGAGAAAGATAAACACAAATGATTCAATAGTGCTCACACACATACAATGGATAGATTCTTTAATTTAAAAATGGTATTTAACTAGTGCATGACTTCACATACGTAATTTATAAATGCATTTCTGTACCACAAAGAATGTTCTGAAGTGTTGTAATTCTGAATATTTTTAGTTATTTGTTGGGCTATCATACCATTTCATGATAGAAAAAGCTTGTTTGCTTTTAATACTCCATCACAACATGGCATAACAATCCATCAAAGTAACCATTACTTCAATAAAAGAGCAGCTGACTTTAGAACCTCTAGTTAACAGATGATTCCAGATAGAAGCTAGAAAATTTAATTTAAAACAACATTTTAAACTGACACTAGATAAATATTTGCAAGAGAAAAACTAACAGAGAACATAGAAAACAGGGGATGAATGAACTGGCAAAGACAATTAGCTGTGATTTAGAAACTATGAAATACCTTCCATATTCCATACAGAGAACAACAGGGGTTGAAGACATACACAATCAAATGAGTTGACAAGAGCATCAAATTAGGATAAATCGATACTTAAGGAAATGTCAAAGATCCTTAAATGAAATTATGTGACACTCTATGATACTATGAAGACATGTAATTATTGTAGCTAAGTTTAATGTGTTGTTATTCAATACTGTTACAGTCTATTATATATGTGAACAACAGGGCTTGGAGAGACACACAATTATTCAGTATAATGCACCTTTAAAATGAAATCAAATTAGGGATGATTAAAACCTAAAAACCCAAGAAAGATCCTTAACCAATGATCCTTATCTTCCTTCCATCACTATTAAATACTATTACCAGTCTATTATACAGTGAACAATTGGGCTTGGAGAGACAAATATAAATTGTAATTATTCACTATAATTCACCTTTAAAATGAAATCCAAATTAGGGATGATTAGAACATAAAAACTAGCAAAGAAAATCAAGTTAGGGATCATTGGATCATAGAAATTAGTAAGGATCCTTAGCTTCATTACTTAAACTACCAAATATCCTTACTTGTCTGTCATTATTAAACACTGTCACCAGTCCATTATACATGTTACCAACAAGGCTAATGAAGTCATGGTTGATTGGAATATGTAAAAATTATCAAAGATCCTTAGCTTCAATACCAAAGATCCTTACTTTCTTTCACTATTAAATACTGTCACCAGTCTATTATATATAGATGTGAACAACAAAAATTAAATGAGACTATTCTGTATAATGCACACTTAAAAGCTAATGAAGTTATGGATGATTGGAATACAGAAATGATCAAAGATCCTTATCTTCGTTACTTAAACTTAACTACCAAAGATCCTTAATTTCTGTTTTTTTATTTTATGGTGAAAAAAGGGAGTTGAAAACACATGCAATTAAATGTAATTATTGAGTATCACATACCAAATTCACATTAAGGATGATTGGAATATAGAAACTAGTAAAGATCCTTAGGTTCATTACCAAAAATCCTTACGTGCCGTCACTATTAAATGCTGTCACCAGTCAAAGATACAGTGAACAATAGGGGTTGGAGACACATACAATTAAATGGAGCTATTTAGTATAATTCACCTTTAAAATGAAATCTAAATTAGGGAAGATTAGAACATAAAAACTAGCAAAGATCCTTGGCTTCATTATCAAAAATGCGTCGCTTTAAATACTGTGACCAGTCGAGATACAGTGAACAACAGGGCGTGGAGACACGTACAATTAAATACTATAATGCATCTTTAAAAGGAAATCCAGTTATGGATGATTGGAACATACAAACAACCTTTTTGGATTGATCCTTAAGTCTGATCCGAAGCCTGAATTTGATGACCTTAACACCTCACTTATCACAAGGATACCGCAATAATAACTCTTATCTCCTCCCACAGTAATTAGTTCATAGATCATATCATTTAGAAATAAAGTGTAATAATTCGTCACCACTATTATCTAAGTCCATTCTACCGATAGACGTGCAAAATTTGTGTAAATACCATTTTTTATTACCGATAGACATACGAAATATTATTATAAAATGGAGGATTCTTTAACATCAACGCATCCAAGAACACTCTTTCTAATTCAAGGTAAATAAAAGTACATTTTGCAGATATGAAGTACAAACAAGATACATTAGCAAAATATCTCAAATATAATAGAGAGTTTTTATCCTAAAAATGTAAACCCATGATAAATTCCATTGTCAGAAATCAGAAAATTCAATAAATTGTTACAACAAAAGTAATGACTTATTTTTAAAAATCTCTCTATTTTTCTAATTGTATTTCTGCAGTAGCTTGCTATCTGAATTTCTATGTCAATACAATCATTCTTCATGACTTTATTACACTTCAAAGTTTGCAACATCGGAAACTTCTCTTGCAAATAACTCAAAAACTGAATGAAATTTTGATAGAGAGTATATTTATGCAAATATTCTTTGTAAGGTATAGAATTGAACCCTGCAGTAAAAAAAGAAAATCGTGACTTAAGTGCCCCACCCCCTAGAGGTAGGTTACATTTACATTGTAATATATAGGTTTAGAATGTATTATGCTTTGAATTTACTACACTTAGAACATACTATATACTCTTGCCTAGCTTAAACTACCAAAGACTGTAATAATTATCATAGTAACTACCTACAGAGTGTAGCCACTTATGCGGATACATTGTCATATGCATACCCCAAATGAAGTGATTCTGGAAGTCTCCTCTTTCTACAGTGTAGATTATAGCATGATATTCCCAGCAGACAAGACAAACATTCAATATTTAGAAAGTTTGTTACAGTCATTCGTGGAAGTAAGATGGCAGTTTCGTTGTAGCTAGGCAAAATCGTCGCACGAAGCACACAGAAAGTGCTTTTCGAATGATAACATAACCACGCCCACTTCTTGTATTGGCCAATTGGCGGAATTTTGAATTTCTACTGTTGTACTGACTTATGTCTTCCTGCGAACCATATCGTACTAGAACTTATTCTGACGACATCCGTTGGAAGGTTGTGTGGTTGAGGATAGCTCTAGGTCTCACTTGCAGAAAAATAGCAAGCGGTTTGTGTATTGGGTTTGGTACAGTCGTAAGGACTTTAAGGTTGTACTAGGGGGAGATGTAGTTGAAACTCCAATCGGTTTCTAGTTTTGCCAGTTTCTTGCTGCATACAATCTGGTTCCATTCTGTATTTTTTGGAAGCCACACCCACCCAGGGGTATAATTATTGGGCCTAAATGTTTTCACTGATAGTTTATTTTCAGAAACAGGTGGTTGAGAGGGCGGTGGGTGGGAAACAATGGCGGGGTAACTGTAGTTGGTCTCTGAGAAAGATTGGAGTTTGATAGTGTCTAGAAAGGTAAATTTTATGGTTTCAGTGAAAAGCTACAGAATTCAGCTTTCTTCAGCCTCTTGTAACTATAAAAGTAAAATGAATTTTCAGAAAACGGCTCTATTTGTTTTCTCAAAATACATTGTACTTGGTGCACGCCATGATTGGTGTGCATGGCTTTCGTGGTTTTGTACATATTGCGATTGGAAAAATGGCCATATTTCTTCAATTACAGGACAATATAAAGCTGATCAGAAGATATGAAGGTTGCTATTACACCAGGTTAGAGTCATTATATAATATTCTATTTTGAAACTGATTGGAGTCGCATCCGCCCACTCCCTAGTACCACCTTAACTCTTTGAAATAACTGGAGATGTTGTAAAAAGGGCAAGATCTAGTAGAACTGATATGCTTACATTAGATGATTATCACGAAATTTTCCTAATAGGGCTTGTGTCAGAGAGTACAACAATCCATTTACATGAACTATGCCAAGCAATATACTATGCAACAAATGTGCAAGTCTCAGTATCTACTGTATGTTGTGTTCTGAAAAGATATGGCTTTACTAGAAAACAAGTTCAAAGAGTGGCAATACAAAGATCAACAGTGGTGAGAGCATCTTTTATGGCCAACATGTTTCTCTACAATTGTGCATCTTTTTCGTAGATTGATAAAACTGAGAGTGACCGTAGAAACTTTCTTAGAAAGCATGGTTATGCTTTAAGAGGAGAGAGAGTAATCAAACACACATTTCTTTCACAAGGTAAAAGAATAAATGTCATTTTGGCTATTTCGTAGTGTGGTATAGTGTCCAAATTCCTAACTGAAGACATTATTAATATTGATACCAACAAGTTCTATGATTTTTTTTTCGTGGTGATTTACTTCCTTCCTTACAGCCTTTTGATGGATTAGCTACACACTCAATTGTGATAGTGGACAATTTGCAGTTCATCACAGTGAACCCGTGCTTTCAATATTAAGTGACTCTGGTATTGTAGTTCAGTTCCTTCCTCCATATAGTCCAGACTTAAACCCAGTGGAGGAGGCATTTAGTTATATAAAGTACTATCTTAAGCAACATGAGGATGTATTGGAAGCAAAAAATAACCCTCTTAGCTTAATCAATGCAGCTATTGCTAGTATAACAAGTCAAATGTGTAAACAATGGATCATTCATTTCGGATACTAACAATTCGTGATACTTAATTTATACATATATAATGCAATAATCAATCAATTACAATTGTTCAATGTCAAACATTTTTTTATCCCTCAGTTCGTCATACTGTTGTTGAGTAATCACTTCTTTGCTCAACAGATCATGCCACCTTCGGAGCTAGTCCATACACTGGGATCAAGGCTTAACTCAATTTTTGTTTTTTTTAGGTGAAGTTCCTAAAGTCTTATCTTTAGTAACATGATTGTTGTTACGACAAAAAGGTTTATCTGCATGGGGGGTCATCAAAAGAATAATGTTTTTAAAGTTGAATTAAATGGGCCCACGCACGTAATTGCTCAACTGTAAAATTTCCTGATTTTTTTTCTGATAGTTTGGTGACTATTTCATCCACTTCACTCATCTTTTGAGTTAAAAGTTCAGCTTTTGGTGTTGTAGTTATACCTAATGATTTGTTATCACTGTAACATGGTCGTTTAGCTGATGGTTGTTCTACGTCTTTCTGTGTTTCATTCTTTAGACACCATAGCATTATTTCTTTTTTCCCCCCATATATTTTGTACATATCATCAACATTAGCATCAGCTTCCCTTTGGCACCATGACCAAGTTCAATGTATCCCACTTGGTTATTAACATTCTACATACATGTAGCAAGTGAAGGACTTGTATCAATATACTGACTGTATTACTGATAGTAATATGCTGGATACAATTATTATGTATATTGATGTGTAGAGTTTTATTTCAATTGATACACTACAAAAATGTTTTAACCCTTATTTGGTTACTGGAGTTTGAATGCATAATAAATATTATGCTTGTGAGGTATAAATTCTCATTCAATTATCTGTGGAGAACAAAGTTATTTGTTGACAAATTCCACAACTTTGTACTTATAATAACAAATAATAAATAGCAAATAGATTTTTTAAAACATTGGTGTATATACATATATATTATATATATATAATATATATATCCCGATACGGCAAAACATCAAAGTAAACCACAGGTTTATAAATCAGATATAGCATCTTGTGGTCAGATAAAAAAAAATAAAAAAAACAACGCTTACCTTCTCCAAAGTGCTGAAAAAAGGTAGGAGAAACATCAGACATCAACAAAGGTTTTGTCTTTCGTGAAATATATTAATTATAACACGCCTACTTGTGCTATATATCATGTCAGATTTATAATCACCTCGTGCTCGGTGATTATAAATCTGATATAGCACTCGTAGCGTGTTATAACGTATACTTGTATTATAGGAAGCCATAAGATGAAAGCTACCGCGATCAGTGTATATTACGTAGACCCCAACTTCCGGTTAAATATACATATTCCACCGGACATGACTCTTAAAAGATTAAAGCAACTGACAGTGATATATATATATATTCCACCGGATGTTTTTTTTTAACAACATAGTAATAGAACAAAACAAAACAATAGTTTTTAATAATAGTTGATATTCCTCTTCCATCTTAATAACACCTACGTGTCTGTGTCGGACACTAGTTCCAATAGCTTTACAAAGCTCACGAAACACGACCTCGCAAACACCTTGAACCGGGAGTCTCTTCTGTATATTACATTGGGAGTATCACAGCTGTAATATCTCATATATCGAAGAATGAAGAATACCTGAAAGCAATTTGTGAATGTTTCTTGGAGGATATTGGTCACCATCAACGCGGCGAACCTCAGCTATGAAAGTTGAAAACCATCTATCTATTTCTTCCTTTTGTATGTACGCAAAATGATTCTTTTTGGTTAAAGAAAGCTTTAGACACTTTTTTCGAACGTCTTGAATTTCCGGATCTGCATTTTCTTTCACTGGTTTGATATCCAAATTCGAACAATCTCATACACGCTAAAATATTGTGACGTAATGGTAGTTACTAGCAGATAAACCGCAACAGTCATGATGCAATAGATATTGCTAGGATACCAAAATAATTGCATAGCAACTGCGTGAGTGGCGTCTTTCATCTTATGGCTTCCTATCAATACAAGCCATATAGAACATGACCTCACCTCGTGGTGTATCAGGTATACCACCCATACACTCAAATGATATTCATAATTATGAATATCATTTTCGTGTATATCTGATACACCCCTTGCGGTCATGTTCTATTTATTACACACAAATGATTAATTTGTTATCTGTTATTAGTTATTATAAGTACAAAGTTGTGGAATTTGTCAACAAATAACATTGTTCTCCACAGATAATTGAATGAGAATTACAATAACTTATACCTCACAAGCATAATATTTATTATTAATAATTATAGCATTGAAACTCCTGTAACCAAATAAGGGTTAAAATAACCAGTTCATTTTTACAGTGTAGGTAGTTAAATCAGATACATGTAGACAATGTGATCATGTTTATAAAACCAAACTCTTGAGGAAGATAATTATTATGCTACCATTTAAATCAGCCTTTTTATTGAGAAATGTATTAAACTGCGAAATTAGAGCTTTGATGACAATGAAAATAACACAAACACATTTTGTACTTGAAATCACTTGTAAGTATTCAAGTACTTTCAAGTACTTGAGGAAAGTACTTAGGTAAAAGTGTATGTATACTAGTGTAATAGACAAGAACTTAACTGAAATGGAAATAACAATTAAGTACAACTACTTATGTACTTGGCCACCTGTCTGAGTCAACTAGGAACTACTATAGTCTAATACACTTCATTGTTAATATCTAATTATCCTTTTTTATCAAGAACTGTTTAGAAAGGGTGAATCACAAGATAAGTCACAGATGTTGATCTTAGTGTATCAGACGACTATTATGATTATGAGCCCTTCATATATCATCTTACATGACAATAAAAAAATAATTATAATTTATATTACACTTACTAGTTGCTCTTTCTCTTCCTTAGTTAAAGTATCCGTGGAAGCCATCATAAAGCAACCATAAGCAAGAAGCAGTTATTACGCAATTGTAATATGACCTGCTGGCTTTGGAAAATGGTTTTCTGCTAGCTACCTATGATAAATAACATCTATACTACTGCTTACTTTTAATGCTGTGAGTTATAGATCTTTAGGATTGTGTTACTGCCATTTAAAATTATTGCATGTCTACTGCACAGTAAGTCATGTTACTTCATGTGACATATTCTGCAGTTTTGTATGTGAGTTTGTCCAGATATTCCATCCCTCCCTCCCCGAAGAAGAGTACAATAGAGAAGGAGAGTGTTAAATGATGCATACAGGAGTTCAAATACTGTGTGTAAAGTAACACGACAGATACTTTACGTTTTTCCATAAATTATAACTTAACGACATACATTGATATAATTAATGAAAAATGTGACAGGACTTGTATTCAATGACTGTAAACATTTTTCAACACTATCCTCTCATCTACTGTTGATTGTAGTCGAAATGCAATTTATGACTATACATATTCCACAACTATACAATACTAAATAATAAATGATAATTATTTCAATTTATGGTAATATTATAATTATTGTTGTCTGAACTGTTTCATATAGTACAGGTCTCACCATGAAAAACTTAAAAGTGAAAGTATATAGTTGTTAGTTGTGGAGTGCATATATGAATATGGAGAGAGAAAGATCAGTAATAATAGTAATCAGTAAAATAATTATTTTGGTAATAGATGTGAAATTCGATATACAACATTTGTTGTGTGCAGTATGTATTGTAATTATAATAATAATTATTATTATTGTTGTAATTATTATAATTATAGTGTAATATCAATGGTGAGGAGTATGCACTTCCAGTATTTTGTAGTTGATATTCATGAATTATATCATATGATGTGTAACACCCGCAATGAATAACAGTAATTCACATGTTGTCATGGTTACATTGTTTGATTCACTACTACAGATTGTATCCTGTAGTTGCAAGCTTTGTTGTTATTGGTCACCTTTATGATGGCTTCCATGGATACTTTAACTAAAGAAGAGAAAGAGCAACTAGTAAGTGTAATATAAATTATAAATTATTTTTTTATTGTCATGTAAGATGATATATGAAGGGCTCATAATCATAATAGTGGTCTGACACACTAAGATCAACATCTGTGACTTACCTTGTGATTCACCCTTTCTAAACAGTTCTTGATAAAAAAGGATAATTAGTTGAAGTGTATTAGACTATATTAGTTCCTAGTTGACCCTCAGAGGTGGTCAAGTACATTAGTAATTGTACTTAATTGTTAATTCTACTTCAGTTAAGTTCTTGTCTACTAAACTAATATACATACACTTTTACCCCAAGTACTTTTCTCAAGTACTTGAAAGTACTTGAATACTTACAAGTAATTCAAGTATAAATTGTGTTTGTGTAAACTTGTTCATAAAAGATGGTAAATTGTTTTCATTGTCATCAAAGCTATAACTTCGCAGTTTACTACATGTCTCAGGAAAAAGGGTGATTTAAGTGGTAGATTATCTTCAAGAGTTTGGTTTTATAAACATAATCACATTGTCTACATGTATCTGATTTAACTACCTATCAATTTAAACTAAAACTCTACACATCATTATACATAATAATTATATCCAGCATATTACTATCAGTAATACAGTCAGTTTATTGATACAAGTACTTCACTTACTACATGTATGTAGAATATATTCATTTGTAACCTGATAAGGAAAACTACATGATATTGTCCATTATCTATCCCTTTAGCGTATAAAATTAAAATGTACGATTTAAACCCAAAAGATTCTAACTTACTTTGCTAGAGAGAAGAGTTTTTAAGATATAAAGTTTATGCTTCGCTATATATCAGGACAAGAAGTATATAGTCCCACTTTTTTTACCAATAGTCTTGCGTAGCCAGACCCAACCTCCGTAGGTTGGGTCTGGCTACGCGAGACTAGATACCTTTTGCATTTTAAACAGTGACTTTTACCTCACTTAGTTAGACAGAAGACCTTCTAAAGAAACCTTTTGACATTAAAAAAAAAAAAATCCTTTGCTAGTTACAGGAAAGCAGCAAGGCGAGTGTTTGAAAGTGTAGAAGTCTGTGGCAACGTCCATACATAGCTTATCACGAATTTTTCACTACTAAGTAAATGTTTTCATGATGAATCTGCACTTTGATGTTTAGGTTGCAAATCTGCAACGTTAGTTAAATACTATATTTATGGCCCGTACGGTAGGGCCATCCCTATGACTTGTTTCCCCATGGGTTCGAACTTATATTCCGTGTCCGCTTGAGATGTTATTGAAGTTACGTCATCTTCCCCCGGTGGCTCGGTTAATTAATGAACGTGGCGCCTAAAAGACCGCGCACTCAAGCTCTACAGACCAGCAGAAAGAAAGGTGTGTAGCTTAGGTAGAAACTGGAACTAATAGCTAGCTATTCTACCTGAAATAAATTCCTAAAGTTCTACAAGGCACTTTAAAAGGTAAACAGAGTAGATAATCAATGTGTTTCAATTTACTGATGTGTTTTAGGCATCATAAAGTTAGCTATGATTCAGTACTGAATGCTGGACATCACAAAGCAGCCATAGGGATATTTTTTTCTCTATATATCTTGTTTAAAAAGTTGAATATTTGCAAGTAAAGGGTTTTAATAAACATATTTTATTGTAGAGTGCTGAACATGTACATAATAATTACTAATTTGTGTATAAATAGAACTAGAACTAACATATTTCGTAATAGATAGTCATTAAAATTATGTGTATAAGCTAATTTCATTATGTGGAGTTTGGAATTGTAAAACATCATGTATACTTTACACAGTGTTTCTGATATAAGCTTGGGCCAAATAAGCAAGCTCTCTTGGCCAATAGTGTGCCATACGAGCTTATAAAAACTTCTTAATAATTAATTTATACACAATATAATACTTATAATCTATTGATAATACTGGGAAAAATCATTCCTTCACCAGAAACAAAGATGCAGAATGAATCTATTAATGTTCATAGATTATTATTTTCTCACAAAACCATCACTACTCTATTTGGCAGCATTATTTGTTTATTGTGAAAGAACAAGCATTAATACTACCTGAATAATATTTCAAAAAGCACAGTTTTTGAGCCTTTTTAGTAGTAATAATTTGAACGGTGTTATAACAGTGCTATATAGTTTGGATATAAACGTATTTTTTGCATATATATACTGTGACAGTGATAAAAGTGATGTGTTTATAGGATGTGTACAGAAAAAAAAAATCATTATCAATTTGCACTGTTATAATGAATAATGAATAATATTAAGTGGTAATTAATAATGTGAATATATATTCATTAAGTGTTAATTATTAGTAATGAACTGATCAGGGAAGAAAATATTTGTAAGTCCATAATTTTGTGTAGCATAATAAGTCAAATTTGTTATAGCTCAAGATCATTCATTAGTCTTCTCTGATAGCTACAACATCTTCATTTTTTCTCTCTATAAAACATGAAATAGTGGGCATAACATCCTTGATGCAAAATTACTTTCTAGATTTATCTATAATACTGATCATGATTGCAGGGTGCCATATATCTCATATTTCAGTTTGAAAGGAATGTTAAGGAATTCTAGCAGTTGATGTTTTAAAAGTAATCGATTTTATAGCAAATTTTAATTATAAGCAAGACTAGTGGATGTTCTGCTTTGCCATGTACATGTACATTCATGTACATGACATGTACATGACATGTACATGTATGTACATATGGTAGGCTCATGAATTTTCATGTACTTGTATTTTTACGTGGGTTGGTAATGATGGCAAAATGAAAGGTTTTGGACAATACACTTGTTATGAAATTTAATTGATTAAGCTGTATAGAATATTAACACAATATGTATTTGATGTTTAGCTTGTCAGTAGTTGATGTTTAGCTTAATTACCACTACACCTCCTAAGCATCAATAACATTGTAAACATCAACTATTAGATTTTGCTAAACGTTGACGAATTTTTTATTCTAACAAAATTGCGAGACATATGGTACTCCATAATGTAATCATTTTTTGCAGTAGTTGTAATTACATTGTACTGTACAATAATGGTTATATGTTATTGTTACCTTCTTTACTTTCTTTCTATACAATGCTGTGTCTGCATATGATTCAAATTCTGGAAAATCCTATTTCTTTTTTATGACATGCCTCCTGGATAGATAGAATTCACCACAAATATTCGAAATTAGTATCAGTTATTCCACTAATACCGGTCACTACAGGTTATCCATAGTCTATTTTATTCATACTGTTATTGGATTATTGGGTATATAGGTAGACAGGATGCCTACTAGTTTGTGTTAGTTGCAGTACTGTAAAATAACTGTTTAGATCATTCTTCCCTGGAATGTCCTAGATGACTATTAATTACTGTATACCTCAATATATTATCCTAGACTAGCATCATAAATATACCTAAGACACAATAGTCTGGATGATTCTTACTGGGAATATTATAATGCCCTAGTATCCCAGTGATATTCCAGGCTACGAGTGTAGCTACAAAGATAGTGACATTAGTAATATTGGTTGCTTTCCACAGCATTCCAAGAGCTCATATTTCACAATCCCTTTTTAAAAAATGCAGTGGCATTTTGTGGTTAATAATACATTGTTAAAAATGGGGTGCTCCAGTTGTTGAGTGATTCTAGTACTGAATAAAAAAACGAAAGTATGCAACAGTAGGGCAAACTACAGTATAATGTTTGTCAAAACCTTTTCAATTCTTCAATTTATTGAATTTCAAGCATTCAGGAATTCGACAGCATTTATACCCAGACGCCCTTCAGCATTTTAGCATGGGCGTCTTGTATCGAGACTAAAAATGGCATAATGAGATGATATGAGAAGCTCGTATATAATGTGGTTGTTTGACCAATCGAAGCACAGGTACTGCCCACCATACGCGCTTTAATGTAGCGAGTGAAAGAATGGCTATTGAAACAAAGAGAAGTGTTCAATTGTGCAAAGCAGGAATAACAAGCCTGATGATTAAAAGGGAAGTTCAACGAACGAATACAAGAAGATATCCTAACTTCTAGCGATGATGACAAGGATTTACTTTATGCTGCCCTTCAACTGATGAAGATGCTGTAATGGACACTAATGAATGATGATTTTGATGCAATGTTTATTAAGGTATGTCGTTTAGCCAGTGAGTTTTAAAGTTAACTATTTTGAGTGGAACAAGATATAGAGAAAAAGTATCCTTATGACTGCTTGACTGGTGTCCACCATTCGGTAATCATAGCTGACTTTATCATGCCTGAAACACAACAGCCTCTTATAGTTATTAATTCGATCATTTACTCTCCCTACCTTTTAAAGGACATTGTAGAACTTTAGAAAGATATTTCAGGTAGCTTTTAATTTCTAGTTTCTATGTAAACTACAATTAAGCAGCTTCTTTATTTCTTCCTAGAGCTTGAGCGGGTTTTCTATTACTCACCACGGCTATTAATTGACCAAAACCACCCTCCACCCCCTCTACTACTGAATGACGCAACATCCTTCTTCCTTAACTATGTGCATACTTGTGTAAATGACACAAGAATATAATTGTATACAATATAGCTGGTATCCGTGGAAAAGCAATCATGGGGATGGCTCTACAGGCCATAAAAACTGCCCATATACCATAGATAATAATTATGTAAAACTGAGCTGTTTGAATTATAATTATAATATTCTAAGATATCTACTTTTATAACTGTACTCAATAATCTAGAGGATCACTACTGAGATAAAATCTCAACATCTATCAAAAAATCTGAAGGAAGTAGTATGATCATGGATGATTTGGATTGGAAATTGAATCTAAGAATATTTTGGAAAATAGATCAATTAGTTGGTGCAATGGAAGCGGACGTTTTCAATTCCAGAATAACAACACTAGTTCAAACATCTTTCAGTAGAAGACCCGACCCATAAACAGTGACAACAGATTCCCTCCTCCAGTACTAGACATCAGGAAAGGATTTGCGAATCTTTCTTGGTGCTTGATAAGACAAATATTTTGACATGTTTGAGCTCAACTAGTTGAAAATGTGTAGATGACACAGGTTCGAAAATCACTACTTTGGTATCCAGTCCTTCTGAACATGTAATAGATTATCCAAAAATGATGCTATACAATCCTGTACTGTTGAGGCCAGCATTCGGCAACCTGTTTAATTATATTCGTGATAGGTGTGGTCAATATATTAATTTGTTTGGGTCTATATCTAGCGCTAAATGTGGGCGTTGCCACTGACTTTTGCAATTTCAAACACTCGCCCTGCTGATTTCCTTTAGCATACTTTTTGTATCTACGGCTTTCTTATAAGGTCTTCTATAGAACTAAGTAAGTTAAAAGGCATTGTTATTTAAAATGTGGAAGTTATACAAGCGAATAAAGATGCGGGCGTTTGCCGTCAGGTCTACTAAAGTTTCAAAGCGCTTGCCTTGTTGTTTTTCTGCTTTCAAAACTTTTACATAAATTGTTTACTTTGCAAATGCAAGAATATTGTGAGTTACATTTCAGTAATTTAATTAGTACCCTCTGCCCACACATTTTTTCATAATTAGTTTTAGTTTGGTCTTTTGATTATTTAATCTAACCTAATTATATTAATTAAAGACCAATGAATATTATCAGATACATGTATAATAAATCATAATTGGGAAGTTAATACAATGTATAATTTTCTTGATTACGTTAATTATGATACAAAATGAGTTAGTAAACGCTATCGTTTTTTATTGTTTATATTTTATACTATAGAATAGCAGTCTCCATTATGAACATATGGACCAGAATATAGAGAAAGTGGAAGAAATCATATCACAATGTTCGGACCCAATATATGCTCTGGTAAGTGTTTATATACACTAAAACATTTCATACTGTTGCTTGTTGTTATCATACATTTTATTTACTAAATAATTTGAAATCACTACTGACTACTTACAAATGTATAGTGCTTGATTAAATACAATAATGAAATATAGTAAGATAGAGCTTGAAGACCTTTGTGTGGACGTTTGTTCAAGAATATTTTATGACAACATTTGGTTTAGAATTGTACTTTAAGCAACCAATTATCTTTATATAAGTATTGTGACATTCGAAGTATCTTTAGTTGAGAAAGTCAACAAATTGGCTTTTGATTCTTCTATACAATGGTAGCTTAATTTTGGGATTCACTAATATTTGAAGTAAAAGATCTCATACCTTTTGAAAGCATGTCAGAAGTGAAGCAATCGGAACACACTGAATGGTGAATATCAACACACAATATGCAATAGTGTGTGATGATATTCACTCTGCAGATACTTAAGAAAACACAAGACATGTCATGTTACAGTTTCCATGTTATCTTGAGAAACATGCTGTGTCATCATGTTTCTAGTGGATTCTACTAAATTTCTGTCATGTTTCCTTACATGTTACTCTTGATGCACATCAGGAAAACTCTTATATTTTTGTAGTGAATACTAATATCTTATTCCTTGTGATCACATCACACAAATAATGTACTTTAATAATATAATATCTCCTGATTAGTAGTAATTAGATTATATTGATATTCATTTTGTTATTTTGTTTTATCTACACACTACAGCACACCAGTATCTATTATGCATCTTGGTGTGGAAATTTACAGTACCTGAACAAAATGTTTTCTAGTAACAAAATAAATGTTTCCTGGAAGAATGATGTACAGGTAAGTTTGATCTCATATTCACATTAATTATTGAAAAGTAATAATTGATAGTTTGGATTATACATATTTTAATGACACTGATTTGAAATAAAAACACTTTAGTGACAAGAATATAGAGCATGCATTTTATGTGGTAAAAGTATGTAAAACTGATTTATCTCAAAAACATTAAGAATCTGAAAATTGATCACTTATTGACGCTTATACAGATCTGTGTAATTAACATTCTTCCAATTAAAATAAATTTGTTTGATTTTTGACTCCATTGATGGATAGAGGGCATTGACTACTGAGATAATTATATTATCATTGATGTTGTAATAACATTGATAATATTCATTATGTTCATAAGTATGCAGTGTTTAAAATCATGAATATATATGTCACCTAATGATTGTTCTTCAGACTCTTCCTCCTCCAAATGAATGTTCTAGTTATATTAGACTATCTGGCTTATTATAATTGATCTGTAACTGGATAACTATATAAGTGAGAATGTTTTTAGGAAGATGTTTTGTATTAGAAAAAGGGTTTTAGGAATTCCGATTGTTATCAATGTAATTGTATTTTTATTATTACTATATATATAAATAATATAACGTGTTTTAAGTATATGGTTCCACTCTACATATATCAGTTGTTCATTATGTACTTACTGTATAGCCGTTTTTTTATTTTGCGTGGATCTATACTGTGTGCAACAGTGAAATCGCCAAAATTAGATATTCCTAAAATTAGTCTTTCGGTACTGTTAAACGTTTCTTACACACCTCCTGACCACACGAATCAACGTGACGTTAGTTTGAGCGAACAAGATGTCTTTATAAATCTAATTTAGCCGTGTATCTAAGCCAGATGGAGTTAGTTTGCCTAGCCCACTTGGTTCTCTCTCTCTCAGTGTTCCAACAGCAGCTATATATAGCTAGTGCTAATGCTGATGTAAGACATGTGATGGAAACAGCTGGGAGAAATTGAAGAAAAGAGCCTTACAATATTTACACTCCTGAACAGAGAGCCATCATAGGGAAACATGCTCTTGAGAATGGTGTGATGGCAGCAAAGAGAAAGTTTTCAAATAAGCTTCAGATGGATATCAATGAAAGTGCTGTGCGTCGTTTCAAAGAAGCATACTTATAAAGGAAAGGTCATGTTAGTGTAAATGAGTTACCTGTAAAAAAGAAGAAAGATTGTGTTGGGGTCTAAAATGGACAACAGAGTTCAGCAGTACATTTTAAAACTGATTGAAACAGGAAGTGTGATAAATACAGCTGTTGTCATTTCTGGTGAAAGAGGTATATTACAATCTCAAGACCGAACAAGATTGGTCGAATTTGGTGGCCCTGCTACACTAACAACGGCATGGGCAAAATCACTTCTGAGATGCATGAATTTCACAAATACGTGAGGAACAACCAAGTCAAAAGTACCAGTTGAGGATGAGGAGTTCAACAAATTAAAAGTCTTGTTTTTGCAAGAGATAGTGAATATTGTAACAATGGAAGAAGATTTCGCCTCAATTGATATTTAACTGGGACCAAACTGGTCTCAACCTGGTCCCAGTATCCTCATGGACGATGGAGCTTAAAGGGAGTAAGTGTGTGGAAATCAAGGGTTAGATGACAAACGACAGATAACTGGTGTTTTTTTGTGGAACATTAGTTGGAGAATTTTTACCCAAACAGTTAATCTAGGGTGGTAAGACACACATATCCTTTCCCAGTAGACTAGGATATTACTCACAGTCCAAATCATTAGTCTAACGAGAAGACAATACTGGAATATACATTGACAATATTTTGCAAAGAGGGTTAGAAAAATTTAAAATTACGAGCAGCTCTTGCAATTTTCAATCATTTTAGAGGTGAATTAACTGCTCAAGTGACAGACCTTTTGGAAAAACACAACTTACAAGCTGTGTTGGTGCCAGCTTGCTGTACCATTAGGCTACAGCCTCTTGACATTTCAGTCAACCAAGCCGCTAAGTCATTTTTCAGATCTGAGTTTTAACAGTGGTATTCGAATGAAATAACTCAAGAACTCAATTCTATGACATGTGAAGATGAAATTGAACCTGTAGACTTATCCTCTGCCAAAATGAAATGTATCGGAGCCCAGTGGTTAGTACGGCTATTTGAGTATTTGTGAGGTTCACCTTCAATAATTGTCAATGGATTCTTGGCAGTTAATGTAGCTCAATCCATTGATGCTGGCAAGCCTATCCTTAAAGAAGAGCCTGTCTTAACATCCTCAAGTGAGGATGAAGTGAATGAATCTGAAGGCGATGATGATCACATTGACAATGATATGTTTAACTAAGTTAATTGCAAATCTATCACTTAAAATCATGTATTATATAATGTTAAATTTTATTATAATCATTATATTATATATTATAATATTCATTATCATGATTGATTTTAATTTAACAACTGTTTCAATTTGTCCAATACTATTTTATTGCTCTTCATTATTAAAGTACAAGGTAGTTCCAAACCTCCCTGTACAAGATCCCTGGAATATCTTTGACCTGTTACCTCACACATTATCTCTCCACCTCGACGAATAAATGAAGAACATATTCTAGAAATTCTTTGTGGCAAATGCCCAACAACAGTGCCGTTTTTAAATACAGAAACAGCATACCTGTCAATAACATTTGTTGGTTTCCTTGCACATGAAGGCACTTAGCCAATTATAGCTTTCCATACCGCAATTCTTTCTTCGTCTGCCATCTGTAATATAGGAGTGACCTAAATATCGCGCCTGATTTGTAACGCTAAAATTAGGTCCACAAAATAATTCCACATTTGCCTACTTATACCTAATTAACCAAAATATTTAACAATTTTGGTGACCTCAAGACATTCAGGTAAAAGTAAGTAAACTTTAAAAGTAGTGAAAGTAGTAATCTATATTTATATATAGTAATTATTTGTTATTGCAATTTTAAAGTCTGCTATGATTGTCTGATAAACGAATGTTTGTTTGCAGCCACTTAACCACTCTAGGGGCGCTTGGGATGTAGACCACTTTAGGGGCTCTTGGAAAGTATGACCACTCTGTAGGCGTTTTGGGATGTATGACCACTCTAAGGCCCCTTGGAATATATGATCACTCTAAGGGCACTTGTCATTTGGTAAACAATATTACAGAGCCTTTTCCCTATACTGCAGTTGATTCCACAGACGATCATACCATACTTTGAAATTGCAATAAAACAAGCAATAATAAATAATTAATATATATCACTACTTTTACTGCTAACAATTAATATAAATTTAGCTGAATTTCTTCTTGTGCATGAAGTCAAAAATCAAAATTTTAAAATATTTTCGTTATGTTAGATATACAGTATGATGTGCATGAATTTCAAGTAAACAAAAACGTAGTAAGTGAACCTGGTATAATTCTTATTACGTATAATCGTAGAATATATAATTATACTTGTTTGAGTAATTTTTTTTAAATTTCATATTATTATAAACTAGTTATATAGTTATAGGTCTAGTAGTGTTTTGTATACTATAGAACTGTAGAGATGAGATATAGGATCATAAATAATTGTCGTTTACACTTTGAATGTTCTCATATGCTGCAGCATTACTTGTTTATAGTCTGCCTCATAAACTAAAATAGTTCTTGATAATAATTACTTTACTGGAATAAGAAAAGACAAAAGAGATATTTCCATTCATCATTCACTTTGTACTTAACATTAAAGTGGTAGTGATAATGAACTTTGAATAAAATATGACTTATGATGTTGTAGTACATGTTTTTGTCTGATAAATAGATGTGTTAGGCCAGGAGCCCTGCTACTAACCTGCTATAACCTGTAGTTCAATCCTACCTGTTGCAGGGTCGGGCCATCAGCGACTAAACCGACAATCCCACTAGTCGCCTTCTTGGAACTGGTGTGGTGGGTGGCTGGACAACCTGGCAATACTAAAAACAAGATTCACCTTAAGGGCGTTGATCAAGCTGGAAGAAAAGGTGACAACATCTTGCCAAAGCTCTTTACATCATGCCTTCAAAATACCATCATAAACAAGATTGACAGAGACATCAACATTGATGACATTATTCTGTTCGCCAAATCCCCAGAAGAACTTCAAAGCATGCTTACGGACATCCACATAGCCAGCAAACCTCTACATGCATTTCGGAAAGACCAAAGTGATGTTGAATGACCATACAACAAAGTCAGCAGTCATTGTTAACAGTAAAGTTATCGAAGAGGTTAACAGTTATGTTTACCTTGGCAAGACAGTGACGAACAACGGTGATCTCCTACCAGAGATAAAGAGGAGAATTTGTCTTAGTTGGACAGCTTTTGGAGAAGTTGACAATTATTATGAGAAGTCATAAGATCAGTGGGAAAATCAAGAGGAAGGTGTTCAAAGAATATATCTTACCAGTTGTGACCTATGGATGGGAGACACAGGCAATAAATAATGGCATGATTGAAAAACTTGCAGTCGCCCAACGAAAAATGAAGCGCATCACTCTTAGAGATCAAAAACGTAGCAACAGGATCGGGCAACAAACGGGAGTTGCGAACATCATAGAGTGCATCCACAAAACAAAGCACAGAAGGGCAGGACACATAGCTAGGCTAACATATAATAGATTGACAATCAAAACAACAGGATGGACTCCAAGAAATTATAGGAAAAAGCCAGAATGCTCAAAGACAAGATGGAGGGATGACCTCATTAATCAAATTGGCCCCACCTGGTCAAGACTAGCGAAGGGCAGAAGTTTGTGTGAAAATCCTTGGAGAGCCTCCTCCAGCTGGAAGGAATCATGCCTTTGATATTGGATGTGTATAATAATTTATAATAAATAAATTATAATAAATAAATTATAAAATTACTGAATAATAGATACTATTTGATTTTTAATTAAACATTTAATAAGATGAGGTTTTGTATAATATCCAAATGTTAATAAGGAAACACTACAGAAACTTTATAGGTCCTTTACATATGAAATTTTCTCCTATATTTTCTGGGTAGTTGATAAAACTAGGTGCAGAAATGTTTTAAATATTTATAAACTTCTATTTATTAAATTAGGGTATGCAATCATTAACCCTTAGAACACTAATGTAACAGATATGTGACATTTCACCCCTACGTGGTTCGCAGTAGTTTTACAAAGCACTCCAAATGCTTGTAATTGGCGTCAGGCACAAGCCCATAAAAATGGCTAAAAAAGTTGCTGGTTTTTCAACCGCCCTTTGGCTTAAATAACGACTACAGGGGGAATTTTGAAGGGGGGTGTCCCCCTGTTAATGGGGAATGGAAGGGGACGCGTCCCCCTCGCTGCCCACACATTTTGCGGTTTTAGTGACCCCGCCCATGCACTCTGGTGGGTACCTGAGGCATTTCCCTTGCTGTAAAGCCTGAAATCAGGGGTGTAGCTGGTGCCAACTTGCAGTGGGGTCATTTTGTCTGCCGCAGCTCCAGTCAAAAGAGAGAGAGCACTAAATTTGATTTAATCCTACGTAGCGCTTGGGGACTTTCAAGTCCCGGTAAGCAAGTTGGTAGAAGTAGTGCTCCATGTCGGAAAAGGAGCCATGTTTGGGGTAGAGAAAGTGAACGGTGGCCAAAATATTATGCAATAGAGTCACCAGTGTTGAAATGGGAAGAATTTTAAAAAACAAACTCAGTCCTCTAAGAGTTAATAATGATAAATAAATTTTTCTTTTACCAATGTGTGATTATTAATTATAGACTCATGTGTGTTTTCTTTACGCTATACAGTATCAGAGGTCATTCCTCCATGCCAGCACTATTAACGGACATAGTGAAGTTTGCAAATTGTTACTTGCAAATGGAATAAACATCAATCAAGTGAATGAGGTTAGTATTGGGTTTCATTATTCATGTGTCACAACAGTAATATACCATAAACTCCGCTCCGCGTATGTGCTTATCAGAAAATATGATTAAAACTATGTGCTTATTATAGTGCATGCGCCTAATAATCAGTGGTTTATTTAAGGAGGCCTCACTTAACAAACATGGCTGTGTTAACTCTGGAAAGTGTCACTCGTGGACATCATATTTTATAAGCCTAGATGGAGTCCATTATTAGGAGAAACATTGAATACTTCTCTTGAACTGGACAATGAACATGACAAGTATGTGTTGGAAATGAACACTTTGAGTTAGATTGTTTATACATAATTTACTTTAATGTGTATAGTTGTCGCGTAATATGTAATCATGTGATTTCATTGTTCTTTTAATTTGTCTGTACAGGCATGTTGGTGCATGTATATTGTTAGAACTCTCTAGAATATTCTAAAGCACATGTTACACTAGAACTTTCTTTATCACATGTAGTTTTCTAGAATATTCTCTGATTTGTGTATTTAAACAACTGCATATTTTGTTCTTGTATCAGTCCTTAAGTTGTTTGAGAAATAAAAGTTATAAAACTATCAGTATGCAGTGTCTATTGTGAAATCAGGAGAAATAGTAGATCATGCAATGTAATGACAGGCATATGGCTTTAGAAAATTTACATTTGAAATTTAAGATATTTATGAAATACGTTCTGTAAAAACAATATAATATATATATATATATATATATATATATATATATATATATATATATATATGTAATAGTTATATGATAGGCTTGAGTGGTTTATTCGATTTATATGCGCAGGAGCTTATGAACACTGCAGGAGCGTCAAACTCCATTATGTTTTGCAAAACCCATCTGTTGTCGAATCACACCTTTGCAAACTGCCTTATATAGAAAACTTCTGTAAACTGCGCAAGTGATTTAAGTAGGCATGATAAGTGTTTATTAAATATATATATGTATATATATATATATATATATATATAATATAATAATTATTAAAATTATTATAAATCGACTGTCGTGTGCGTCTGATAAGATGGGTCTGTATAATCCCCCACTTCTTTCCAGACCGAAACGATACTAGTATAGTCAGCAAAGGATACGTGCTACCAAACTCTGTAACAAAAGTGTCGAAATGCTGTCAGTGTGTTGATTCTACAGGATATACAAAATGACTATTAATAAACAACAACAAAAGCAATATCTCTAATGAAATAAGCGCATGATGATTAGTGGAGCAGGATTTGAAACCGCCTTGTATTCAAGCTTTTTTCTCGAGTTTCTCCTTGGGTTGTAGAACTTGCATTTCGGGCATCCAGTTAGTTTGAAGTGTTCCATTTGAAATGTTCCATCCCAGAAATCTCTGCATCGGTTCTTTTGATCGCTATTTCATCTCTACTAAACAATGCTTCTGCTTAGGACTGTGGCTTGACTGTTCTTCTGCACGAGTTTGTTCGACATTGTTTTTTTGACTGGATTCTAATAATTGCCCACCCATTTCAGAACACTTATCTTAAACCCATCCTTTTGACCATATTTGCAGTTTTGCTAAAAGTGTGATTCGACAACACATGGGTACTGTAGTTCGACGCTCTTTCGCGCTGCTTAATGGCGCTCATAAGCTCCTGATATGCGATAGGTGGGTATTTAAACCACGAAGCGTAGCCGAGTGGTTTAAATACCCACCTCGACCATATAAATCAAATAAACCACAGAAAGCCTATCTATATAATTGGTTTATAGTAGGAATAATTTTAATGAATGCGTCACACTGTTACCATGGTTTCATAATTTTGACAAATGGGATGCCTCACTGCACTGTAGGTTCGCTTTCATAATGATAGAGGGCTTGCAAGAAAAAAGGAAGCGTAAATCACTAAGCTTAAGAAGATCAGCGAACGAAAACATTGAGCCTAACACAAGACGTTTCAAAGAAGCTTTTGTGTGTGCAAAAGACACAAAGTATGAGGACGTAGCAAAATAATTTGTGCCAGAAAATACTGGAAAAAGCACAAACTGGGCTGTAAAGAACTTCAACGATTGGTGCACAAACAGGAACAGCCATTTTCCAGACAGTCCGTGTCCTATAAAGATTTGCTAACACATTCTCCTTATGACAGCAAATCTTTATGCTACTGGTTGTGTCGTCATTTCATCACAGAAACTCACCAGAAAGTTGACGGGAAGTATCCTGCAAGCACACTTTACCAATTACTGTGTGGTATCAGTCACTGTATGAGATAAGTTGATCCAAGAGCACCGAACATAATTGAACAGAAAAACCCTCATTTCAAAGATCTGCACTGCACCATTAATTCAGTTGTTCGGTCCATGAAAACGAAAGGAGTTGGTACTGAAGTCAAACATGCACCTGTGGTGACAAAAAAAAAACAGGAGAATATGTTGTGGGAACATAGTGGACTGGATCTAAGTACACCGTTAGGCTTGTTGCCAGCTATATTTTATTCCAGTGGTAAAGTTTTTTGTCTGTGTGGGGGGAAGGAACATAGAAAATTAAAAGTAACCCGGTATTCCAATCCTGATAGATTCATTTATGATGAAAATGGCTCAAAAAATCGTACTGGTGGATTTTTTGATCTTAAAATTGACAACAAAATTGTTCCAATTTATCATAACGCTATAGCTGGTGACCGGTGTCATGTGAAGCTGTTGGATTTATACTTGAGCAAGCTACCCGAAAAGACTTTACATATGTTGTAAACCAACTGTGGCAAGTAATCATTTGCTCCCAAGCTGACAACACTGTTTGTAAATGCAACTAACTGTGTAATTATTGTCAATTTCGGAGAACCTTCGGAAAACTAGGAAAATGTACTGTTTCATTTGGTTATATAATCACTGTATGTAATCTCTGGTTGTGTTCATAATACATGAATATTTGTTACATGCGTCTGTGGTACAACCTCTATGGTATAACTTCCATATAACACACATCATGGTTGGGGTATGCGTTCCTGTCTGTTTGAGGTAGGCAAGCAGTGGTTTATGTTGTATAAACAATGGGCAGTGTGTTTCATGTTTTCATCAGTTATAGTTTAAAGATATATACAAATAGGAACAATAATTATTACTGTTAGAAATTATACTTCAATTATGAATAATACACATTTTGTTTCATTATATATTGTAGTGTGGACGAACTGCCCTCCATAATGCAGCTCTGCGAGGCAATCAAGAGGTAGTGGAACTATTAATCAATAATGGAGCATATAAAGAGGCTACAGACAATGTTAGTTATTTGCATATGATTGTCATTATACTTCAATCAAGTGGTTATATATCTACTCCAATGAAGTTGTTGTTCACTGTCCCAATATTGTTTGTCCCACCTACATTGTACCTAAATAAATTGATTAGTGATTTCTATAAAATTATTATAATAATATTTTTTGAGACATGGATATACATGTATAGACATTAATTTAATAATTAAGTTAAACATTTAAGTTATAAGAAAGTTATGTGAGTATAAGAGGCTAAATGTATTTTGTGTATGCTTGTATGTGCTTGTATATGCATGTGTGAGTGTGTGTATACATATGCATAATATATATATATAGGTCTGTGTATGTTATCAGGATGGCATGTCTAACCCCACCTATATCACAAGATGTATTTTACTGAATAACTGATTAACTCATTAATTGTATATATATCCATACTTCAACACATATACACTCAAATACACACAAACACAATCACCCATCCACAAACAAACTCTCATACAAGCACGCACCAACACACACATATACCTATACATGTACACTGACATGTCCATACACACACATACATGTGTATACATGCAGAGATGTACACATATACAAACACATGGGCATACAAATGTACATACATTCATGGCCACACATGTGTATGTGTGTGTTTTTACAATTATATGTCTGTGTTTGTGTGTGCATGTACATGTGTGTGTGTGTGTGTTTGCAAAACTGGCAGACTTTAAATTATACAAGGATCAAAAAATAACAAGAATCCTTTGCTAAAACCCTTTGGTTATAAAGTTATCACAATTTGTATAACTCACGGTTACTGTTTCCAGACGTGAGAAGACTCTTGGGGACATCAGGACACATCAAAACATAACTACTCTTGTATGAAGGCTATCGCTAGCTAAGCACTACATCAAAGCAAACAAAATAGGGGTAGTGGTTGCTACAACATCAAATACTGGCTCCAAGCATTCTCCATTACTTTCCAGCTCCATCTATTTCAAATTTTTAAGCCATGTGCTGTACACGTAACTCGCAATGTTTGTTTTCTCAGCAATTATGAGGAGCTCTGTTTGTAGAATGTTTCACAGGACTCATTGAGAATCTTTCTTTTTTCTTGAACATAAAACACAGACTAAAATGTAAGACTTATAGTATAGACAAGTGACTATATACTATAATGATATTAAAATCTTACAGCTATAAAGCAGTAACTATTGAATTTGTACAACTACTACAATATTATTATAAAAAACTAACATTCTAGTACACTTTATAATATGTTTTGTGCACACAAAGTAAACCATCTATTATATGACCATACAAACAAGCAATGATACGTAATTATTATAATCTTTTGGCATATTATAAATTATGGTGTGTACTATTTTGCCACAGAAGCGAGGGTCCCGTCCCGACAGCGATTATTTTAATTATTAATTAAAAACACCCACATAAGGTTAATTAGGAGACCACCTGGTTGCTAAATGTTTCAAGGAGATAAGATGTTTTACAATCCAATAAAAATGGGACATTATTTAAATTCAAGGTTTTGTAAGTAAGTTATTATTACATGTATTTACTGATGCATTGTTTAAAAGGACTCTATAAGCATTTTCAGATATGGATAGTGAGGGGATGGTTGGGATCCCAGCAAAAATGTTTTTAATCCCCAGTTCTGGTTCTCAAGACTAGACTATCCCTGTCAAGAGTCCAATAACACCAAAGCATCAAAGCATAAGGTGAATATGTTAGAAGTTAAGATTGTTAAGTACTATTTATCACAATGCTTTATGTTAAGTAGCTAATTGCTAAATCTATACCACAATCAAAAAGCATATAAACTCTGTAAGCCTGCATTCTAAAAGAATATGAGATAAAGTAAATGTCAGATACTCGTACCACTGAAACTTCAGGGGAGAAGTTACCTCCTGATCAGAGAGAGTTCTGTCATTCAGTTGAGAGTCAGTCCCCGTAGGGCAGCCTGTTCGTTCAGTTAAATGCCTGAGGATCTGACAAATCCTGCCTCTTTCCTAAACACTTACACACATTATATTCATGCATATGTACACACATGTACACACACTGACACAATCACACACACTTTTACACGTACATGCACATACATATACACACAGACACACACATTCATACATACAATCTTACTCGTAATCTTGATTGACACATAAAAATTATACTTTTTGTTCTTATTCACACCCACACATGTACTTACAAAGACATACGTGCTCACATATGTTTATAAACTTTATACATCTATAGACATGCAACACATGCACATTCATTTATACTCATAACACACAATCACACATGTATACAAGCATTCATGCTCTCATATGTATGCAAACACTCATGTATGCACATATATACATGCATACACACACATGTATACTCACACACGCACACGTATATGTGCGCACATAGATACACTTACACACATGTACACGTAGACACATACACATTATTTTATGTATACACATGTATTACACATACACCCACATACATGTACACACACACATGTACACCTACATACACATACACACATTTACTCCAAAACATGTAGGCTCACACATGCTTTCACACATACTTTCACACATGTGCTACGCACACTTGCATAGTCATTTCTACACACACACACACATGTATTCTCACGTACATACATTTTCACACATGTGCCATAATACTTGCTGTCATTTGTACACACACACACACACATAATGCACAATAACACACATCTACTCATTCACAGGCACACACTCGTGTATATATAAACACACACGCTCACTCTTAGACTTACTGCAATCGATTGAATGTGTGTGTAATTTGGTGTTAATACAAAGAAGACTCTAGATATTTCTTACATTGCAAATATAGCTAGTACATAGTGATCATATGTCATGTGATTATTACAGGTTGTCATTCATATTCAGTTGAGTGGTATAGTCCCTAAATAAATGAGCGCCGTCGGGACGGGACCCTTGCCTACAATACAAGCTATGATTTTTTTCTAAATATAATATGCCAAAAGATTATAATAATTATATATCATTGTTTGTTTGTATAGTCATATAATAATGAAAAGGTTTACTTCAGATGGTTTACTTTATGTGTACAAATCATATAAAGTAATAAAATTGTACTGGCATGTTAGTTTTATAAATAGTTATATAATTATGTATTATATATATATATATATATATATAATTATGCTTCCTGAAACACCTAGTAGCATCTTTCCAATTATGAAAACCATCAACTGAAAATGTATTTTCAGCCTTCTTTGAACGATTGAAGAAATTTAAGATAGCTGACATTCTACAAGGATGGCAAAAGACACGCTCTAGTCCATTATCCCAGGCTCTAACCATGACCATTTATCAAACCAAGCAGCTTCTTAACTGCTTTCCAAATCGCATTGCAGCAAACTTCTTTTGTCTTGGTTGGTAAGGTTCATGGTGTACAGCTTCATTATCTATGATGAGAGGTTGACCTACCTCTACTGTACTTTCCTCTTCAGCACTCCTAGGTACATCCCCGTTTTCTGTATCACCGTCAGAATCACTAGAAATAAGTTCATCAGATAGGTCAAGGATCACTGGCTGTGAATCATCCTGACTTGAACTTGAAGGAGTAAAGAACTGTAGAATAGAGTGACTGTTTTTGTCTGAACTAAGTCTAGCCTTTTTCTTTGGCAGAGCAGTCTCTGGCTCATCAGCTGCAGTATATTGACAATAAAGTGGGTGTGGCCCAAATGTGGGCGTGACCGCAAAAAATTTTTCGGCTCACTGCGCTCGACAATTCAGCCTACCCAATGTTACAATCTTTCCGCCACCGCTGTATATATATATAAACTAACATGTCACTTTATAACTGAAAGATTTTAGTATGATTATACTAGTCTCTTAATTCCTTGTCTATACTAAGTCTTACATTTTAGTCTCTATTTATCTCAAAGAAGAAAGAAAGATCCTCAATGAGTCTTGTGAAATGTTCTACAAAGAGAGATCCTCAAAACTGGTGACGTTTGAGAACTTTGAGTCACATGCACAGCGGACCTTGAAAGTAATGGAGAATGATTGGAGGCCAGTGCTCGCTGTTGTAGCAACCACTACCCAAATTTTGTTTGCTTTTATGTAGTGGTTTGCTAGCGATAGTCATGATGCAGGAGTAGTTATGTTTAGATGTGTCCAAATACCCCCAGGAGTCTTCTCAAGTCTGGAAACAGTAATCGTGAGTGATACAAATTGTCATAACTTTATAACCAAAAGGTTTTATCAAAAGCCTGTTGTAATTTTTGATCCTTGTATAATTTGAGGTCTACCAGTAGCTCGTTGGAGCCACTAATGTTCGTAGTTTTCTCAAAATTTTGCGAACAGACACACAGACACACCATATGATTACCGTACCCTTCCGCCTATGCTTCGCGGTGAGGGTAATAAACAGTATATCATAATGATGAATAGTTTGGGAAATTTATATTACTATACTCTCAATAGTGAACATTTGCTATTGAGATTTCAATTTCATGATATTATAAGCATCATATTGAATATGATATATGTATACTTACACAAGTGATAATATAATATCATTAATTTGTGTATTGTTTATATTTCATATCATATAAAGCACAATAGTAATAACTGTATAATAGTAAATTATTATATGAATGGTTGGATAGATATGGACCTAGTTCCTTGAGAAATATTGAGTTTCTGTAAACTTTTAGATTCTCTTAATCTATTTTATAATATAATTTCATTTCATCTTTGTCATTGGTATGTAATTATAGGTGTATATATTTGTTATATCTAAAGTATGTGTAGCTTTTCAATGCTTTATATGTCATGTAGTAAATCATTTCATACTCTGTTATAATCTGTAGAGTGGACGGACTGCTCTTCACCGGGCTGCTTGGAATGGTCACAGTGAGACTATAGAGATACTTATAAAAAGTGGAGTAAAACCAGATGCTACAGATAAGGTAAGTTTATTAATTTTGTTTCAAATTAATTATGAACATTTTGTTTTTATTTTGTATTTGTTTCATTCATTGTTTAATTCACTTCATATAAGTATAGTATTGTAGATATGTTACCCTATCAAACTAGTATAATACTTTTACAAACTACAAAATACCATATATTTTCGTGCTTGAGTGAGAAGAAATACATCCTGATATAAACTTAACAATATGTATACTCCTAACATACTACTTATAGACTATATAAATATAACATTATTTCATGACTTCTGACATAATGAAATAACCCTTTTAATACCAAAAACAGAAAAAGCATATCAAAGCTAAAGTATAAAATAAACAAGTGTATATAGAGAAAAAAAACATCACTATGATTGCTTTACAAAATTAAGTATCCCTATTACTGCTTTGTGGTGTCCAGCAGGCAGTAAACATGGCTGACTTTATTGTGCCTGAAACACATCAGCCTATTATAGTTATTATTTTGATTATCTACTCTTCACCGTTTAAAAAACCTTGTAGAACTTTAATAATATATTTCAGGTAGAATTGCTAGCTATTAGTTCCAGTTTCTATGTAAGTTACACAGCTTTCTTACTGCTGGTCTGTAGAGCTTGGGCGCACGTTTTTTTTATGTGCTACGTCCATTAATTGACCGAGTCCCCGGGAATGACGTAACTTCCTTAATTATGTATACAATGCATACTACTAGCGTAAGTGGACACAAGAAAAATATATACATGTATATAGAAACATACATCAACCCGTGGGAAAGCAATCATAGAGATGGCCCTAGGGGCCATAAAAATATATATACACTTTATTACATGTGTTTCTGTAATCAACCCACAAGATTATTTAAATTACTCATTTATAATAATTATTATAGATTATGGAAATAGTTTAGTTACTAAGGGTAAAGTGAAATTCCAATAATTTTATAAATATACTTAAACAATGTGTATTTTAACAAACAAATGTTATAATTACAAACTAATTTGATAGTATAAGGAAACTGACTATGAAGGTCCTGGGTTCAATTCCTAGCCAGATTCCAGTTCTCCTTAGTTTCTAAATCTCTTATGCCTGCAATCATGAATATTTTGTAACATTAGCACATCTCCAGACATGTAGACCATGTTACACAAATTCTTTAGGTATTACTGAAGTAAGAAGCATGATTAAATATTAATGTTGATAATAATTATTATAATTAACTACGAAACCATCTCAATAATTATAATTACTACAAATAAATAATTTCTTAATTGTTTCTTTTTATAGTTATGTTGTAATGTAGTTCGTCATATTTGTAATTACATGTTTCATTATTCATATATACAAGTCATATGTACTTATACACTGCAAAAACAAAATTGTTAAACTTACTATTAATTTTTATTGGTTAGTACAGTTACAATGATTTAGCAATTAGTAAGTTATTCATGTTGTTATGGATTCACATGATAATTCCATAGCTACTTTGTACTTATCATATTCAATTAGTTGAAGTAGTATAATTTTAGGGTGCTGTCTATTTTTATTTCATACCAATAATTTACTTATTTACCATTCAAAGTGATTGTGTCTGGCAGTGTTTGGCCAACAAAAGGATTCGGAAACCTTCAAAACTTAATTTAATTTATTCTACATTTTTATATTCGGTGCACATAATGTCATAGTAACATCATGCATGTAGCCACGAACAAACTGCATTGAAATTTTGTTTTAGTTAACTATAACTATAACTAGAACCTCTTACAGTAAGCCCTTTTGACATTTAGGTAACTAAACTATAACTAAATTACAAGTCTAATGCAATAACTAAAACAAAAAAAAGGGCCAATAATGGGCACTTTCAGTTAGTTAACTAAAACTAAAACCCTTTTAATAAGCCTAATATTAATTTTAGTTATTTACTAAAAGTTTGTGAAACTAGTCATACCATAATAATTATAACTAAAAGTGGTCCTTATTGTCAAACTAATACAGCACTAATTGAAATATAATTATATTATTCCTTGGTGCTGTAATGACCAATTATTGATTATTTTAACTTAATTTTTACAATCTTCAATATAACAATAGAAGAACAATAGTTGCATAGTATTGTAAGACAATGATAAGTCATTATACATATTATGTATAATGAATTACCATTATTTATAATACCATCACGATTAAGTAACTACTGTTCTTCTACTTGTAAAGTTGTACTATTGTAGTTTGTGTATATAACAACGTGTTACAATATTGTGTGTATTGATTGATTGTTGTAAATGAGTGCATACATGAATGTGTATAATTGCACACATGTACTGCTGGAATATAATGAATTTGAGCTTTATAGTATTGTTTTCTACGCTGTTTACTCAATAATGATGTAGTGTAAATCTTAGGTGATATTGTTCATGATTTTTATCCACTATATTCAAATAGAAAACATCAGTCACAGGCACACTCCCCACTCAAAATCATAGTGACATCAAGGTTCCTTCCGCAACACTATAGCAACTAAATGACGTGTACAGCAACCACAAAGCAACAAAAAATAAAACACTTATAACATACCCAGTTTGGCTGTATCTGATTTATAAGCACTCCTGCAAATACATAGTATATTACTTGCAAAAAAACTCAAGTATGTATATGTGCTCATAATGAATACAAGTGTGTATGGAAAATACAATTTGTGTTAAAATATGTGTACTTCTGCCACATGTTGATTTATTTGCTTGTGTATTCAGTCATGAGTATGTGTGAGTGTTTATATGTGTGTGTGTTAATGAAAAAATAATTATAAGTATTTGTAATTGTCTTTATAAAGCTGTTTATACATGTAAACACTTGTGTACTTGAAAGGTGACAAAATAATTATATTTAATACTATGAATGAGGGAGCTAGTCATTAACTTCCTTTTGCATTCTACAATTAGTCCGGAAAATATATCAAACCATAATTATGAGTATGTTTACATTAGTACAAACATTACGAAGTCAATTCATAACTATTCTCAAGTATACAAAATATACCTGTTCCTCTTTCCTTTTCTCTGGACAGGGATAATATTTGAAATTATTTTGTATAAACAAATAAATGTTTCAACTCTTTGGAGTGATCGAAGTAGTTTGTATTAATCAACAAATATATACCCTAACACACACACACTAGGAATCGGTGATAATGAGAAAACATGACACAATTATCATACGAAATAATATCATAAACGGAAAGTCCAATAGTATAATATTTCGATAGTAACAATACATGTCTTTTGAAACAAGTATTAACCGATTAACCGCCATTGAGCGACAGAATCGACACACCCACTTTAAACACGTATAACTTACAAACCGGCCAAGGTAGAACCCTCTAACTTTTGCAGACAATAGATGAATATGTATTTTATGTACTGTTTAATAGAACATTTCGTTAAGAAAAATCGATAAAATCCATGTGTAATGTAGACGGGTCTTTTTTTTGTTTACGTGTGACTAATTATTGTAATAACAATAGAATAAAATTGTATTAGGCTCTATTACAGATAGTACTATTTATTTCTTGGGATGTTTTATCTTGCTGTTATGGCCGGTTGAAGAACCTACTGTGGATCATCACATCTATTAACACACCCTACAAAAAAGAAAACAGCCAATAACAATATTGTTGTGTTAGACGTTGTTGGCATTCCAACACATAAAAACAGAGAGATTTTTGGGTTCTGTGAAGAGTGCAGCAAGTACTTGGTGTCACACAGGAGATCACACAACACACTATTTTCTAATTCATCACAAGAACAACCCTTCAACATAATAGAGTCCAGTTCATATTTATGCATGCATAGTCTTCTTTATACATATAATAATAAATTATTATTATTATAATTACACTATAATAATTATATGTGTATATGTATATATATATATATATATATATATATATATATATATACTAATCTCTATAATGTTACTTAGACGATATTATAATCCTACGATAGCTACTTTACACTCAAAAATTGTACAAACAAAGATACTAACCTGTATATTCCTTCCTTTCTCTACATACTTGACTCAAAGTCCTTCATGTTTGGTACCTTTCTGCTCAGAAAAATGATCGATGACGCGATTGATGCCATACAATTTTGTACACGTAAACGGTTATAACCGATTTTGTGAACAGGTATGTAAATTTGAAATTTGTTTGGAATAAATTCGGCGGTTAATCAGTTAATAGACAACGTAATACTGTATACTGTTTAAACTGTAACACACACAAGTAGTGACAACAACACAGTAGTAATAGGCTCAAATGTACTATATTATTTAATTTTCATGTTTTACTTATAATATTACTATCGTTATATATTAGTTTACCAGAAGTATGTCTAAATGTAAAACTATAATAATTATATTTGAATTAGCCAGTTTATAGGTGACTTGTGTAATTATTATAGTTATACTGTACAAGATTGCAGTTTTGCACTACACATTTAAACATATGTTGTCTCTCTTTTTCATAGGATGGAGACACAGCATTACATCGTGCTGTATTGCTTGGACATGAAGAAACAATAAAATGCCTTATTGCAAACGGAGCAAGTCTAAATATCAAAAATGAGGTTAGTAATCAAATGATAAAATGAGATTTACTTGAAAGACATCAAACTAATATTTGTAGGAAATTATAATTATAAATTACTTTATAATTAAAAACAATTATGGAAATAGTTTAATTACTAAGGGTAAAGTAATTATTACTTACAAGGTAGTTCTATTTCATATATATCCGGAATACAGTATAATATAGTGTGTAACATGTTTAGAGTATAGTTACTATTTTATGGTAAAAAAGACCTAATAAGAAAGCATACTTCATTAGTAGACAGAAAGTAGTAAGACAAGTGTTAATGGACAGCACACATAAATTAGTGATTTTCTCAGTTTGATCACTTATAAAATATAACATTATTTAGACTACCACAAACTTTGTTTCTTTTCATTGTATGAATTTCCATACTAACTTTATAATCAGGTGTCTATTGGATTTAGAAATGTCTAATTGACCAATCAGATGGCAGCATGTTTTGTAAACTAGTTCAATGTTAGATATAATTAAATGCCATATAAATTTGCGATCCTACGGTACTGATGATATCATAAAATTGTAGTACCTGTGGTAATTATATTTTGTATCTATGGTACTGAGTGATCTTTTATATGCTTTTGATACAAACACTACTAATAATATGATATATCACTTGTAAAATATCTGCTTTTCATATCTAGATAATGATGTTGTCTCTATGATGCTTATAAATAGTAACTCTGTTTATATTAGATAATTTCAGAACTCTTCTTTCATGAATAGTATGTCAAATATCAAAAATTGATTTATGGTTTATTGTAATTAGGTATTTAGTACTCTTGAAAAAACGTGTGTAATAGTGAAAGCACTGTTCCAGTATATTGCCTAAATTACAACATGAAACACATCATAAATACATTTCTTTAATATACACAATAAACAATGTTTAACTGATTTATTGTATATATGATATTTTATAAATGTGTATTGTGTAATTAACATACAGTACCCATGTACTAATACTAGAAATAAATTCACTCAATTATCATACTAGGAAAAATAGATTACAATCAATTATCTTACCTCACTAGTAAGAGATTATATATGGAATAGCAATAATTAAATTCCAATAGGTTTATAAATATACTCAAACAATGTGTATTTTAACAAACAAATGTTATAATTATACACTAATTTGATAATATAAGGAAACTGACTATGTAGCAGAAGGTCCTGGGTTCAATTCCTAGTCACATTCCAGTTCTCCTTAGTTCATAATTCTCTCATGCCAGCATATCATAAATATTGTAATATTTGTATATCTAGACATGTAGACTACATTACAAATTCTTTACTATATAATGAAGTAATAATCATGATTAGATATTAATGTTGATAATAATTATTATAATTAATTACAAAACCAACTCAATAAAATGACTACAAATAAATGATTGCTTAATTGTTATTTTTATAATTATGTTGTACTCTAGTCAGCCATATTGATAATTACATGTTTCATTATACATACAAGTCACATGTACTTATACACTGGAAAAACAAAATTGTTAAAACAGCTATTTTATTGATTAGTACAATTGCAATGATTTAACAATTAGTCAGTTATTCAGGTTGATATGGATTCACACATGATAATTCTATAGCTACATTATAATCCACTAGTTAAAGCAATATAAGTATAATTTTAGGGTGCTGTCTATTTATATGATGTTTATACCAAATATTTACTTTATTTACCATTCAAAGTGATTGTATCTGGCAGTGTTTGGCTAACAAAAGTGTTTGGAAACCTGCAAAAACTTGATTTAATTTGTGTACATTTTCATACTTGGTGTACATAATGTCATAGTAACATCGTGCATGTAGTATCAAAGCATATGTGAATATATTAAAATCAAGATTGTTAAATACTGTTTGTGACGCTGCATGCTTTTGACCAATAAAGTCCCAAATATAGGAAAGCTCTGAACCATGAGTGAAATACTGGGTCGTCTGACTAAAGCTCAGAAGAGAATCACCGTCTTCATTTCTGTGAGAGGACAGAAACTTTACATTGTTGGTGTTGGAATTGTGCACTACCTGCCTCAGTGGTTCAGCAAGCTTGCCTTTTCACCCAACACGTAAATACACACCAACACACACACACACACTGTATTGTACTGTATTGTAATCTTAAAATTGGTTTTTAACTAGATTTATTATCATATTTATGTAAGTTTACACAAGCTGAATTAAACACTTGAAAATTGACCTCAAGTGTAAATACTAGTAGTCTGTCTAGACCTGGCATATACTGACCTTTAAAGCACATGGACAAACTATATATAATTGGAAGCTACCTAGATACCAGAGCTGGTTGGTATATATACCGATAATTGTAGTTATTCATGATATGATGTAATTATCACTACTCACTCGTTGCAAAATGTGGAATACCGGTATATTGAAATACCGATATTTTCAATACAATTCCATGCATTTACAGTATTTCATTCGTGCTGCGCATGCTCGATATCATGTGATAATCGTGGTCGAGAAGATGAGTGGAAGCAAAACACAACTTCAGCCAAATGGCAGTACTTCGATTTCATTCCCGACGAAGAATGACGCCCTAATGATGATGATAAGCCAGTATGCAAGCTGTGTAGAAAGACTGTGTTATGTAGAGGTGGCAATACTTCGAACTTGTTAGATCACATTCGAGTAAATCACCGAAAACAATACCTTCATCTTAAAAAGACAAAAGAAAGAAGCAGCAAGAGGCAGGTAAAGCTATCACCATCATTGAATCAATGAACAAGTCCATGCTTTACACAAGACACAGTAAAAAGTGGCAACAAATTACTGATTCTGTGAGCGTTCAGTCCAGCAAAACATGCTTTACCTTTGTATACAGTAGACAAGCCTGGGTTTAGAAAGATGTTGCATACTCTTGACCCTAGGTATGAGCTGTCAAGTCATAAGTACTTTTCTAATGTGGCTATAGCAAAGATGTATGAAGAGTTAAAAGGGAATGTAGCGAAGGAGCTAGTAGATGTGGAGTATTTTCAGCAACTTCTGATCTATGGTCAAGTGCAAATATGGAACCATATCTGAGCTTTACAGTGAACTTCATCTCAAATGATTTGAAAATCCACCAAAGATGTCTTCATACCCTCTTCTGTCCTAGGGATCACACAGCTGAATATCTAGCTGAAGTTTTAAAAGAATCACTTCATACATCGAATCTGGAACAAGACCAGCTGTCCTACACATTAAGTGACAATGGCAGTAATTTTACATAAGCTATCAGGGATATGGGTTGGCTCATCATCCTGCTTTTCACATAACCTACATTTAGCAGTAACAAGTCCTTCTAGGGATGATTAACGAGTATCACAGGTTCTTGGTCTTTGGAGGAAACTAGTGGGAACATTTTCCCATAGTTGGAAAAAAAGGAGAGACTTCAGTAAAGCTCAAGTGGATTTTGATCTACCACAACACTCTCTAATAAGTTTAGTATACCTGTAATTTCTATGCATATAAAATGAAGTACTATTATAATTATGTATACACAATAATTATTATATTCTGTAATGTTGAGAGTTCATTTCACCACCTCTTTTCAGGATTGTGATACACGATGGGGATCACAACAGAGAATGATCCACCGAATCCTTAAACAAGAAAATGCTATTTGCCACGTCATTGGTGCTGACCGTAAAACAACACATCTTATACCTACGTGGCAAGATACAGCTGTTTTGGAGTCTCTTGACAAGGCCCTTTCTTCAGTTGCTGAATTCACGAACATTATGTCAATGGAATATCATGTGACAGTATCATCACTGAGGCCACTACTTCATCACTTGAAGACAGAAGTCCTGCTACAAAATGAGAATGATACTCAGCTGACAGCTAACATAAGAAGCACATACTTATGTCACTCCAGAGACGCTATGATGATGATGTTAGTGAACTAATAGATGTTTTCGACTTGAATATGTGTCAGAAGAAAATATACCGTTAATCAAGGACTGCATTGCACGAGAAGCAACGAGAATTCTAGAGGTGGATGATACAGGTGATATACATGTACTTCCACAAACCTCAGATGTTCCCCCTCCTGCAAAGAAAACTAGATCCATTCTAAAAAACAAGTGTATATAGAGAAAAAAACATCGCTATGATTGCTTTACAATTTAAAGTGAAGATAAAAGTATCCCTATGACTGCTTTGTGGTGTCCAGCATTCAGTAATCATGGCTGTCTTTATCAAGCATGAAAGACAACAGTTTATTACAGTTATTATTTTGATTATCTACTCTCCTGACCTTGTTGTACTTTAGGAATATATTTCAGGCAGAATAGCTAGCTATTAGTTCCAGTTTCTACGTAAGCTACTTAGCTACAGGGAACTTTCTTTCTGCTGGTCTGTAGAGCTCGAGCGCGCTTTCTTTTACGCGCCACACCCATTAATTGACCGAACCCCCGGGAATGACACAACTTCCTTAACTACGTATACAACGCATACTCACACAAGTGGACACAAGAAAAAAAATTCAACCCCGTTGAAAGCAATCACAGGGATGGCCGTACAGGCCATAAAAAAGAAACAAAGGAGTACCGTACACTTTCTACCGAAGTGAAAGTTGAGAAGGAAATAGGTGAATACATCCAATGTCCACAACTAGACACCGCGGCTGATCCCCTGGAATGGCGGAAACAATATATCCAACACTTTCTAAGCTTGCGCAAAAGTATTTTTGTATTTGTGCGACTAGTGAATCTTCTGAGAGGTTATTCAGTGTTGTGGGGAATATAGTGACTTCCCACCTGACAAAGTCAACATGCTAACTTTCTTAGCTAAAAATCTTTATGACATTAATTGTACATTAACTAATAAAACCACAACACTGAAAATCATTATTTACTATTATTAATTCTTAATTTGATTAAGCATTTTGATATTAGCAATTACTAATTTTAGCAGGTTGTGACCTTTGTGTGGGTATAATAATCACTCGAAAAATATTGTGATATCTACTCATATCATGATAACTTGTAAGCATTGAAAGAGTGAGGTATGTGCTTATGTTAACAAAACATATGAGTATGTGTGCAGTAAAAAAAAGGAAATAAAATTAATAATAATAGTTAAAATCTTAGTCTACTGGACTCCAAAGGTGGAGTGGTCTCGCCCTTTTCATAACAAGCCATAAGTTGGGAGATTAAAGGGACCGAAACTTATGGTTATGTAATGACTGGATTATGGAGCTCCCCTGATGCCTGAATAAAATATTTATCAATACAAATAACCCTACCCATGTAGTGATCGAGAGAGTGTATTCCTACATAAGATAAACATATTACCTTAAAACTTATATAATTATATTACATATATAATTGTATAGCTATATCGGGCGACATTAACTTTAAAAATCTAAATTCCAGAATGGATGTCTACTCTGTTTTCTGTATGGATGAACATGTCCTCTGCCACCAAAACTTTCTAATTTTCTCCTAACACACATTAGCACACGTGTAGAAAATCACAAATATATTCATTTTCATATACATAGTATACCACTTGCAAAAAACTAAAGTATCTAATAAAGTAGATGTGCTTAAAAGGAATGAAAGAAAAGACAATGTGTGTGTAAATATGTATGCTTCTGATACATGTTGATTTATTGGCTTGTGTATTCAGTCATGAGTACGTGTTGAGTGTTTATATGTGTATGTGCTATGTGCTAATGAAAAAATATTTGTAATTATCTTTATGAAGCTAGTAACTGTTTATACATGTAGAAACTGGTGTATTTGAAAGGTGAAAAAATAATAATATTTAATATTGAAGCTAGTCATCAACCTCCTGTGTAGTTCACAATTATTCCAGACAATATATCAAACCATAATTATGAGTATGTTTACATTACTACGCAAATTACAAAATCAATCCATAATGAGTCTCAAGTATAAGAAATATATCTATTCCTCCATCCTCTTCTCTTGACAGTGATAAATATTTGAAATTATTTTGTATAAAAAAATAAATATTACAACTCTTTAGAGTGATGGAAGTAGTTTGCATTGATCAAGAAATATATACCCACACACACACACACACTAGGGATGGGTGATAATGAGAAAAGATGATACAATTATCATATGAAAAAACATCATAATAATTGCAAAGTCCAATAGTATAGTATATTGATGGTAGCAATACATGTGTTTTGAAGCTAAATCATTTTAATTCAGCAATTGGGTGTAATTATAATAAATATTTAATCTTTTAAATCCCATAATTGGAGTTGGCGTGTTTGTTTACATCACCAAATTTAATTATTAAGAAATGTGTGGGCAGAGCGTCTACTAACTCACATTTACAGCTCCTATAACTCGAATGTTATAAGACTCAGGATTCTAACTTGATTTGCTGCAGAGAAGATGTATTAAGAAATCCACAGATGTAAAATATATATTCTTCATTATCACCGGGAAGACTGTAAGGCGAGTGCTTTAAAGTTTAGCAGTCTATGGATAACGCCCAATTCTATACTCGCCTGTATAAGTTCCGCTTTTTAAACAAGACTGAGTTTTAACTTGCTTGGTTTGACAGAAGACCATCTAAGAAAGCCATAGATACCAAAATTACGCTTTGTTAGCAAGGTGTGGTATAATTATGCAAACATGCACTTATGGTATTGCTGTGAGTTGTGACACTAAATAATTCCACAATAATGTGCTTATGGGGTTTAAAGGGTTAACCATTCCCTTTGTCTAGAGGATTGAAACTGATTCTATTTCTTAAAATCCTGAAACTATTTTATCATTCTGTTTATGTCAAACATTCTGCTTGTGAATAGGTTTCAAATCTGTATCACTTGTTAATAGCTTTTTTACTAAAGATTTTAAAATATCTTTCAATGAATTCCAATCATTCTTTGTATCAGTTGAACCAGAATAATGAATCAAGTTTCAGTTACTTACACTTCTAATATTATCATAATTATAAAATTTTTAAAAATGGGCCTGTGAAACGCTCTTTTACTAAATATTATTGTTTTACAGAAAGGAAATACTCCTATTGATGAAGCAAAGAACCAAAACGAACAAAAGTGTGTTGATATTCTAGAGACAGCTATGGTATGTTATTTTAGTATTATAATTCAACAATGTCTTGTTCCTTTTTATATTCACATGATCTGTTAATAAATTAATGATTTTGAAATTATTAATATCTTAAATTAGTTAGGTTTGAAATGTTGTGTATTCCAGTAGAAGAATGTATAAATATATTCATATTACTATGATCTGTTCTATTAATAATATAGTTACACTTCATTTTTGAAAGGATTTTTTTCTGAAACTACTTTTTTATGTTGCTTACAATTTTATATTTGAATAGGAACTTTTGAAGCCATTGCTTATCAGTAACTACAACTGAATGTTTCTGAATGCCTTCCCTATTTTGACACAAATATCTACAGCTTCATTACAAATATTAATTTACCAAATAATACAACTTTAAGCTGTTAACCAACAATTCCTTAACAGTAATAGTATAATAATAATAATGCTCATACCAATAATAATTAAGAAGAATATAATTATAGTGATATAATTACAATTATACTATTTCTTGTAGTCCAAACAGTCAGAACCTATGAAAGTCAAGCCTGCACAAAATGTTTCAGTAGAAGAACAAGGTGAAAATATTTCCTATTATGATTAGTGATTTCATAATCATGTATTTATATGGTCATGACTTCTATTATTAGTATTTGAAATACTTACCTCTCTGTCTGACGTTTACATTTTAACTTGCAAAACAAAACAAAATACCAGACATAGCATAGACAATTAATATTTGGCCATTTTGCAAGTAAATCGTTAGCTTAGTGTACTCTCTGGATGCTATCTCATGATTCAGATATGATATTGATAATACAAGCCTCAAACCCATACTGTATAATATTACATATTCATCCATTAATGTTATTTCAATATCATTTATTACTGATTATATTTGGTAGATCATTTAAATGTTTTCTTAATTTACACTGCAAAAACAGAATTGTTACAATAACTATTTTATTGGTTAGTACAGTTGCAAGGATGTTTAAACAATTAGTCAGTTATTCAGATTGTTATGGATTCACACATGCTAGTACCATAGCTACTTTGTACTAATTATAAATGAATTAGTATACTGTCTACTCATATTTCATACCATACGTTCTCTGCTTTCCTTATACCTCTTATTTGGTGATGTAAAAGAACTTCCATTCAGCTTTCTTTTCTCCAGTAGGACAGAGTTGATAGTGCACTCTGAGAAACTAGAGGCTTCAGCAGTTTTCTCACATAACTTTGCGGAGTGGACTTCTGTTTCTTACTTTGCTAGTCATGTATATTGCAAATAATACTATTCAAGGTGCTCTTAACTCGTTTTCCCTTTGGCATTGTCAATTCCGTATACAGATGCAGGTCAATAATCACATCAACAGTTTCTCTAACTTTCCAGCCAAGACACGTGTGTATATACGAAGTACAGCCTCATGTGATAAACCACAAACACGCAATAATTTTACATTCCAATGATCCAATTCTTCCGCTGTTCATTTCTGTGACTCCTAAACGTGAATAGACTGTAGTGTACATTTTTATACGTGGTGCACATACTGTATTACTGTCATAGTAACATCATGCATGTAGCCACAATAACCTGTACAACCAACTGCATTGAGATTTATGCTATTCCTTGCAGCTGTACTAAATTGGTTATTTTAAAAATTGAATTTTTGCAGTGTACCATATACCCCACATCGAAGATATTAAAATGATTCGAAAAATTATTTATGATTTTTTAGTACTGAATTTACCATAGTATGTCTTCTGTTTTTATGAGTAGATAATAATAATCAATGAGTATAAATAATAATTATCATTGAATAGTAGATATCAATGATTTTCATGAGTATAGTTATTATCATTTTCATTATTTTGCTTTCCAAAATTGAATTTCTCATTTATATTTAATAAAATAATTTTGATATACAGATTGTACACATAATTATAAAAGTTATTACATAATTATAATCTATTTTCATTTACTGATAGTAGTCACATAAATAACATTTCACTTCTCCATTTCTTTACAGAATTTATACAAATACTAGAGAAAGCAAGAAAGGAGGGATTCGTGTCCATCAAATGGACAAATTTTGCAATGTTTGGAGCATCTGGCGTCGGCAAAACCTCCTTGTTAAACCTCCTATTACGAAAAAAAACCATTATCAACCATCACAGCACTACTGTTGTGAAATCTCCTGCCGTCTGTTTAGTGAGTAAAGATGCAGATAATAATGATGAGGATGAGGCTACTTCTTCATCTGATGAAAGCCAGGAGAGTGGTAATACCTCAGTCACCGAATTAGGAAGGAATATTATCATAGCTGATGGAAATTGCTACTGGGTGTCTGCAGATGCGGAGGAAGTGAAGATCAAATTCATTCAGGCATTAAAGCATGGTGTTCGAACTCGAATAAGTGAAGTTGAACTATCACCACAATTGATGGAAGACCAAACCCACATGAAGAAAAGTGTTGCTGGGATAGAGTCTGTTAAACAGCGACCACTTACATCTCTTTCGACTATACCAATACCAAAACCTTCACCACTTACATCACCATTGTCAAAACCTCAACACTCACTTTCCAGTTACAACGAATTCCTTGAATTGCTTTCAAAAGTAGAAAAGTCTGATGAGTTGTATAATGCTCATATGATGTATGGTCTTGACTCAGGAGGCCAGGCTGCTTTCATTGATATCGCTCCAGCACTATTGCGTTACAATTCTCTCAACATGATTGTCCTAAAGCTTGATGAAAAGCTGGATGACAAAGCAAATTTCTTTTTTTCTGTACGTGGGAGAAGGGTTGGCAAAGGTGAGAAAAGGCAAATGAGCACAATACAGCTTTTGAAAGGCTTTATTCGATGCAAATCTCAGCTTCGTCCTCCACTTTTGCAAGGAGTTGAGAATGTTCAACAGCAAGGAAAGCCTAATTGTATAGTAGTTGGTAGTTGTTATGATAAGTACGAAATGCTACGACAAAGTAACCAACTTGAAGAGAGCCTTGATGAAAAAAATGATCGTCTTCATAGAGAGCTTGGAAGCTATGAAAATGTCAGAATTGACTACATTGAAGACAAAGCTGTAATCTTTCCAATTAACACAACAAGTAGAAGCAAGCATGAACGTCATATTGCAAGACGGATTCGTAAGATTACCAGCCAGTCATACATTACAGCTGAAGTTCCAGCACGATGGTTCTTCTTCCAGTTAGAGCTAAAGTCAAAATCACAAGGTAGGAGAGTCATAAGCCTTGATGAGTGCCTTGAAATTGGAAAAGCTATTGGTATGCCAGAAAGTGAGGTAAAAGCTGCTTTATGGTATTTCCATAATTTGACTGTGTATCTCTACTTTACTGATATTCTACCAAACGTTGTGTTTCTTGATCCTCAAGTATTATTTGATATGCTCTCTCAATTAATTGCTGTCTCGTATGGAGGTGACTGCTACGATGTTGCCACAATTAAAAGTCTTAAGCATAGGGGTATATTCAGTCGAGAGTTACTAGACATCATAAATTTATGTGAAGAAGGTTTCTCTTCTGATGATTTCCTCAAGCTAATGCAAGGTTTACTAATCATCTCAAAGATCCCTGCCGATGCTAAGTATTTTATTCCGTGTGTTCTGGATTCAGTTAATGATCCTTTCGAAAATCATCGTGGTGAGTATGTTGAGCCCATTTTTCTCACATGGGACGATCAATTGATCCCTAATGGTCTCTTTACAGCACTTGTTGTGTTCCTTCTCGAGCTTGATTCTTCAAATAAATTTAAATTGGGAAATGATATTCATCGCAACAAAGTGGTCTTGAGGTGTCAACATTTCGGTGGTACTATCCATTTACTTGACCAAGTGGAATGGCTAGCTATACGCTACTTTGGTCCACCAGATAACTGTTGCAGTGTTCGTTCTGACATCCTTAAAGGAATGAAATCCGTTGTATCCAGATTTGGCTGGGATGAATCGCTATCGTTGGCACAGGAAATGTTTCAATGTAAAATTGCAGAGTGCACTGAACCATCTTTCCATTTCTGTGAGGTGGGTAAAACAAAAGGAATACTTACGTGCGGTGGAGGTGATGCTACCTGCAAAGCTGATGATTCTCGTCATCTATCTTGGTTCAATTCATCAGGTAATTTAAACAGTTCATTATTGTTCATTGAAAAATTCGCGTTTATATAACACCTACATGTGTATTTACTCAAGCATGTTTTATCTAATTATACTTCACTTAGAGGAGTATGATGTAACTTTAAATATTTTGAAATATATGTTTTAATTTTATCTTACAATTAGAAAAAACAGAAGTGCTTATTGCAGAAAATCTATCTGTACAAGAGTCTGTTCGATTACAGCTGAATGATGATGAACTAAAAGGTTTGAGTTAGCTTACATACATAATTGCTGACACTTGACACAGCTTATACTGTCAAATATGTCATGCAACTATGACTCATAAATGAATATAACAATCATATTAATCAAACTACAGGGAAACACCTTATGATTGTGTTAAAATGCCCTGAAATCAATTTCATTATTTAACATGTTCTTCAGTTTTACTCAGTTAGTACAAAAGAAAACAGCAATGATTGTAATACAATGAAACCTCTTTATAAATATCATCTATTTGGACCCAGTGGAAGGGTCTTCTCAATGGAGATATTCTTTATTGATAGGTCTTTTAATACACCATTATGTATTGGGATCAATGGAGGTTCCTTAACTGATTCCACTGTGCTTCATAAGACATGTGCATTAGTGTAATCATATGCAATGCTAAGAATATTATGTAAAATTATAATTATTAATCCCATCATAAATAAAGACCAGTATAAACCATCATAAATATTTAGCTCTAATTATAGCCAGTAATCATGTATATTATTTTCATTATTTGCATCACTAAATAGAAACAAACCCTACTGATGCCAGACCTCCAGTGATAAGCTCCAGTGTATTGAGATCAAATCATGCAGAACTATGTAGACTGTTGAATGTTAGTGAACCAACTCTGTTATCATTAACAGTTGAGCTGTATGCTAAAGAAATCATTGACTTGAATGTAAAGATTGATGTTCTTAATAAGGGGGGATTTTCTGGTGCTGATATTTTACTCACTCATGTACAAATGAAAATTGATCAGAGTCCTGAACACCTACATATAGTCCAGAAAGCCATGGAAAACGAACAATTCCTAGCTGAAATCATCAAGAAGATGAAGAAAGAAAGTGCGAAGGAATACATTTAATGCATTAACACTACAGTTTTTATATAGTGACTCTGCTTTAATTTTTTGGGGTTTTTGTCAAATCGTAGTATTATTTTGTAAATTCTGTTCAGCTGTACTTGAAACGTTCAGACAAGCAAACTTCAGGACCAGAGTACAAACATGTTTCTGGGAGGTTATATCCAACTCTAGACAACAAATGCACTTTGCATGATTTTTCATGCATGTAAAACCTGGTACAGATTATTATTAGCAATAAATAAGTATTATAACAAAAAAAATGCTTTTAACACACAGTAATTTGGGATTACGTAAGTACTATGTATGTCATATCCCCTGTACTTATTCATTCTTGTTTGCTAAATATTCAATGACTCCATGATATATATATAGAGGAAGAAGAGGAAAGTTCAGGGCATGTATGATGAAGACAAGGAGGAGCTAGAGAAAGTTGATGACAGAGAAGAGAAAAAGCGTAGAAGGAGAACGCAAATTAGTTTAAACACACGCATGAATTGTCTGTTAGTCAGACTGAACTACTTATTTATGAAACAATGGTGTATATATTTTATGCTTTTCATAGTTATGATTAAATGTACTGAATTGCAAGATTACAAACGATTATACACAAAAAGTGATGAATTACAAAATATATAGTCATTAATTGTATGAATACAATTGACTGTATAGTACTCGTGGGTAAATCAAACAAAATTGTGTTGAGATTCCTTTTCAAAAATCAATCAGGATTTACTGTTGTTTTGATATATAGAGCAGAATGTTTTATTCCAACTACCAGCTAATCTTCTGTCTACATATAATCACAGTTTTCCATTATACATGTTTGATGTAATGTTTGACTGATTCTCCTTCATTCACACATCATTGGTTGAATTATGCTTGCTGCATTCTTCCATACCCATGTCATAGACAGTTCATTCATCCATAGTAGCATTTATTGAGGTCAAATCAACTTCAGCTTCTCCAGGACAGTAGAGCAGAGTATTGACTTGTTTATATAGTCTCATCTTTTCCAGCAGCTTTATAAAACTGTTCAAATTTGTTCATCTACCTTGGTCAATAATTCCGATAATTGAAGTTGAATGGCTTTGAATGTTGCAATTGAACTTGAAGTATGACTTTACCTCCTCCAAAATCATATGCTACCATGCAGTTTATTATTAAATGGACAGATTTGCAATGTTACAAAATACTCTGTACTTATATACAAAAAGGATAACATACACAATTGATTGCATAACAAATCAGTGCTAACAGACAATACGACTACATGATTACCAATATTTTATCACTGGACAGATATTAAAATATTCTGTAGCAGTATTAGTGACATCATGATCATGTGTTGGGCAACTGTCTTTCTGAAACACTTACGCAGGAAATTGACAAATTTCCTGCAAAATTTTAGCTGCAAGGTAGTGCAAATTCCCTGTACACTGACATGTGCTCTAAATTGTGAAGTACACATCATATTTCAGCATGTCAGTAATTGCAAATTACGTTTAATATATATATATGAATATGAATATCATGCTTTTGAAATCACCATTTATATAATAATAATAAAATAATAAATCAATCACTAAATAAGTCCAATCCCAATAATTAGCTTAACTACAACTGTCACTACAGGGAATTTGCACTACCTTGCAGCTAAAATTTTGCAGGAATATTTGTTAAATGTTTGCATTACCAGTTGCATTTCCACATACACAGAAAGAAATTAAATGGAATCAGAGAATTTCCGTGCTTTGTGTTACTGGACAGCAGAACAAACAAAAAAACACAGAAATTGTTAAACATCTATAGTGGATGTCATATGTGGAGTAATTGCTATGGCAGGTATGGCTAAAGCTGTAGCTACCACTTTTCAGACAAAAATCTCAAACACATCTAGCACTAAGACAATTATTTGGTAAATGTAACTAAATAAATATGACAGTATAAATGGTAATATTCGAATATTAGTTCACTAAGATTAGCAAATATCAAGAAGCAGTATTTATTTCAGCCCTGGTGTGCAACTGTACATGTGTGTATACATGTGTATTTATGTAGAAATATACATGTATGTATGTGTAGCACTTTTTAATAGTGTTACCAATAATGAATCGCAGTATATGCAGGTATGACAGGGTCCTGTACATGTGCATGTATGCCTACACATAAAATGCTTACTCCAACAAGATCTTCGTGTTTTCATTTCAGCTTTTATGCTTTTGCTGCTAGCAATGAATTGATTCTTCTTCACACTTACTCCGATAAAATTGATACGCTGCATCTAAATTATAGAAGTAATGTATGATTGAGTTTGTTACACATGCATTTCATATTACATACATGTTGTAAGTTTGTACCTTCGTGAACATCCACAGTAACATGCCAGTGATGTTTATGTTTTTGGAACAGATAGTAATTAAGAAAGTCAACAAACAAAAGCTGTGTATGGAGGAAAATAGTCAAAAAAAACCCACAGCACAGGATATTTATACATCTCTAAACTAATATTTATCATAGACATTTGGTTAATTTTATAATTTACAAGCATACAATAATAACACACACCAAACATTGTGTATATAGTACATATTGATGATGCAAGTGTTGTGTGGTATGGGTGACTAACTGTACAATACTGGATGTGTAAAATATTGTTTGGGTTTATTCTAGATCTTTGAACCCTGTGCAAGACTGCTATTTTACAACACATGTATATATATATTATTACAATAATATGCTGTAGCAATGCTTGGGAAAGTGTTTTGTGGACTAAACTGGGTTTAGATCTTTTAACACTGTGTATTGTAACACATGACCTATGTACTATTACATAGTTTGCCTGACATGCAGATTATAATTATTATTTTTGTTGTATTGTATGGACAATTCTTATTTGTTCCTTGAACGGTTGAACGCTGCCCTGCGTTGGATCGGCATTACAGACGTGTACATATAAAATAATACTGTTACTAATGTAAATATGAACATACAGATGATTTTTTAATTATTGTGGATAAGATAGATTTTTAAGCCCAAATTGAAAATTATATTATAAGGCCAGAGATTGTAATTTTTCATCCAAAATTCTAGAATAGTTAATACAGGTGGGCGGGAATTATCCATTATTAATTAGAAATTAACACTTACAAAAACATGTTATAATATAAATTTCATAGACAATTAAACTCAAAAAGCAATTGAATTTTGTACTGAATTTTTTTTTTAAGTTTGAAGTTTGTAAGAAGTTTCAATCGAAGAAATTATCATGAGCTATAATACTATATATATAGTATATTGATATGTTAAATTTCTTAATTAGTTAATGAAAGCGCTAACTTTAGGTATTGATATATGACTTTCTTAAATACAAAAGTGCTAACTTGAACTGTTAAAAGAAAGAACTCAAACTTAAAAAATTGCAATTTCAACAGCTTAGACCCTTTTTCTAAATGTCGGCTTCTCCAGACACTTGTTGCACCTAGGAGTGCTTCTGAATCGTACAATAGTCTTTCTGAACTAGAGCAATATATAGATATCAATTCATAATTCATTGATTAATATAACTTTTTAAGTGAGTCATGGCATTGATTATTTATACGAATGCATACTTCTGATATTCTATCAGGTAACTCCAAATCAGACAGTGAATGACTACATATACAAGTGACATCTTCAAGCATTGTGGGGAGAAGAGATCTTTGTGTTTCAGAGAGTTGGGTAAATAAGTATCTATATTTCACACTCCTCGTGCTGGGCAATTAAATTGGTATTACGAGCATGTTGAATACTTGTAATAAATGAAACATTTTTTAATTTACCACTTCTTTTCTGCAACGAAAGACAATGTAATTCACTCGTAAGAGTACCATAAAGGTCACTGAAGTCATTTGATACTGGATCTGGCAGCTTTTAAAAACACACCTAATCGAAGGCAAACACACAATTACACAATTTGCATGTTGTCCACACTTTTAATATACAGAATGTAAGCAGTGCCTGAGTTGACAGCAATGACTGAAATATTCCTGCAATTTTCCTAACAAACCTAAATTGAGATCTTTCTTTCAATTTGTTTCTCCATACTTCTAAGTAGAACAATTAGCTTCAACAGCAATCCAGAACTTGAATTGCTATATTACTAGCAGCAGGGAAGTTTTTACGGTGTAGCTGCTACCTGGAAATAACATCTGCCAGAAGTACTTTAACCAGAAAAAGTCTATCTAGGAAAAAGGGCAGTAGTTCTGGATAGTTTTTAACAGGAGGTCAAAGATCTTTAAGGGTTTTGCGCTTAGAAATAACCAACTTGATCTCTTCTTCACATTCCTTCCTCATTAATCCCAATGATACATTTATAACACTCAATATATGCTCAAGTGGATTTTTCCATGAATAGAAGTGTGCGGTTTATTCTGGTACCAGATAATAGCAGCTGCATAATAGGCATATACAAGAGTCAAGAGATTTTCAAATTTGTCGAGACTGAACCATCAATTTCACATTTTGACGTACGGATCAGAATAATATTAATTTCTATTAAATTATGTGACTGGTTATTCCATCATTGAAATAATAAACAGGTCGGTAAATAGAATAAAACATTCGATAAATATAATAGTTATGTAATTTACATAGGAGTGCCAGTAATTTTTTACTACTTCATATCACATTCTCAGGAGCCAGTTTCTTCACTCTGACATTTCCGTTACTGTGAAATGGTGTCAATGACACCATTCCACACTAATGGAAATTGTGACAATTTCAGTATCATAGTCAGCAACAGCGGCAACATAACCAAGCCAGACACTGAATCAGTAGAATTACAATTTAATCTCCTTGTAACAATTGGTACGAAGTAAACTATACGTCCTCATTACAGATGTTATTCAAGTAACCTCAATTCAGAGTGTATGTTATAGTAAAAGCCTGTGGTCACTGAGCATTTGGGACAACAATGCCGGATAAATGATAACTCCAACTGAGTCAAACCACTCTATTCCAAGCTCACCGAAATGGGTATTGAGGGAAAAAAAAGTTGTGTAGCATTAAAATATGGAAATTGCTTGCTTGATCTTGTGTGTTAGTTACATGGAACATCTCAACCTTGTGTGCATCATGTCTCTTTGGATTTTGATATCCATACATCCTCTCTCATTTCATTGAAAATGTTATATAATGATAATTATTTTTTTGTAGGAGTAATAATAATAATTTTAATTATTATTATTAGGTATTGTTATAGTAATACGACAATGGAGTCCAGGCGCAGCCGGGACTTGCAACTGGTATTTGAATTTTATTCTGTTTGTTACTGACTAGATTCCAATTACTAAAGTTAATGCACAATTTTTACACTTCTACAGCAGTTTGCAATTCTTAAATAACTATTTTAGGGTATTCAAATATTTGCTTTCCTTGATGACAGAATACTCCTATAATAACATATGTACTATGCCATTACTTGTTTATGGTGAAGTGCATGTTGCTCAAGCTATAGATATTTATAACAACCTCAGTGTTAATTATTTTTACTGTTCTGTGCTTCACTAAAAAAGCCATTCACTTGTATTTAACTTGTTCCTTTTATGCATATGCATGTATGCACAAATATTGAATGAACATTTGAATACCAGAAGATAAATACAAAACAAATGTAATCCTTGTACTCTTATGTGTTAACTTACATTACAGACCTCATAGTTGTATTCATATCTGTTAACTAGATCTTATCATCTCTACCTTTATATCTCTTTGTTAGACAGTGCCTTACTTTTGTTAATTGTTCTTCTGTTTGCTGTAACCTATTTAAGTTGTATAATTGTTAGTTATGTTGTTCTTGAATAAATTATAGTTCTAAGCTCTGTCAATAATATTCCCTTCCATGGTAAGACCGCACCGCTACACAAATACATATTTAGAGATTTTGTTTCAGCACTTAGTGCATGTATTTTGATGTTATGTGTATGTTTCATTTTATATTTCACATTGGATCAGCTCTCCTCGTTTGTTGAACCATAGATTACATAATACAAATGATATACCATGTCCATGCATGTGCATGTGTGTTCACTAAAGTAGTGTCAGTCTATCACTCAGCATTCCAATATTATATTTAGTATAATTATAATTATTAGTATTATATATAATCTTATTATTGGAAAATAAGATAATTATGTTATGAATTACCACTACTGTTTTAATACACACATAAATTTTGATACATGTATCTAGTGATTATTTTGGTTTTGTTATAGTGAGTACTTAATGAAATTGCTAGTTATAATGGAATCATAAACACAGTAATTAAATAAAGAATAATGCTTACTCATGCTTCTCAGCATTTGTCTTTTTATAGGTAGTCTGCAAAGTTTGATGGAAATTAGATGTATAATTTGTTGTAGTTAGCACTGCAGTAGGGCAAACCTAGCTGGTTAATTGGTTGCTTATTTTAACAAAGGCATGAACTCACCAGTGTGTTCAGTATTATTAGAGCTCAAAACTAACCGTCATGTCTACAATTTATTTTGTTGCGAAAATACCCTTCAATTAATTCTATCCTTTTTTTGGTTTTGCATGTCAACATATTAGAACGAGATATTGTGCAGTTAAGTGTTCAAGTCATTTTGTATGTGTTTGCATTATTGATAGTAAAAACTCAGAACACACAAACAAAGAAATAAATCAAAATAAATACAACAAAACAATGGTTTAACTACTTAAGCACATTCAATAATAGAAAATCATTTTTCAAATCCCTATGTACTAGATAAAAGGATAACAATATTTTCCATAGTGCAGATAAAGTGTTACTGAACCACACCACATTTGTCTACATAATCTTTTGGAAACAGTCCTTCATAATCCTTGTTACGTCCACTTACCCAACCATCCTCATGATCTCTTGTTTGAACTACAATCTAGTAAATATATGCACAATTATGTAAAATAGCTACTCTATCATTAATTTTACATATTATAAGGTTTTCACTTGAGTACTATAATTATGTACGTTATTGGCTATAATTGTTATTACAGCTATGGAACTACATGTACATGTAAGACTCTATCTTAGTAAAACACACCTGTCCTTCAGTCAAAGGTATTTCTCCTTCGCCAGTTGGAGTGAAATCATATTTTGCTTTTAGTACCATTTCTCCTGGACTAACAATCTAGTGTGTATGTGTGTGTGTGTGTGTGTGTGTGTGAATAAATAATAATGACTGCTTTCCCATGGGTTTGAACTATATATATATATTTCCATGTATATGTTTGTGTCACTTATGCGAGTATGTGATGTATACATAGTTAAGGAAGTTGCGTCATTCCCAGGGGCTCAGTCAATTAATGGGTGTGGTGCGTAAAAGAACATGCGGTCGAGCTCTACAGACCAGCGGAAAGAAAGCTGCCTGTAGCTAAGTAGCTTACGTACATGTAGAAAATGGAAATAATAGCTAGCAATTCAGCCTGAAAAATATTTCTAAAGTTCTACAAGGTCCTTTGAAAGGTCAGGAGAGTAGATAATCAAAATAATAACTATAAATAGGCTGTTGTGTTTCAGGTATGATAAAGTCAGCCACGATTATTCATTGAATGTTGGATACCACAAAGGGATACTTTTATCTTCACTTAAATTTGTAAAGCAATCATAGGGATGTTTTTTTCTCTATATACACTTGTTTTGTATGTCTGCTTTAACCATAGGAATACAATTATGTCGGAAACTCCAAACACTGAATAACACCTTTACAGATTGGGAAGATCAAATTGACTTGTAATGATATGCACATTATAGCAATGTAATTTACTGTTACCACAAGTAACCAGAGTGTTACAGATGGGCATATTCAGCAAAGATAATCAATTATTTATACATAATGGGTGTGGTCAATTAAATATTATCATGAATTCAATTTCTAAATGCAATATACTTTTCATATACTTTAAAAAGTAAGAAAATGGGAATATGTTTTTCTCCACAAACTGTATATCTTGTTAATACTTTAATGACAAAATAGCTGTATATAATTATTCATCATTCATGAGCTGATTTAGAATTTTAATAATACAATAAACCTCGAAACAGTAGAATCTATATGCACATGTACATGGTACATGTACTATAAATACTGCTATCACATACTTTATTTTCACCAGTGGTTAACAAGAAACTAATGCACATAAAAGTCACTCACCATCACATACTCAGCAGGAAAGTAGCCTTTCTTATCTGCTGTAGTACCCTATACAAAGGCAAAGTGTAAATTAAAATTCTCCTTTGAAAATCTCAGCATTCTTTAATATAATTATAATAATTACAAATTATATAACATAATAATTGTACATGTATAATTATAACATGGTTAAGAGGTGTATATGCCAGATATACTACCTGCTGTGGAGGGATATAACCAGAGGCCTGTCGCCAAGGGCTTTATCCACATAAACCTTAGAACATTAGCAGGTGACAGTGTATATCAACTAAGGTTGATATACATGTACATGATTTAACAACTGATGTTTGATGAGCTATATATGCTAAATATAAACTAACCACATTAAATGGTAGGATAGTATATAATTATATCATGTATAATACATTGTTGTAAATTAATAGTTATAATTATCACTACATGTACTTGAGAACGACTTGTGTATTTTGACTTGGACATACATGTATGGCTGTATTGCAATTCAAACTTTCCATAAACTGTATTTCACATACTCACATTTCCTGTTGCAGTTCAAAGGGCTAAGCGATTATGATTTTTTGGTATCATGATTATTGATGATAAATAATCACAATTTTTGATTATATCATGATTATGATAGCATTTGCATAATGCAGTATAGGACAACAATAAAACTAATATGAAACTTATGAAAAGATCATGTTGAGTAGCTTGTGAATTATAAAACCCTAATAATCATCATAGTACAGTGTACATGTACATGTACATGTAATTGGTTTCTGTGAATTTTGTGATATACATGTACTGGAATAAAACGTTTTGTTACATGTACATGTACTTCTGACACATTTTTGCTTGCTCAGTCACAATTATACACATGCACAAACAGAGGCCTTCAACATTCATACCTTCCACCAATCTGGACTTGCAGTATTCAATAATTCAATGACATCTCCAGTTCTGCAAGTACATATGAGATATTATGAAAGAAGGATAACATGAAGTGGGTTATTGAGTGCTGTGATATAATGTACATGTACAATCTTCAGCATTATCCAATTACTCTATACACACATAACATTTTGAGCCATAAACATTTTTTATGGCCCACAGGGCCATCCCTATGATTGCTTTCTACGAGGTCTAATGTACATCTACAGCACCGGACAAAAAAAAGTTCATGTACTGTTTTTGTTGTAGAGCAGTGCTACAAGATGTGGTATGGTAAATGAAACTTTGTTTACACAATTAATGAAATTATTAGTTGTTAATGTTTATAAAACAAAGATTTTCATTACCCGACTTATTACATGTAATTGACCAGCCCCTCATAAGTCATGAAATCAAATAGGTTTGAAAGATTTGTGGGGGTGTTATTAAGCCCCTCTTTCAAATTCCACCTCTGAATATGTCCATTACTGGAGACATGGACATTGATTACATACATGTACATATAAAGCTCAGTGCTGGACTTTACATTATCATTCACGCTGAGTATAATTATGCATTTACTCACTTTAACGGCATATCATTGGGATTGAATTTATCATAATTGTACAGAGCCACACAATGTGTTGGTGGATCCCACTCTCCACTTGGAGCAAATAATGCTTCTTGTTGTCCATACTGACCATATATCTGAGACTGAAATGAATATACATGTACATTGTAATAGTTATACATGCATAGAGTGCATGTGTATGTGCTACTCCATTCGGATTTTTATTCAATTATGAATACATGTACACACGTATATATATACATGTACAATTGTACATGTATGTAAATTATAAAGTGAATGTTAGAATTCTACAGGCATGATTATTGCAATGGGAATTGAATAATTCAACGCTTTAACCCATTAACTCTCAAGAGCATGCTGTAATCACACAGGAAAATGTTGATGGAAAAATGGTGTCTATGTAATCAGAGATCCACACAAAGTGAGACTACCACAGCAACTGTGAATAGCTAAACTACAGACAGAGAGTAAGCAAGTTTGTACATGAGTTCAGTAGCCATAGCAACTGGGCACAAAAGTTAATTTAATATTTAAAAGAAAATAAGCTCAAAAGTCAAAGGGTTAATTAATTAACTAAAAGAAAAAAAAATAGTTCGATGAACTCAGTCCAAAATCAAGTGATACGATTATTGCAATGTATGTCATATATTGAATTATTGCCCAACACTACTTAGAAAAGCTTTTGTCTAGTTAGACATCACCGCTCTTTAAAATGCAGAAGTTATACAGGCATTGTATTTTGAAATTATTGCGCTTTTGGATTCCTAAATAAACAGCAAATGTTTAATGACAAGGTGTGCTTATTTGAGTTGTACTGGAACACCAAACACAATCATATTTCATTTCATCACTTACTCTTCTTTTTGGATCCAATGATTGCTCACGAGGTGGAGCTGAGGGTATAGAGTATAAACAAAAAAATTATAATACCTGTACTTTGTTATCAATACCATACTGCTACTACATGTATCTATCCTAGTTTCTTCTCTTTACAGGGATTCATGCAAGATATTTATCTACGGGGGCAATCAGTGTTCATTAAAACACAACAGTGCAAGAGGTTCGTAACAGAAAAAATTAATTTTGAGGAGACTTTAGATACATTGCATATTTAAATAGTCATATAAATAATTACTATTTTTGTCTAAAATTCTCATTATTTCAGGAGGGAATCCCTGGTTTCTTGTGTATGAAAGCCTGCATATCTGTTTACAGATATTCAATTGTGCCATCCTGCTTTCTTCAACACTAATTATAACTTTGTAAACTATAAACTACAACACCACAGTAGCAAAGTACATGTACATGTACATCATGAATATTAATGAGTGGGATTTAAATGACTTACGTTGTGGGTTACCAAGATTTCTCTCATCAATTGTACAATAAATTCCTGTTGACTCGAGCGATTCAGTTGTACTACATGTATCTTCCTCCTTGTCTTTTTCTATAATAACAGAAATGAATGTTAGAGGTTTGTGTAATAATATATCATCAGTTATAAGTTACATGCATGATCATACATGTATTGTATGTCATGCAATATATACATGTAGAATACTTCAATCTGATGTTTGATGAAAAAACTTCTTTAAAAACATATATTAAAAATACATAATTTACTTATACGTAGTTCTTCCCTACATTACTCCATGACACCAAACCAATGATGCATTTATTTTTATTGGATAATGGCAGTATTCCAATGTACACCTGAGGCAACTCTCATTTTCATTTTTCCATTGCCTCAGGTGTCTTTCTTTCTTTCTTTCTCTCTCTCTTTCTTTCTACATCTCCGATAACATCATGTATGTATAAGTGAAAGGATTGCAGTAGGATAAAATGTATTGCCAACATTGATCACACTTGTGAAGATATACGGACAAAGTAAATAAATCATGTAATACTGCTCAATAGTCATTAGACTATATACATGTACATAGAGTGTACATGTATGTGTATATACATCATGTTTGTTGATTAAAATACAAAATGACAACTAGAAAAAAGAGATCCCCCGTTTTAGCAACCCTAATGCTTTAAGTGGACACAATATAGTAAGAGAGAGAAAACCAGGATATCATTGAACATCCTTCAATACATTCACAAAAATAACAACAGCATTACAAAATGACCAACCTGTAATTGCAACACTTTTCAACTTTTTGTAAACTTTCTTTAAATTCATACGAGGAAGTTTAGGAGACCTTGGAGTAGGAGATTCCTACAAAACACGATTGAAATTTCAGTACACCATTCATTACATGTATTAGAATTTTAATTCACCGAACATGTTAGGTTTTACTATGTAAATGAGCGAAGAAGGAAAATAAATATTTTTGCTAATGGAGAACAGCAAAGAAATCCCTAAACACCAGCTAGGATTAATTATCACTATTAGTAATAGTTTTGCTCTTTACACATGACAAAGATAGTGATGATAAAGACATTCACGAACACTATAGGACATACGTGTACATGTACAGTGGCGGATCTAGGGGGGTTTCTTTGGTTTTTGTGGAAACCCCCTTTCAAATTTTCAAATTTAAGTAAATTGATGAATAAAAGTCTGCGTGGTACACCCACAAGCATGTTGTACAATAGGAGCTGGTACACCCACAAGCATGTTGTACAATAGGAGCATTGCTTCTATTAGAACACAGTAAAGATGATAAGTACATGTACATAAATTACTATAATACTGTACCTACAATTGTACTACACGTGTACTTCAGTAATGATGTTGCTAGTCTGCAAAAGTACATGTAACTGAATCTGAATGATTGCCGATTGGCAAAGCAGTAGTCATGACTGGCTATAAAGTCTCACACTCAATTTGGTTGTGAATCTGATGTTCGTGTTTCATCAAACATTTAGTGTAATAAATCATAATAGCTAGCGCTAAGTTAGTAACTTATAGTAAGTTTGCATACCTTTCTTAACTGTCCCGATATAGTTAAAGTCCTGTCTGACAGAGGAATGTGTAATAACAAAATTATTGGCCACACCTCTCACAAATAATTAATGATAAAAAAATTCGGCTTAAAAAACCCCTTCCTTCAATCTCTAGATCGGCCACTGATGTAAGTGATATAAAATTACATCTAACTAGACTGAAAGGTGGTTTACGATAATTTCAACTGCACATTTTACAAGTGGGTTGTCAAAACAAAAGAATCATTATTGCCAGTGTTAGATAACATGTAGAAAGCAAGCCGCTTTTATAGGACTCAGAAGCAAAGAAACATTACATGTACATCAGTACATGTACATGTATGTATGATTTAAACATTACTGTACATGTACATGTACATGTACTTCTGCTTAAGATTCATATCCCTTAATTCAATAATAAACAATTGCTAATTGTGGCATCTGCCTCTTTTTATTCGGCTGAAAAATTAAAATTACACAGTACTCTAGTTTTGGCATAACACCTCTAATTACTGCAACATGACTCTTCAGCTGTGAAATGTAAAGTTAAGATGGCAGAATATAAGTGGCCAGTATTTCTAAAGCATACCCCACAACTTCGAATCACCTGAAGAACACTATAGATCCCACTATGTTTATGCTAATTTCGGATTGATTCACACAGTGTTCATTCCAAGTTTTCATGATTGTACATATACTAGAGTTTCTGCCATTAAATCAATGTATTCTGCCGATACTGAATGCTTGAATTGCAGTTATGTAGTGTCAAACCTCGTTAAAGCATGTACACAGTATCAGAACCTTAAAAGAATAACAGTAACCAGCATAAGGACTATCACTAATATGATGGCAACAGTTCCAATGGAAAAGGATATGCTACCAGAGATAGGTAACTTACTATTATTGTTATTACAATGTATGTCTTACAATACTGGTAGCAATTACATACACTGCACAAAGGTACTTTTTGTCATTATGATCATACATGTACATGTACATGTACATGTACATTTACTGTACAGGTCTACCATGATTGAACAACGTTTAAATAATCTACTGTTGTTAAATACTCATAAGAAAGAAACAGACGCTCTTGATCTTGTGGAAATTGCTAACTCATTTGTGTCTACCATTGAGAGACAATTGAATTTATTGGAAAGTTTTTATATTAAAATTATCTGTTTTATGTATAGAATAATTATTATTTACTTCTTTCAAAGTTTATCCAGCACAATGTTTGTAACTTCCTGATGGAAAAGCGACTTTTAGCGCCCTAGTCGCTCCCTAGATCTAACACTGACTATTGCACAACATGTTGTAACTGCATGTACATGTATCCCAGTCCAAAAGAAATATTTTGTAATGAAAAATACTTACCCCAGAACAGTAAGGGACGTATATCTGACATTTGCTATGTACATACATTCGACACACTTTACACTCTATACCAGGTCTCACACGAGCTATGGAATTACATATAACATTAACAAAATCGCATTTTTTGCAATATAAAAAAATTGAATCCACAATATTTAAATACATTTGTACATGTACATGTATAATTACAGGGTGTCATAGAGGATTTGTTTTCCTGGAGTTCTGTTAAAGAGATGTAACAAAGTGTAAGGAACAACATTTGCACAAAATGGCATAGCAACTAGGGAGTGTGAGGCATGTCCCCATGGAAATTTTTAAGTTCTTCTAGTCACTACAATACTGGTGATCAAATCTATATAGGCTTTAAAAACTGTGGAGGGGAACCTAGTCCAGGGGAATCCTAGCCCCTCCATTATGAAACTCTAATCATGCTGATGAAAACTATCAACAGATTAGCACACATACATGTACGTACATGTACAAATGTATATGTACATTTGAAATCAATAACTTCACCTTGTAGGAAACCACCACAGTAGCGACACTGCACTGGGTATTTCTTGTTAACATCTGCCCATTCATGTTCTTTTCCTTGTACTAGAATTTCTGATGTACGACGAGGTCGACCACTATGTAATCAATGATCTCATAAATGAATAATTATGTAGAACTGTAGTTTATACATGTGTGTACATGTACATGTTTGACTTGTACATGTACATACATGTATGTACATGTATACAGTATGTATATTGAATCATATGATTAGAAAATGAACACATAAATACATGCATATGTACATGTACATGTACATGTGTACATGTACATGTACACATGTACAATGTACACTGAAAAACAAGATTGAAGTGGTACCATAATAATAAAATGAAACAAACCATTCCCATACATACATGTACATGTAAGTGTACATGTATATACATGTAACTACTAGTTTGAAAAAAGCTACACATGTACATTGTACACTTGCATAGGGTTGTTATGTGGAAATGGTTATTAACCCTGCCCCATGAAGACGGACAAGAGGGTTATGAAACCATATTGTCTGACTGTCCAAACTTTCTGAAAAAATAAGAACATTAGCACTTACATTGTAAATGGAGCTACTGACAGACTTAAAATTATACACGAATCAAAGTAAAATAAGGGCGTTTTCTATATCCTTTCAGCTATAAAGTTATGACTTCGGTTACCATTTCACCACATTTAGCAGTCTTGTGAGCCAGACCAACCCAAAGTGTGGAACCGTCTGGACAAAGCTTTATTATGTACAAGTGTAATGATTTTTTTCTACATAGAGAGTACTATAATACTCTAATACTGACAAGGTCAGTGAAAATCGTTAAATACATGTAACTTAGGCTCATCATAATAATTTACAAACTTGTAGTAATTAAACACCTTCCAGGACAATTAACTCATATAGCAGTGGACAACAATACGAATCGCCATGCTGTACAGAACCTGCTTCTGTAATACAGTGCACTACAGTATACTACAGATACAGGTAAGTACAGTAAAGCATTCATGTGTACATGTATTACATGTATTATCTATAGTATTGTGAGACTACTGTACATACATTTTGTACATGTAGTACTGTTGTTATTGCTTGATAATTTTTTTATACTCCTGTATTTGAAATGCTATAATTTATTCAATATGTACCTGTCTTCACTAGGTCGTGTTTCTACAAGTGGTGAACTAGCTTGTGGCTGATCAATAGCAACTGCTAGTCCTGCTGCTTCGAGTTCAGCAAATAAAGAGATCTGGAATTAAAACATAAACACCGAAGTCACTAAATTGAAATAGGGTAACTCACCTTGCCTAATATCATCGCCATATCTTCATCCTGTTCTCTCTTCGTATGTCTCATGTGAGCTAACTCTACTTCTACACTATGAGCATCACCCATACTTGGATTAGAAATATAACTAAAGTAAGAAATACCACATGGATTAAGAAAGAAATTGTAGATGTGAATGTGTGACATACATGTACATGTAAGGTTATTAAAAAGTGGTAAATTGAATTTTGTGCCCAGAAACCCCCATTGCTGTGGTCTATTGAACTCCAGTACAAAGGTACTATGATTCCAATTGTACAATATTTATTAATACTCTCTTCCTACTATATAACTGTAGTTCCGCTACTTATAGTTATTCTTTCAATGGTAGCAGTCATTCTCTGATCGAATAGACACTTTTTCAGTTACCATTTAATAAATATAATGTAAGTTTTATATATAACACTTAAGATCCATTCATAGCTACAAGACAGTAACATTGCTGTATATATTCCAAGATACACAAGCGCACGTACATGTACATGTACAGGTACATGTACATGTATGTGTCTAGAGTGCATATACAATGTACATGTACATGTACATGTATGTGCTCTTGGAAGTCAAAGGTTTAATTGTTAGGAGAAATCTAACCATGCACAATATAAACTCATACATGTATGTACAACTTGTATATACACATGTACATGTAAAGATCCTTACAAGTAGTGCTACACTTCTACAAGTACACTTGATCATCAATAACATTATAGTTTTACTCAATAATGCACTAGTATATGTAAATGAATGTAGACTTCTCACCTATTGAGTAAATTTTGCTCACTCTCTATTTCTGTACTTGTTTTTTCTTGTAAACCAACTAAACTTTGTTCCTATCATATACAAAAAGCAAACAGTAAGAGAGGAAGAGAGAGAGAGAGAATTTTAGAAAGAAAGACAGATTTAAAATAATGTATGCACCCCAGTGTTCTATCTACACGTACATGTATATAGACATGTACATGTACATTGTATGTAATAATACAGAAAAAAACATTTCAAAAAAATGAAAGAACATGTAGGGGTATCAAAAACAAGAAAGCACATGAACATGATTCGGATGGTACACTGTACATTAGCTAAACTCACCATGCACTTCCCTATAACAAGCCTACATAAGTACATCTAGAGTATAAAAGGTCACAGAGAAATTATATTTATGTAGGGTTGTTATATGAAAGTGGTTAGTTTAATTCTGTTGCTAACATACCATCCCAAGCTTGTTTATGTGCTTTTGTACTACACATATAATGTACTACATGTATAATGTACCACAATGTACTATAATGTACTACATTGTGTATAATGTACTATAATGTACTATAGTGTACTATAATGTACTATAATGTACTATAGTGTACTATAATGTATTATAATGTACTATAATGTCTCTGGAAGAGATAAGACATACTTGTTTTCTTAGGTCTTCCATTATGTGCAATAATGGTGCTTGTGTCAAATCAATCAACTGTAAACTTTCACCTAGAGAAGGCTGGAGAAAAAAAAAGGAACAGAGAATTTTATAGTGTAGGTGAAATTCAACTCAAATTATACTGGACACCTTCATTTACAAATGGTAGAAATTGAAATAAATTTGAAGTGGGCACCTACATATACATTGTACATGTATCCTTCACAATCTTAATTGGGTCAATATACATGTATACAGTGTACAATAAAGGAGTAAAATTAATGGTGTATGGTTCATTAGTACAACACGTACATGTATATGTACATGTACATGTACATGTACATGTAGCATTGTAATGCTGTAAATGATTACCACAGTTTTCAAAATGTCTCACTTGTTTAGGATGAGTATTTTCTGGTGTTTCAAACATATTTCTTGGAGGTGGATATACCACAGAAGACGACTTCTCGGTAACAAAGTTAGATATATCACCACTGCTACTTATAGATGATATTATAGCTGATAAATCTCGAAATTGAGACTGACTATTGTTAAGCTGCAACAGAAACAATATACATGTAATTAGTGTAATAATCAAGTAAGTATGAGAAATTAAGGTTCACAACGTGTGTGTGTGTGTGTGTGCGTGCATATTTATGTACACATGTATGTGTCTGTCTGTCATATCTAGACACAACTACATTGAACTCGTTGCCTCTGATGTGTGCTTACCATTTCCTGTGAATGCTGAACCAACTTTTGTAACTTTTCAGTATAGCCACCAGTCAGGTCATTATGAATACCCTGTATTTCCTGGAATATAGAGATTAAAGCATTATTGTCCAGAAAAAAGAAATTGGGATTATATATCTATAAAGAGTGTACTACAATTTGAAAATTATTCCAATATGTACATGTACATGTACATACATAAAATGATATACATGTACATGTGTACATGTTAATATATGTACATGTATGAAAGGAGTATAGATTACAGAGTCACAATTGCTGCAATTGCTATACACTAGCTAGATCAGATAGTTCTTATATACATGATGTACATGTACATGTACATAGTGAATTCATATCTGATTAAAAGGGTTGATTTGTTTGAGAGTCTTTAAAACCACAACCTTGGTCATTCCTACACAGAAGTGTTACACTCTCCAGTAGTGTCATATGGATTGGAAACAGGCAGTCATGCAGGAAATTGCTAAAACTAGTGAATGTAAATTGAAACTGAACTGTACATGTATATGTACATGTATATGGAAGTACACATGTACATGTATATAGGAGCAGTGGTCACAAATCACAATGGGACAAAATGTCTGGCAGTGAATACTTCAACATACTCACTGATAACAATTGTACTGTACATCATTATAGAGTCTGCAACACAGAGTTAGATACACACATACATGTAACTTACATCAAGAATAGCATATATATGATCTTCGTAGAACAATTCATGAAGGTCATTGAATGCGGCATGTTGCATTACATAGAAATTATGAGAATTATAGCTCAGTAGTATTTGTGTGTCCTGTGAATAAGTGAATGAAACAGTAAATGCACATAAGATTCTGCTATAAGACCTGAAATTCATCTCAGTTAATATCTTAAAATTCTATTAGTGATGATTCTTGGACTTTATATAACAGAGAAAAAAGTTCTTGAAAGTTTTGGCCCAACAGCTTTCTTCAGCTGAAAAAGACCCTTGGGCCAAAAGCATATTTTATTGTCTTACGTGTATAAAGTTCAAGAATCACCGCAATGAATATGTTTTTTACAATTATACATGTACATGTACATGTAGGTTGCTTAGGAAATTAATCATGATTACTGTACAACAATGATCACAAAGCATTTACATGTTCATGTACATGGATAGCTCAGTTGATAATAGCATCTGTCCAAAGTGCAGAGTGTCGTGGGTTCAAATCCCACCTGAGGCAACTCATTTTCATTTTTTCATTGCCTCAGGTGTCTTGACTTTCTTTTTCTCTTTCTTTCTTTCTTTTCATCTCAAGAGTTATCATGTACTAGACATTACATATACACCTCACTATCATCATTCAAGCACCATGATGTGATGTACATGTAGTGGATGTTGGTTTATTTCTCTGCAAGTGACGGTTCACTATAATAATTATGACTTCCTAGTTCCTATATGACCGTGCTCACTAGTGAAAATTGATTATTTGAATGAAAATAATTTTTATCAAACCCTAATGATTTTTGTTTGGCATTGTATAGTATATGTGCCAGTGAAAGTTAATATCAAAAAAGCCTATGATACAATGTACATGTACAGTGTAGATACAATTATATCCTAATTGGAATCACAAATACATGTATACAATTTACATTGCTAAGTACTACATGTGTATATACCTTAATTTGGTCCCTCTCCAGAGCTTCTGCATATTTTGCCCAATTTTCAGAATAGTCCCTAAGAGCCTAAAGATACATGCATACATGTACATGTACAGTACATAATTATACATGCATAATGATTGTACATGGGTACACAATAATATACATGTATGATGTATATATACATGTATATACATGTACTATGTACATGTATGTACTTGTTATTACAATTATTTTACAGGTTTAGGGTTTAGGATTTAGAGTTTATGGTTTAGGATTAAGGTTTAGCATTGTACAATTATACATGTATACATGTACATTTACATTAGTGTATACGGCAAATTAGTGCTCATTTTTATAAAACCATTGAAATTTACAAAATTTTGGTGTAGGAGGTTTGACAACATTATACGAATTTGAAAAAATGGTATGAAGAGAACTACATGTACATGTATGCAGTTAGCAGCAAAGTAAACTATTAGAGTTATAAAATCAGTTTAGAATTACTACATACATGTACATGTGTGTACATGTACATGTATATTACAAGTATTTCTTCACTACATGCACATACATGATGTTATTGGAGACACCTGAGGCAATGGAAAAATGAAAATGAGAGTTGCCTCAGGTGGGATTTGAACCCACGACACTCTGTACTCTAGACAGATTCTCTACCAACTGAGCTACCAAGGCAGCTCAGCTGGCAGGGTCCGAATCAAACATCTCATACACCTGTACATGTTGTAAACATACATACATGTACATGTATATTGTAAAGCAAATTTACCTTTTGGACATCTTGTTCTACCTTTTCAACTTTAGACGTCAGCAGTGTACGATACTGAAACAGCTATAATGATAAAGAGAGAGTTATGAAGTAGTAGACACACTAAACCCATGTGTGGTTATAACTATGACTACTGACAAGGAAATATTTGCAGACAATACTTGACTGCAATAATAATTAATATGCTAAAACAAGTAGAAAACAGTTTTGTGGATTTAATGACGTGCATGAAATTAAATAGGTGGAGCTAGAGCGCGATCATTAATTCGTTATGTTATGGCAGAGGAGATTAGAGCCAGCTTGATGCTGTAGTAGGCCACTACTTCAATTGTACTTGATGTCAAACTGTGATTCAATAGTGATAGGCTGCAAACAAGATGAGCTGTGTTACATTACTCTTTTGCTACCAGAAGTTGTCAGAAAGTGGTGAAACGGCAATCTTGAGCTGTAAACATTGTCATAACTCTATAACAGAAAGGTTTTAAAAAACCATGTCTTTTATTTTAATCCTTGTATAATTTCAAATCTGTTGGTAGCTTGATTGAAGTCCCAATGTTGTTAGTGGTCCAGATACATGTATTTTGGGGTTACGAATATAGACAGACAAACACCTGATTGCACTTCCTACGCAGGTTAGTACATGTAAGTGTTTTATTAAATGTAGAAATGTCAAACCTAAAAAGTAGGTCAAGATAGTACTAACATATAGGAGGCTAATGTAAGGAACCAAAATTAAACAGACCACTTCCATATAACCCTATATACATGTACATGTAAGTACACTGTTATAAAGCAAATGATAAAGAGCTGTACATGTACTTATGCAGGTTTATATGGAGGTACATGTAGTTAGTTTTCTTTCATTTCTGAATGATGGATTATTTGTGTATACATCGTAGGTTATAAAAATACTGGTGTAAGTTATATGTCATATGGAATCATACAATCATAATTACATGTAAATACATAGTCACAAATATAAAGGTTTATTCATTATTGATGGTCAGTCTTGTGTACAGTACGTGTATAAAGTCATAGTTTTATGTTTGTTTTCACCACTCAATAATTGTTTTAATAACTAAATTATGCAACTATATGTACCTTCATAAGTGGTATAATAACAAATAAATTCCACTATTTATATTACATTGGAGTGTGCAAGACACTCAGGAGCATGCATGATGTTATAGAGGTCACATGTACTGTTCTTGGTCACACGCACTTGGTTGTATGTCAAGCTTATGACTGGATTGCAGTGTCAGGTAGACCATGGGTAGTATTACATTTTCCCTATTCAGAGCCCTTTCCTCTTTGTGTATATGCCAAACTCTATCATACAACAAGGATGTGTGAAAGCATGGTGATCTATTATTGTGGTGTTGTTCAAATCAATACTATGATTGGTAGAGATTACATATTCACAAAATTGTGCCTTCAAATTCCTCTCTCAGACTGATCGTATCTGTGATGGTTTTGTATCTAAGTGTACATGTAGGTTAAGTTAAGACCTCTTTTTTCAGAAAAGACAATTTGAGATTGTACTTTATCCATCACACTTCCTTGATCTCACTACATCTTGTAACAATGTACAGGATAACAATGTAACAATGTACAGGATAACATTGTAACAATGTACAGGATAACATTGTAACAATGTACAGGATAACATTGTAACAATGTACAGTAATAACAATGTAACAATGTACAGGATAACAATGTAACAATGTACAGGATAACATTGTAACAATGTACAGGATAACATTGTAACAATGTACAGGATAACAATGTAACAATGTACAGTAATAACAATGTAACAATGTACAGTAATAACAATGTAACAATGTACAGGATAACATTGTAACAATGTACAGTAATAACAATGTAACAATGTACAGGATAACATTGTAACAATGTACGGGATAACATTGTAACAATGTACAGGATACTAGAAAGCTAGAAAGCAGTGGGTAGTAATTTTGCCATCTTCCAACATTCCACAACATAAAATCTCCGTGTTGTCTAGTGGTTTGAATTTTGCAGTGACACCTCAATCAGTGTCAACTCAAGGGTGATTGCTGAGTTGTACAAGCTTTGGTTATGTCAGAATTCTCTAATTCTCGAAATTTACACTACATGTATATCACATATACATGTAAAACCAGCACATCCTAATTTTTGTGAATATGAACAGACTTTATTACATACATGTACATGTACATACAGGTACATGTACATATAAAACCACACACATAAATGTACATGTATATGTAATTTATGTACATGTATAGTAACTATACTCTTAAAATGAAATACCATTTACCTTTTTAAACAGAAGCTTTTTCCTTGCTGTATGTATCTGTAATTCTTGACTAGTATCATTAATGGAGTTGCTCAGATCTCCGTATCCCTAGTATTATAAATACATGCAACAAAGAATAATGAATGAGAACTGTGTGTACATGATTGTCATGTGTTGGGCTATAACTATTCATGTAGGTACATGTTACATGTACATATACATGTATGTAATGTTCTTTAGTATACAGATAAAGTTAGTGTTTGTGTACATACATGTACATGTACATGTACTAGCGCTGATCAAGGGTGTACATGTATGTACATGAATACATGTATATGATGCATGACAGTAAATGTACTACATGAGGACAACATTATAATGATATAAACAATTGCAAAGATTCTGATTGTACATGTACAATGTACATGTAAATAGTAAATGTTTGTTCAAAAAACAGCTTTATAACTTACAAACTAAAACTACATGTACTGGTTTTGCTAGAGTCTATAATATTGCAGGCATTACAAATGTGAGTGTTGTCTTGTGCAGCAAACGAAATTAAAATGTGTGTTATTTGGCTTAGCTTGCAAATGTTTATATAAAAGCTTGATTTTGATATCATAGAAGCATTTTTCTTTATTAGCTACATGTACATGTACACAAGTACATGTAAATCAATGTAAGCTTCTTTCCAGTTGCATACCCAAAAAGCGATGAAAATTTTCCTGCACACATACTGTACTGAAATGTGAATTAAAAATTTAAAACTGAAAGTACTGCATCGTACATTGTGGTGATTGTAGTGTATTGTACCTTAGATTCTTCATCAATTATATTTAGTAGTTTATCCCAAGCTGAGAAATGACTGCTCTCTGAATATACCCTACATGAAAAAGTAGCAAATTGGCCTGTAATACATGATGTACATGTACATGTACATGTACATGTAAATTATATATGTAGATGTATACATGTACATATACATTTGTATGTACATGTACATTGTAAATGGTGAGCTAATACTAAATATTTCGCTCGAAACAAGTTATGACAAATAAGCAAGATAATACATGTAATTATTTGAATATTAGCTGTTTTACTTTTTCCACAAAATATGCCAAATGTTAATGAAATTCATAGCCCTGAAATTTCACAAAGTGTAAAAAAGTGCAGTGATTGTATAGGCATGACTCTCTTGTTATTTGGGTCTAATCAAAGTTAGCGATATTTCATGATATTAGAGGGTTGGGTCAGGCCAGAAGTGTGTGGATAGCCCACTTGAGTGTGGTTGGAACCATGGGGTTTATTTCCTTGTTCAACATGATAATGCATTTACATGTGTAGGTATAACTCTTGGGAGTTTATGAGTGGGAAAGTGCAAAAGCTGCAAACATACACTTCCATAATTAATTAATTATGCATGTAAGAAATTTGTGTGGCTAGTACTATTCAATGGGCTCCCTTAAGAGCAAGCAAATGATGAATATACATGTACTGTATGTACGTACATGTACATGTAGGTAAACACTCTCCTTACATACATGTATACACATGTACAAGAGTTTTATCACAGGTACTCAAATAATTGATTAGACCATCTACATGTAGGTTTCAGGAAGTAATGAAAATGAATGCTCATTTGCCACTTTGCTGTTCATAAGCTCCTCATGATCTCAAATATTGAATTACATATACATGTGTTACATTGTAAAACAAACCAATTTTTTGTAAACTCTTGAGTTTTCCTCCTAAAGCTAATTACCAAGTTATTCATCTGTTGAGCATGGGATTTCTGTACTGCAGCTAACTTCTGCATAAACTCAGTTGCTATTAAATGAAACAGAACGGAGAATTATGATTACTTGTACTTGACGAAATTTTGATCTTTTTGTATGTAATTGCACATTTTAAGGAACTACAAGAATAAACTTAACACAAACTGTGAAACATTTGTCTCTTTAAAAAGAAATAACAATGACCACGCACATGTACATGTACATGTATGTTTCATCTTATTATTATATGTACACTGTATACTACTTACATGTATACTTATAGTTTATACACATCTAAAATAAACTACCATTCATTACATTGGAATACATGTAACAAATGAGTAGTAAATATTCAATAATATTCAGCTTTTGTTGGTTCCTATTACCCTCACAAGAGCTCCTACATACATGTATATACTTCTTAGTAATAATAAGATGAAACATACATGTACATGTGTGTGGTCATTGTTATTTTGGCCCTTTTAAGCATATCAGCTGAATGATCAAACTTTGTTCTACTGAACAGTGTTTACAACATAGCAGAGAAGCACATGTACAACGAGTGAAATGCTTGCGTTGTGGAGTTGTGCTCTTTAGCGCATGCCATTGGTACATTTCACATCCATTGTTTGCTTTGCCACCAATACAAAACTTAGCACTGGAATGTATTCTGGATTTGACACTGTGTATTCAGACTAGAACATTCTATTGACTTGGGTGAAAATTTCTAATAGGCCCTTTTCACCCAAGTCAATACATGTATGTGAGGCAACTAAATGTAAGTACATGTACTTTATTATTTTGGCCCTACAGGTACATGTACATGTACTTCACTGTAATAGTCATTTAAATATTAATTAAATACACATGTATGTACAAGCCAGATATGGGGCCAAGCACGCAATATTAGGACTTGCATGTACATGTAAGTACAAGCAGCCTTAAGTACAAGTACAAGTCTTCATTTCAGTGAAATGTACTTACATGTACATGTACATGTATTTAAATACACTCAAGTATAATTACTGGTCATACACGTACATGCATGTCTGGTACAAGTACATTAGAATGAACGATTTATGGTTGTCTTGAAGTTATTCTAAACATGTATCATTCACAATATTTATACAAACAAATAGTAGAGACTGTACAGGTGTACACACACAAACTATGCATGTATACACTGTGTAACTAAAGTGTGCAAACAAAGAAGGCAGTTAATTTAATCTAATCATTTCACATTAGGTAAACTTAGGCAAACTAGCCAAACTTGAAATACCATAAATGGTGTGTGTAATAATACATGTACATGTACATGTACAGTGTATGTATGAATTTAATGAACATTTCACCTTTTAGGCATCAATTTAATCAACACACCCAATGGAAATATCAAGATAAACTATATACATGTACATGTACATACAATGTACACAAACATGTTCATGTACATGTACAAGTACATTAACTGTTATGATAATAACATAAATACATGTACATGTATATCACATTTTTGATCACATATGTACACGTATGTGTGTACATGTATGTTACATTAAGTACTTGTCCTTGAGAAATATTCATAAATCCAAATAACTTTGCAGTTTAAATATTAAATATTCTTATCTACAATGTATGTGTACATGTACGTGTACATGTACTTACCCATGTGTGGCATTGTATGTATTAATTACTTGGTTAATTCATATTTCTCAGAGGTGGGTGTATACAGGTATGCAAACATGTAAAGTGTGGGAGAGTCCCACCTTCACCATTTGGGTAAAGGAATTAAAGAAGGGAATGGCTCTCATAATTATTGAGATAGTGTTTAATGAAAACCGGAATAAAAGCTGGAACTTATTAAATTACATGTTTACAATTATTATAAATTACATGTAATATATATATGAAATAATAAATAATACAAGGTACATGTACATGTATGATACCAAAATAGCAATAGTTATTTTAAAAGATGACTATCTATTAATTAAAATAAACAATATAAAAAACTAAAATAACAAGATATATTGTATCAGCTTTTGGGATGACTACGTATCAATCATTGCTGATAGTGCTACAATGTACATTTAGTGTGTCTATTTTTCTGTGTACTTGAAAGCTGGGGCTTGAAGAATTAAGTGTAACTGCACACAGTCAAGTGCACAGAAACTGAAGTACTTCTTAAAAGTTCTAAATGATGACTTTCCTCGTGTCTGAAACTCAACAACTGATTATACAAGTACTTGTTAATGATTCTTGCATCATCTTTATACTGTTTCTCTACTATAATTATACAACAGTTATTAGTATTAGTTGTAGTTTTGTATTCTTCAAGCTGGTTTGTAGCTCCATGCCATTAATTGACCAAGCACCCAGGAATGACACAACTTCCTTAACTACGTATACATGTACAATGCATACTCAATTAAAAACTCTAAAAAATGTTTGCTGACAGTGTAGTGTAAACACTTATTAATTAACAATACCAAATGCCAACAAGCTTGTTAATACATGTACATATCAATGCTTGTACATGTAATAATATTTACATAACTGTGTACATGCACAGGTATATGTGTCTGCATATGTGCATACATGTATATCTAAGCACGTACATGCACATGTACATGTATGCATGCTGCGTTCATATACATACATGTACAGTATACATACACATATACATGTATATACATGCATACATACATATATATGCACATGTACAGTATATATGTATGTATATTAATTGTATTATAGCAGGAGTGCATGATGGAAAAACTAAGAGGGAAGGAGTCTGAAACACGCACATGTTAATCAGAAAATTCTGTTGCATCTCCATGGTAGTGGCTATACTTTATATAGACACCACATGTAATGGAAATTTCATAAACAACTTTGGTTGCTACTACATATAAGGAATCACGAAATGATATTGTATTTATACATAGTAAGGTATGGTATAAGGTTTATAATTGGTGTACATGATTTGTTAGGGTTATGTCAGGTTGTACATGTGTATATGCTTTCAATCAATTGTGAATTCGTGACTATTCAGTGGTATGAATAAGTATTATACTAGTTGGTTAGGGTAATACATGTATATGTATTGCTGCAATACAAATTACCACAACTTTTATCATCTTATAATGATAATTCCGTAGTTGTCATGATTGAAGATTCTAACTTACTTTGCTGGAAAGGGCCGTGGTTCCATGTGAGCAGGAAGACATCAAAGCAATTGCAGGAAAGTTCCCCTTTTTTAAAAGGTAAATTCTTAGTACTACAGTGGAACCTCTTTATAAAGGACACCTTGGGACTAGTGGAAGTGTCCTTTAAATAGAGGGTGTTCTTTATCTAGCAGTCATTTAATATATTGTATTGTCCTTAGTACAGAGTAGGGATGGGCAATATTTTGATAATCGTGATAATCGTGATTAACATTTCCTGTGATAATCGTATCGTCTAAACATTCCCATATCGTGGTCACAAAAATAACGATTATTGTGTCATAACTTCTGGTTTTCAGTACTATCACATCTAAATCAGTTTTTCAACACTGTTTACTCAACAAATAAAAGGTATCAATTTGATTGTTGAATGAAATCTACATACATATGTAAGGTAGCCAATAATCGCAATAATCGTGATACTTGCACAGACAATAATCGTTGACTCATATTTTCATAATCGCCCATCCCTAGCACAGAGGTGTCCTTATTTCAGAGTGTCCTTTAACAGAGATATCAAATTCTTCCTTTTTAGTTAAAGTTGTAGTATGGTTTGTGCTATGAGATCCTTGTGGTGTCTAGCATAATTATAACTGTTACCATGGAAATGCAACAGAATTTTGTATTTAAGGCATGAGTGTTTCCCACCCTTTCTCATTTCTAATGATAGTTAGACATGTGCATATACATTAGAAAGGTGTGGTAGTTTACCGGTACATACATTTGTATATGCACATAACATAGTCATTGTATGTATATTCATAATTATGGTATTACACATGTACTTTGTAGCAACAATTCTTATTTCATACTTATCTTCTCACTGTCAAGCATACATGTATACTTATAGTGTAATAACTCACTCATTTCTGAGAGTTTAACCGACAGTCCTGCAAATGCCTTGATAGTGTCATTAGAGCTAGCCTGAGGTAGGTCCCTCAACATTTTATATCCAGAGCTTGAATCCACAGGGAGTGGAGAAGAATCAGGGAGTTGAGGAGGAAGAGGTGAGGATAAGGAAGAAGAAGAGGAGGAGAAATGAGGAGGAGGAGGAGGAGGAGTTGGAGCAAGTAGTTCAGGTATTGGGGATGCCATTTTTCACTGTAAGGAAATATAGTTTTATAACATGCAGTTTAAAAAATTTTATTCCTGTCAAATATTACAACTTATTATAGAGTGAGTCTGGTATGTAATCATCAGACTTGTCAACACAGAAAACACTTAGAAACTGCTTAAGAGGTAACAATGATAGCATAAAATTTAATGATTTCACTCTAAATGGTTTTAATTTTGCTGACATAAAGATTTTAATATCTCTTGTAAGGCAAACACTGTCAAACATTATTAATAAGTAAGAGCAAGTGTTCATGCCTGGGGTATATATAAATATAAGCATTATAATTATTATGCATCTACAGTAGATTACATTGGTATTAGTATAATAGTTATCATTACTTGTGAACGAGGTAATAATATAATTTGACTTACAGCAGACACGTCTTCTTTAACACCAGCCAACAATGATCGATTCTTTTACTTTATGAATGAAGGTGTGGTCAAGTCTGAATTAATTAATTATCATTACTAACTCAGGTAACTCCACCTAAAGTATTCTAGTTGTATATACGTACATGGAATCACTTGAACCTGCTAATCAAACTATTGCTAGAGAAGTGTTAGTGTCACAGTATGATGATGATGATGATGCTGGTGTACCCTATACGCGAACAAGTTTTGGTATCCCATTGTATACCTATGATGACATTCCTAATTTCCTGAAGGGTAACCCTTATATAGTATGTGGATATAGAGCTGATATACCAACTAGTCTTTGTATTAAAAGGTAAAAATTAGGAAAGTCTGTCACACTTTCACCTTGTTAGATCAGTGCTAGTTTATGTAAAAGGAAGTGTTTTAATAATTATTCATGAATGATTTCAGGGCTGCATTTGCAGATTTAATTCTTTAGTAATTAAAAGGTTACCTCTTTATGTTGTATGTGCGATGTGTTTAATGTGCATTACGTTTTACCATAATTCTGGAAAAGAATGCGAACTTTGCGAGGCATTTTGCACACGCATTATTAAAAAGGCACTTGTTTAATGCAACGTTTTTTTTTGCAGCTAAATATTTTCTTACACATAAATAGATTACTTCCGGTATGTGTAAGGTAATTGATCACTAGGTGTCAGAATCACGATCAATTACAAAGATGGCAGGTTTACTAAAGTACATACTTGTATATACTTGAGGTTGAGGGTTGGTGTGGTTGATGTTGTACTTCACTTCAAGGATATTATAATTGAATCTTTAGTAATCAAAAAAAAACATTACTATAATGATAATTAATGTTCTTGTTAGTTGTAATTTGATTACTAGGGTTATAGGATTCAGTTAAAAATGCAAAACTAATTGTTATGTAGGAAACTGATATACATGTACATGTACATGTGGCTCCTGCACTTCAATTATATACTGCATAATTATATTCCTGATGTATATTAATGTAGTGTGCCTGAGCTCACTCCTAAGTAGATTCTTCCATTGGGTCTATTAGAATCATTTCTATTTTTATGTAGAAATAGAACTAAGACAATGTGTATTATATTCATTGCACACAGAAAATTTTAAATATGTTTTTTTCCACAGCTTGTTTATTTGGTCGAATGAAACAATGAATATCTGGACACATCTCTTGGGTTTCTTCTATTTCTTTTATTTGTTGCTTGAAGACAACTATGTATTTCTACCACAATACAATAGTGATTTTGGGGACCACATCACTTTTACCTTTTTCGATTGTTGTTGCATGGTAAGCTGAGGAAAATATTGTAATAGATCTGTATGTTTCGCATAATCTTTTGTACCAACAGAAAATTAGGTTTAACAATCAATGTTTAAACTAGATACTCCATCAGGATAAGAAAGCAATATAAATTATGAAAGCTAGTTGTTGCTGGTACAAGAGAATATGTCTTACATGTTGTCTACTCAGAAAAGAATGTTACTTTTAGACTACGTATGTACTTCATTTCTGTTTGTGTCCCTTTACTGATGAAACAGTAGACAAATGGAGAAAAGGCTTGTTAACGTTAGTTTTGTCAGAGAGTTTGGTAGTACTCTCTATGTAGGGATGACCAGGAAAAAATGGCTGCCCCTAAATTTCAATTGCCAGTGGTAAGCTGAAATCTCTGCTAATATATACAGATACAATGTAAGTTAAAATACACACATAACTATTGGTATTGAGTATTTTATGACTACCAATACCTTTTAGATGCCCAGAGATCTTTGTTAAAGTAAAGAACTGGAAAAATCTTCATAATATTTATCAGTATTATTCCTGTTTTTAATAAAAATAGATTTCTGTATTTCTGGAGCTATAAATTGGTTTTAACACAATTAAAAATTTATCCAGTTTTGGAGGCATTCTATAGCCAATCAAGGTAAGAGCAACATTGATAAAAACATGCAGGAACCTTCGTTTGTTTTTGCTGAGGAAGCTTTGAATGTTGTTTTGCAACCTTCGTCCCAGCCCTACATTATACATATTTACACAGCTAATATACGTAGAATATACACTATAAGATTACAGCAACGTTTCTACAAATAGAATATGTAAGCAAAATTGTAAAGGGTATTATGACACAGTTCTTACTGGAGTATTTCTGTATAAGTCAATCTATCCCATCTGCCATTTGGTCATTTATGCATAAAAATACTAAATTTCTTTCCAAGAGAAATATTCAGACTACATGTATTCAGTGGTGTGGAAACTGCCAGTCATGCAGGACATTGTTCGATAAATCTAGAGAATTTCTGGTAAATTGAAACTAAACTGTATACCATGTGTGTGGGGAGGGGAGCAGAACAAGAGTGATGAACATAGGTCAAAATGTCCGGTAGTGAGCTCAATGTTTCCACACCCCTGCATGTATTACTATTATTACTATACCCAAATACTTAATTCAATATACAATTTTTTGTCTCTTTTCACCATTCTCACAGATCTGTATGTTTTGTTCAGCTGGTTATCATTTATTCAACTGTTTATCAGAAACTGCTTGTAGAAAGTGGTTAAGTTTGGATCTTGGTGGTATATCTGTTGGTCTCTGTGGCTGTTATTTTCCAGGAGCATATTATGCATTCTACTGTCATGAAGTATGTTGAATCATTGTGATTTTAGATCTTGTACGTGTATATACCCAAAAAGAAGCTTAGTGGCAAACGTGTGAAGAAGCATGTACAAAAATGTAACTGTATTACTTTTTGAGTTATTCAGACTATCCTGGCTCACAAATGTTACCATATTAGCTGGCAAGAATAGTATGATAGCATTTATTATAAACTCGTTGTTTCTATGGTAAACATTGTTTAGTAAATAATTATATACAGTTATACACAAGTTTAGTGAGATACAGGTATACATGTATTTATAGTCATAATTATAAAATTATAATTATGTATACATAATTATAACTAATAATTATTGTTTTACTACACAGCATTGGCAGTTAGTATATATGATACTCATGTTCTGTTTGGCATTATCCAGTATGGTTGTACAACTTCATCCTCAATTCCTTTCATCAAAATGGCATCTGAGGTACATGTATATACATGTATACACACATGTACATGTACATTTGTATTTGTTTTCATTAATTTTTTTATATATAATAATTTTATTATGCTATTGTACAAAAGGACAAGTTACTATTAATAGTATTCCATCAACTACTGATACTTCTGAACTAACATCATGAACAACAAGGTACATGTATTGAGAAAAACCGCATCCAGATGTACAGACTGCTCATACATGTACATGTACATACAGTATGTGTTTGCATCAACATGTTGTTGTAACATTTTTAAAACAGAGACCTTATCTTGTCCAGCAATGCAAAAAATCTCATTTGGATAGGGTTAATGAAAGCAGTATTAGTATATGTTGACAAGTTACAGTGTATGCCTGTCATCACTGGTATAATTATTATATAGTGTTGTATGAGTTAACTATAACTAAAGCCCCTTTTAATAAGGCATTTTGACCTTTAATTATAACTAAATTATAGGTCTGTGTGAATAATTATAACTAAAACTGAATCCCTTTTAGTAAGTTTAATATAATTTTAGTTAATTAAACTACAACTGGTATGGCATAGTATATCCATATAACTAAAAGTGGTGATTATAGTCTTACTAAAGCAACACTAATAATTATATTTCATGTGGCACTCAAGAGGTATGTTTGTGCTATAAATATTTAGGAATTCACGAGTTTATTAGTCTCTGTAACTTACTACAGACATTTAAGTATAACCCGTTAATTAGGAAAGGAGCGTCAAACGATGCATACAGCCTTGAAATACTGTGTGTAAAGTACACGACAGGCATGTTCCATGTTTTTGTAAATCATTTTAGCATACTTACTTTAATAGATTTGTGACACATTTTGAAATAATTTACATGGAAAATGTCATATGCCTTTCACATTACTCTACACACAGTGTACTGGCTGTGTGCATCATTTCACACTCCTATCCTGTTATGTACTCTCAATGATGGTAGAGAAAACTATGGTACAAATTACAAGTTGGTGTTGTTTCTAAACTCACTTAATTTCCTTGTTTCAGTCTTTAACAAAAAATTTCTTTCTTTTTTTGATATAGGAGATTATTTCTTTATGCTGCTTTAATATTTGCTGGAATGGTACCCGTCATGCATTGGGTCATCACTAATGGAGGGTTGGGTACACCACTTGTAAAAGTAAGGAATAGTGCAACCAACTGTAATACTTCAAGTTTAATTGTTTTGTTATAGCCCTTGTGGAATTTTCCCAATTCATACGTATGTATCTCTGCAATGCAGGTTTTTGTCAGGCCAAACCCCTACCCACCCACATACATGTACCTATAAAATATTTAATTAAGTACATGTAGTTAATTAGTATTTGTACACATCCTTGCCAATACCAATACACAAAAAATCAGTCAAAAACTAATTAAAAATGTGATTTGAGTGTCCTTGTATTTTGTGCTGCAAATTGTCAGCATGATGATGAGACTATAACCAAGAGTATGTAATAAATATCACTAGCTTATAGCCTTAGACATGTAAAAAACTTTCTTCAGATACCGGTATATACATTTATGTATAATTATATTCAAAATGCTTGTTCATCATTACTACAATTTATTGATGTTATTGCATCCTTCTTTCCACACACAGATATTTGTTCCAAAATTAGTAGTTATATATCTAGTAGCAATAATTGGTGGGATGTTTTACTTAACTAAATTTCCAGAGAACAGATTTCCCGGTAAATGAAATGTTGATAATGTGCTAGTTAATTAGTTACATTGTAAATGAATTGTATTTGTTAGGAGATAGTTTTGCTTGTAAGTACTAGCATTTCCTTTATTCAATAGGATGAAGAACAAGTGATGTAGGGTTAGGTTACTAGGATCCAGGAAAACATAACTACATTTATTGCTGATCATGAAACCTGTGGCCAATCAGAGTACAGATAATGCGTCACATGATTGAACATTAAATCACTTATTGCACACTTTTGCGTGCAATAAGTTAGTTATTACACACTTTGCTCACCTCTACTAACGAAGCAACAGTGGTAGTTTACCAGATCGTCAATAAATCACTTAGAACACACTTGACAGTGCATTGTGTGTTTCAATGTAGCAATTGGGCGGTCAATAAAGGTCTCGTTTACATAACACACTCACCTTCGGCTCGTGCATTATGTAAACTCAACCTTTATTGACCTGCCCTTGTGCTACATTAAAACACGTAATCACAGTAAAGTGTGTTATAACTATTACGTATGTAGCAATTAAGCACATGTATTCGTGTTTTGAAGTATTGAGAGTTTGTCAATCGTTTTAAAGAATGTTTTGCTACACCTGTTTAATAGTCTGTACTCTGTACAGATTGTACTGTGAATCTATCTGGCATTATTAATTACAAATGTATATCTGATTCTTCCTTTTAAAGTGATTAGATTAGGTGTACATGTATAACTGTATATAACACCAAAGTCTCTGATTCTACAAAAATATTTTACTCATTCATTCCTACAGGTAGAGTGGACTTTATAGGATCCAGTCATCAATGGTGGCACATAATGGTATTAGTTGGTTATATCTGGACACATTACTGTACACAAATCATATTCTTATACTGGAAAGCTAATACTTGTCAAGAACACTTGACAGTTCATCAACCTTCAGCAGGACATTTACAATTTTAACTATTACTTCTTATTTGTTACTATTTATATTTCAACTAGTCCACATGAGTTTTACTTTATTATTTTAGTCAATAAAAATTTTGACCACCTCGAAAATTGTTCCACGTGTGTAGTGTGCACACAGCATGTAATGGTGTATTAAAGCAGTGGTGCTAGACTGCTAGTTATGCAGAGGCCAAGTGTGGAGGTGTTCCAAAGGGTCAGGACTGTAGTGTATACAAAACGTGTGCTAACTGAAAGTACCCTGAAGTGACATCATTACGGTACTATTTGTGGGTGTGATTCAATCATAACAAGATTACAATTTAATATCCTCACTGATGCATCATTGAACTCCCATAAGCTATACTGTAGTTAAATGCATGCGTACAAACACATGTTTAGTCTACCAAGTTTGTGCACATTGTGAATGTGTTTGAGAAATAACATGTTCCTAGCCTGCGGCCTGTAATTACATGAACCAAGATAGTCTCAGTGTCACATAATTGATAGACCTTCCAAATACTACATAGCTAGGCAGTAGGGTGTGATGCAGTTTTGTACGATCAAAGTTTGTTCTATCATCTGTATAGATAGCGTGTGATTCCAAGTTTGATTATTGTCAAGAACATGGGTTGGTTATGAGCCTCAGTTTCCTTAATACATGTAATAGTAATAATTGAAGTCACTATATCAGTATGGTGTAAATATGTATGTACATGTATAACTATAATGTATGTGCTATGTGTACATCACATAAAGAATGTCATTGTTTTGAATTTAATATCTAAAGTGGTCTAGATTGATGGGAGTAACACACTGTGTCTCAGAAACCTTATTAAGTTTTGCCCCAGAAGTGAACCCCTTAGTTCAAGTTGTCACACAGCTGATAAATTCTTATCTGAGCTTTTTCTAAAGTGAGATACAATTTTCTACAATTGTTATTCATGGTCTTGAGGCCAGACATTTTGTTTAAACTAGGTCACTAGTAGGGCAGATACAATAAAACATTTTAAAAGGAATTACTCCTCTAGTAATTAGATCGCAACTCGCATTCATTGAATGCCATTTTCCATTTTTGGGTTGCAGAGATCCATCTATGATTGATTACTTCTACTATAACTTGTTGGACAAATAAGTAAAATTATTGTGTATTTACAAAAGTTATAAGAGTAAAGAAAAGAATCCTAATACTTTGTATCAAAATTTAAACATAGAGAAATAATTACAACAGATAAAAGAAAAGATGATGAGTTTTTATTCTATAATAGTGGATAGATTTATTATGTGTCTGATCTCCATAGCTTGATTGTTTTATCATTCTCAAGTGCACCAGAAGCAATCATGTTCTGCGTTGGATGGCAAGCTGTACACAGAACCACATCTTGAAGATGAGAATAATAAATCATAAAAATATACCAATGCATGGTAACACCAATCATATATGGCATAGCTGTACGCTTCTGATGGAAAAGCAATTATGGGACAGAATCGTTGCACACAGTTACATGTACTACCAGAATGTCTGTAATTGACTTATGACAGGGTTTCTGCTTATAGCATGCTATATGTATATGTGTAAGTTCAACAAATGGTTCCTTTCAATACAGTGTTACATTAACTAGTAACAACCAGTCATGTGCAAGAAATTCAGCACATTTTGAAAATGGAGTATGTGCAGTGTTACATTAACTAGTAACAACCAGTCATGTGCAAGAAATTCAGCACATTTTGAAAATGAAGTATGTGGGTATAGTAACTTTTGACAAGGTCCATAAATTCTATTATTTACAATGAAAACGTTTTCAGATTTTATCTTGATTAGCAGATAAAAAATCAAGTTTCATTATTGCCAGGAAGGAACTGAGATAAGTGTTTGAAAATCAGACAGCCAGTAGTAATTAGTGATGCACTGATAATTGGCTCAGCAGCAGTCATTATCAATCATTATTTTATGGCCCATAGAGCCATCCCTATGATTGTTTTCCCTTACTAAGTATGCATTGTATACTGGAAGTTACGTCATTCCGGGAGCTCGGTCAATTAATGGGCGTGGCAGGTAACAGAATGCGTGCTCAAGCTCTACAGACCAACAGAAAGAAAGCTGTTTGTAGCTTACATAGAAACTGGAACTAATACATGTAGCTAGTTATTCTACCTGAAATATATTATTTTTATGGCCCATAGAGCCATCCCTATGATTGCTTTCCCTTACTTACATGAGTATGCGTTGTATACTTAGTTAAGGAAGATACTTTTTTCTCTATACACATGTACATGTATATCTTTATTAGTATCGGGATTAGTTATTTTTGAATGATATAAATGAATGAGTGTACTAATACTGTCATTTGACTCGTTTGTTATTATTATTTCCTTAAAGCTTTATCATCACCATTATTAGTATTGACAAAATGCTTATTTTAATGAAAGAATCAAATGCCAGATTGTAGATGTACATGTACATGTATAATCGATTGGTAATGCTTATTGGTAAATAGATATTGGTTTATCAGAATATTGATATTATCTATTTACATTTGATAAAATAATTCTATATCAGTGAATTACTTACCTGTATGTCCTTCTAGCTTCTGAACAATTTCTTTTGTTTGTAAGTTCCATAAATATACCATATTATCTTCTGATCCACTAGCTATCCACTGAGAAGTAAGCAAAGAGAGTAAAAAATTTTTTATGTAACTACATGTATGAGTATAATTTTTATTATGAATGATTAAGTATTTGTGAAGATCGACATTTGGTATGAGATACCTAAGAAGACTAATGACTAATCTGTCTGGATATGATGCTTGAACAAAAACATTACTATCGTTAACTTAGGTAAGTAGCTGTAATAAAAATACAGGTGTTCATTGATAGTCTAAGAGGATATAATGAACCCATTATACACTGGGATAACCAGTGTAACCATGGTATTCTCATACACTGTAATATCTAGTGTTATAATGGTGTACAGGGATACTTGGATAGAGACGGTGAGTAACAATTGTACACTATAATATCCTTTGATAACCAATGTTACACAGGGTAGGTAGGTATTATCCCTCAGTGTTTTTGATAAGCTCATATGGTGCACCATTGGCCCAAAGAGCTTCTTCTTATTTGAAACTGCACAGTTCACTCTTTGTGCCAGATGGCACAGTTAATTATGATTATATTGTCACTAACAGCATTAACTAATTAATTGGCTCAAGATGTATTCCCAATGGCCCACACACTATAACCATTGTTGAGCCAATTTGGCCCATGCTTCAAAACTTATTAAAAACTCTGTTTAATCCCTGTTCTAATGCTTTGGTTTCCATAGTACATTACTGATTGTAAGTGGCACCATTAGACATACATCAATTTGTATGCTTACAAAAATCATATGGTTACATGTACTTTCAAGTAATGCCTTGGCAAAGAGATTTATATGTACAGTATATGTACATGTACATGTATATTAAACATCCATCATACATGATTATATACCTTTCCGCCTGTAACTGAGAAGTTTGCAAATATACAATATTTTTCATTCAAGTGTCCGGAATATGTCTTTAAGCACTAGATTAAGGTAATGAAACAATGCTTAACTTGTATATTTATCAACTTAACAACTAGTACTGCCATGATATACTGATATGTCCATGTATCATGATATAGTAAGCAATGATACGATATGATATCACATGTTAGTATGCTCCTTAAATAGTGTCGTCTTTGAAATAGTCAAAATCTAAATTGCAGTTTTTCAAGTTCCTGGAAAGAAGGTATCCACATTGAGTTTTTATAGCTTTAAAGATGTCTGCAGCTTTCTAAAACAATACTAGCTTAATTCGTGAACATGGAAAGTAAAAGAGCCCTTGACTTTCTGAAAAGTGGGCATTGCCGACGAGCAAGATGACAACCAAGGTAGTTGTCTAGCTCTGAAACTTTAAACATTTTAAAACTTTATTTCAGTTCATAGTTGTATCTGGTTATGTTTAAAAGCTCCAGCAAGTTTTAAGCAAAGAGGATAAAAAATTATATTATAAATGTACATTAGCAGTCAAAACTTAATTATTGTTAATATATATTAGAATAATTAATTAAATTATGTTCCGATATGTGATATACATGTATTGTGATATAAAAAGCCACGACATAAAATTTTCTACATCGTAGCAGCGCTCTTAACAACCATCCATCTTAGAATTTACAATTCAAATTTAAATTATACAAATGTTTGTATCATGCTGTGTGTACATTCAACTGGACTGAAAATTCAAGCTCTACAGTTGAAATTGAAGGTCTTAGTTTGCAGAAATTCTTTCTAAAATGTGATGCTCATAAAATATAATGATGATTGCAATTCTATTATTCTATATGTACATGTATATACATGTATGCTTATGGGGACACACCTTAGCTTTACTGAAGTCCCAAAGTTTTAATGTACTGAGGAGAGAGAGAGAGAGAAAGATTTAACTAAGTGAAAAATGCAGGAATGTACATGCATACTCTGTAAGCTACTGATGACATACATGTACATGTACATTTGTACATGTGTAAATGTGGAATAATGTGCTGTAAATCCACCTGCAAACTTTGCCAGAAAGATGGCTACCAGATCAATAGTTACATGTAGCAAAGTGAACCTATGAAAGACTCAGTGGCTGCTATAAACTGAACTCAATTCAAAATCTATTTTAAATACACAAAAAGTACATGAAAAATATATTTTATTTACATGTGTATATAAGTCTTACATTTTAGTCTTTGCTTTACATGTACACGTACATGAAAGGTCCTCAATGAACCCTTGAAAAACATTAACAAAGAGAAAAACGCTTACACATGCACAGCATGATTGGATGTAGAAAGTAACTTTCTTGGCAAGAATGGTTGGAGCCAGTGCTGAATGCCATACATGTACATGTAGCATAGCCTGTACCTCGATTGTGTTTGATTTGATGCAGTGCTTTGGTAGCGATAGCCATGGTACAGTAGGAGTTATGTTTAGATGTGTCTAGTTGTCCCGAGGAGTCTTCTCAAGTATGGAAACAGTAACCGTGAATGGGATAAATTTGTAAACGAATGGTTTTAGCAAAAGCCTCTTGTTATTTTTGCTCATTGTATAATTTGTTTGCCAATAGCTTGTTTGAGCTGCCAGTGTTTGTAGTTTTCTCAATTTTTTGCAAACACAGACACACACACAGACACACAATATGATTACTATACCCTTCCACCTGCGCTTCACGGTGAGGGTAATGATATATCAGTACTCAATAGTACACAGCAGTGATTATCACAACATGTAAATATACATGTACCACTCAGCCCTAACAGTGTCTACATGGATTCAACAAACATTTCACCTGTCTAAAGTTGCTGCTAGTATATATTTTCCATTTGGAGAGAATTTCACATATGATACTGGAGGATTTTCATCATCTAGAAAAATAAGAAGTGTCATGAATTATAGTTAAGAATAAATAGTGTTTAATGACTTTTAGTTATAAGCTAATGAGCCAGCTTTTAAACACTCAGTAATAGTTAAGCTAACATTATTATTGAGAGGTATACCACTACAAGCCAATTTCTAGTTGTCTTTTTGCATTCCTATAAATATATCTTCACTTTGATCCATCTTCACTTACATGTAGTTAACAATATCATTTACATCTATGTGCATGTATATTTATGTATTAACCAACATCACTCACCAACTAAAGTTTTTAAGCACTGACCAGAAGCAGTGTCCCATATTCGACTATAGAAATATACAAAAAATTAGAAATACATGTACATGCATGTACATGTACATGTTGACTGAATCATCAATTTGATTAAATTAAATATCGCGATAGTGATAGCCGTACTATCACCCAGCTCTAGAATACAGTACTCTGTTTCTCCCAGTGACACATTCAAATAGGATGCTTCACGATTTGTACATTATACATGTATCAACCACAATTTCATAAAATAATGATTGTGATCATACGTACACTTTCATTTTAAGCTGTGCACTAGTAACACCATTACAAACAGTACATGTATCGGAATTTGTAGTCACTCAAATGTGTTTCACTATAATCTAATATACAGGGTTTATAATTTTGAAGGCATAGAGCTGTGTAAAAAACCTTTAATGTTTCCTTTCTATACTTTCAATGGTTGAACGATAGAGATTCATTATACCTTAATATTAACAGAAATGCTGTTGGGATCCTACTAAACATTTACCGAGTTCACTATACAACTCTTTACTCTGCAGACAAGCATACCCCTTGCATATACAGTACACACTATTATTGAAACGTTTACTCAAATTTGATGTTTGCAATTAAGGGTAGCCCACCAAAAATGTCTAGGAGAAAAACTGATTACTACTACACAGTGCTTAATAAGAAAACTATTACATAATAGTATAGTCATTTACTTACCATAATCCATCATAACTACTTGAGACTATCAGCGATCCATCTCTGTTGAAATGAACAGCTGATACAGGATCAGAATGAGCTGGTAGAGTACGCAAACACTTTCCAGTTTTAACATCCCATATACAAACACTCTCATCAAACTGAAAAAAAAGAAGAACTAATAAATATATAAAAATAATAGTACAATATATTGTATGAAAGATGTAGAGAGTTTCACATCAAAGCAGAGTACATCATTGTACATGTAAATCACAATAATAATTTAAAGCTTGACATGTCACCTTTGTCAGCTATGAACAGCACCTACATGCAGTGTTTCCCCCAGGATAAATATTGAGTGTGGGGAGTACACATGAAATTTTCGTTCAATCACTGTTTTTCAGCATAAACTTTAAATTTAAAGGGCAGGGAGAACTGTACACGTAAGTACCAAGTACTAATTCAGTGACTTCAATACTTCTCAGCTAGAAGACTTTGTACTTGTATGATAGCACTTGAATATCTCTGTAGTACTTGTACTTTACTCAAGTCATTACAAAATGTACTTGACCACACGCCCAACTGAGACTTGGAATTACTTAATGAATATCACAGTATAACTTGAGATTTGTTACATGTACATTAAAAGCATCACTTCAGTCTCCCAGTGATATGCATTCTCTCCAGTCCCATAGTGATGTACATGTAAGTAAATACACATATATTTGTATATTTTAGCTCTTTAAACTTAAACTATTATCAATCAACTTACTGAACCAGATACAATGAGATTTGATTGAGGGTTAAAATTACAACAGAAAACAAAGTTTGTATGACCTCTTAAAGTCTTTAAGCATCGACCCTAAGAAAAAATAGAAAATAACAGTACATGCATGTAAGCAATTTAACAGTTCTTTATCAACACTGTCTACATCTGTATCTGAGGTCCTTGGGTTCTGCTCACAAGTGCAGCTACACACTTGATCAGTTGAAGTCATTAATTAATGTAGTACAGTAGTTACATGTATGTAAACATCACACATGGGTTTAGGACTGTATGAGTTGTATACATAGGAACATTCACATTGATGTCTTCTTACGACTCGCCAAGATATTTCTCGTACCTACTTTTCTCTTAGAAGGTCTGGTCTCTGGCTAAGTACATGTAGGTTACATGTACATGTATATTCTTACTTCAACTAATATTGGAAAGTTGCAAAGCTGACAAAGAAGTTGCTTGACACTGTGGGCATTGCAGACTACCGAACTTTCAAACACTCATCTTGCTGAATGCATTTTAGTTTCTAACAAAGAAGCATTTTGGCATCTCCAGCATTCTTAGAAAGCCTGCTCTGTAATTTAAAAGAGTTGTTTAAAGTTAGAAACTTATAGGGTTGACAAAAATCAACTCACATGTGAGTATTCAAGAGGAAAATTGTTAGTGCTCACAAGTGAGTCATGTGTAAGTGTATACTATAAATTTACAATGTACATGTACATGTATATATAATAATCAATTACTAGTTTGCTAACATAGACATCAACAAAAGAATACCAGCAATTATTACATCATACAGTAAAACATGTACATGTGTATAATTATTTACAGTACAAGCCTTCATTTATAAAATTTCTTGAGGGGTAGTAAAACTTGAATTTGAAAGACTTTAGTGGTGTTGGGGGCTTGGGGCAACATATAGGGTTATTGTGGTATGTTAATTGCCAACAAATTCCACGACAGGACAAGACTCTAGCAACCGCCATCACATGACAAAGGTACATACTGTGATACATGTATGTACATGTATACAGCAAGCTGCACGTACATGTACATGTAACTTTAACAAGAACTTACTGTTGCAGCCTCCCATAATCTGAGAGTCTTGTCATCAGAAGCTGATACTAAATATCTGGAGTCATGAGACCAGGCAACATCTGATATTCCTTGTTTGTGTCCAGTAATAGTTCTCTCAAATTTACCATCATATGCACCCCATATTTTCACAGTCTTGTCAGCAGCTACAATATACATAACATATAAGGTTAGAAAGTTTAATAAATCAATGCACTTTAATTTTCAATTTTGCAAAATCAAATACATGTTTGTATCTTTAAATGTTGCCATTTTATACAAGAAGCCACATGTAGTATCTAAGAACATTTCCCAGATTACCAATTTCATTGGCTTCTTGTAGGGCTGGGCAGTATATCAGTATGCTCAATCCTATACTGCGGCACAGTATCACAAATTTTGAATACCAAATTAATTAACGTGCCACACCTATACTTTTGAGCACATGGCCAACTGAAATAGTGCTTTAGTAGTGTTTATTAGTAGTTAGCAATTGAATTATAAAAGAGAAGTGGACATATATTTCTTCAACAGAAGATGCTACATCTGTGTGGTAATGAGTATTATATTTGTTGACCTTTCCGTACAGCAAAAATATGAAAGAATCTACATGTACATGTATGCAGTATTGTAGTAGTCTGTTTCTGGCATTTCAGGCTCCTACAAAATGTTGGTGGGTGTAACCAGTTGTGAAACACATGGTTAGTGGGTATTTACATTGTAGTTGCATTGCTATATATTCTTATTAAAATAATTATCGTGGTACTATATTTGCTAATACCACCCACCCCTAGCTTGTTGTACAGAATAGTGTGTTCTGTAATGTAAGCCAATTGGTAAAAATAAATTTGTGGAGAAACCTTCAAATTGGGTCAAAAATGTTGTTGTACTACATGTACATGTATACCGGTTTAGTTAGCCTGTTCACACAGGTGTATGAGTGAGATGTTTGATTTGGACCCTGCCAGCTGAGCTGCCTTGGTAGCTCAGTTGGTAAGAGCATCTGTCCGGAGTGCAGAGTGTCGTGGGTTCGAATCCCACCTGAGGCAACTCATTTTTTCATTTTTCATTTGCCTCAGGTGTCTGTCTTTCTTTCTCTCTCTCATCTCAGTATTATCATGTACTTGTTGTGATTTGCTGATCTCGTCACACATTGAAAATATACACTAAATAAAGCTGAAAGAGGAAAGTGAAAAAATGCTAGATGTCACTGGGAATAAAAACTGCAGCATTCACTAACACCCGTGCAGTATATAGAGGATTTTGTTTGGAAGTGCTGAAGGTTTTTTGGTTGTCGTAGCTCATCCACTTCCAGCCTTGTTCATAGAATTTAGTGTTTATGTACATGTAGTATTATTACATCATGACTACATGTATGTGGAAGTGAGTAGCATGAATGACTGTTTTGCAGTAAAGTATAAAGACCAAATGAGACTGATAACTATCAAATTGGGAAATCAGTTACATCCATCTTAAGATTATACATGTAAGTTTACCAAAATATGTCACTCAGTAAGCATTACTTTTAGACTTACAAGAACTAGCTAACCAGTGGCCATCAGGACTAAACTTCACTGCTGAGACAGCTTTTGTGTGACCCACTAATGTAAATTTTAAGCTGTAATTAGGCTTGTTTCCCTGAGGTGAGAAATAAATGAATAATTAAAAATTAAAATTGCAATGGTACATGTACATGTATGTACATGACACAAAAATGATTAAATTCAACTTTGCTACTTCTTGGGGTGGGGGTACACATGTATGCTCTCCTGAGGAATTCATTTTAATTTAGCAATTACATGTTTAGTGATATTTTTGTCCATAACGATTATCTCATTTTTGAAATGCATGCAAGGATGGGTGTTTTACAACTTCATAAGCAACCTTTGTCAACTCTGTAACTTCTGTAAACCAAATTCTAACTTGAGTAGTTGAAGAAAAGCCCTCGTAAAGATTGAATCCACAGATACCAAAATGATACTTCATTACCGTCAGGAAATTAAGCAGCAAGGCAAGTGTTTGAAAATGAAACAAAAATTCTATTTTTTAGGCAATATGGTATGGTAAATGGGAATATAGGTTACATTAAATAAGCCACCAATTTACAATCCCCATTGCATATCATTCTGATTTAGTACAACCTATGAAAACTGTGACATAGTTTCTTCATGCAAAATACTATAAACAGAAACTAAACAACCCAACTCTAATCTGTGTAGAGTATAATACAATGATGGCAAAATGCCATGTACATATACATGAAGAGGTATTGATACAAAGTAGATTTCAGTAAAATCTAACCAATGTACAAAAATAGTAACATATTCTAATTGGAGCGCACCTTGGTACCAGCTATTGTAGGCGCTGTTTTGACTGATGATTGGACTGTTTGTGGTTCTACTACCTTTTCTTTTTCTGTTTTCACTGATTGAGCATCGTTTGTTGTTGCCATTTATCCTGACTTCTCCTGGATTAGGAACACTCCTATAATTAGTGATGGGCGATTCCTTTTCCTATTCCGATTCCAAAGTCGTGTCGAGTGCTGGTTCCGGAATCGATTCCGAATAGTCACATCCGGATCCATGGACACACCTGCACGTGCACGCGCACGTACCATTACAAAGTTAAACAAACTGGAATGGGAAACGGAGAAATCAGAAATAGGAAACGGAGAAATATGGAAACAAATAGGCAGTACATCAGTGGCAGGGATAATACTCATCATAATAGATCTCACAGCTGATAGCGTGGGACAGTGGCGTAGCCACACTGGGGCACGTGCCCCTGTGGATCTTGAGGACAAGCAGTTAATTGTCTATTAATTGATTATTTTGCGTGCGTTATTACAGCAGAATTTGTGGTTTATTACTGTGGTCAATTGTTATTACAATTAATGATGTGTTAACACGTGGCTTAAAATTAATATCAAAAATGAAGACAGATGTCCTTGTTTGAGCTAGCTTCCATCAGAGTAACACATCTTATAACACTAGAGTCTCTTTCTCATCTTGTTCACCTCTTCTTCTCTTCAATTCAATTAATTAATGTTGATGTGGTAGTCATCACATTGGTGATGAATTCTAGTTTTCACTTCAGCGGTGGGTCTGGCTACGCCAGACTAGATGAATTCATGATGTCCATGACGACGTGCTACTTCCAATGGAGTATCACTATGCTGTATAAATATTTTAAATACCATTAACACTAGCCATGTGTACTAGAGTACTATTACCAAGAGTTCTACAATTTACATCAAACTTATATTTAGTTATATATTAATAATTCCACTATATCTGTCCATCCATAAACAGCTGCAAGGTGTAGTAGAGTCAAGCCGTAACTGCCCTTCACCTCTCTTGGGTCTTTTACATCGTTTATACTAACAGAGAAGAGGGCGTCACTATTTCACGGAACGGAATGGACGGGAACTTGGCACTATTTCACGGAACGAAACAGCATTTTTATTAATACTATTTTGACCCCAATGGCCACCCCATACTCCACTAAACGACGATCGTGGTAAGACCAGGATTGATTGCTTCAGAAACTTCTTCATAATTTAGTTTTATAATGTACTTTATATACATAATATTTATATAATTATAATTATATTATATATAATTATATATATATCCCGATATGGCGAAACATCAAAGTAAACCACAGGTTTAGAAATCAGATATAGCACCCTGTGGTCAGATATAAAACCTGCTGTCAAAACAGACTACAAGAAAACAACGCTTACCTTGTCCAAAGTGCTGACAAAAAGGTAGGAGAAGCATCAGACATCAACAAAGGTCTTTCATGAAATATATTAATTATGAATATGAAAGTGTAATTTATCTAGTGTAAATTGTCAATAATCATTTTGTATTTCAAGTCCTATACATGAAACTAACTATTATTATACACAAGCCCCACACTAGAGAGTTGATACTGAAACTTTTTTATGCATATGTATATATTTTTTTTTTTTCACAAGTAATACCACATGTTCCGTTTAGCTAAATAATCAATAATTATCTGAACATGTTGCTAACCCTTGTTACTAACTCAGGCTTGCCCTACAATAAAGAAATCTGGGATTTCCCATAATCTAAGTGACAACAATATTCATAGATTTCATTCTATAATCCGCCCTCTACAATCATAACAGACAACAATATTCATAGTTTTCATAAAAAACATTTTAAGGAATCCATGCCAATATAGACTGACCTTTTGTCTGCTAGCTGCTGATATAGATTGACCTTCTTTTTGTCTTCTCCTTTCTTCTCTTTCAGCTGTTATACATACATGGATGAAAAAATAGAATGGATGATTGGATTCACTGAATTGATAGATTGATGTACATACACACATACCTACATACACCCACATATACATACATACATACATACATACATATACACACATTGCTATAAGACAGGGTGATAAATAAATATACAATAGGCACCCTTACCGAGATGAGTTCTCCCATACAATCCATGTGACCAACACGTACTTCAGAACTGATCTGATAGTTACCTCTTCTTTTCTCGTGTTTTGCACAGAGATTATAAGCAGCCTTTTCTGCATCAGAAAGATACTGAAACAAAACGAAAAATATATTCAAACTATCTTAAAACCATGTTACAATTACTATTTTTGAATGGTTTGTTTTATATACTGCTGTGTGAGCACTTGAAATTGAATCTGGGGATGAGTCTAGCTTGTTGAATCTTGGGATGAGACTAGCTTGTATCTCCTTGCTACTTCTTGAGAAAGGGGGGAAATGTAAGTTAATATAAGATTTATCTGGTATTACAGACTTATAATTACAGTAGTGACTAACAGTAGCAGTAGGTGCTAGTCTGTTATTATAGCCAACAGTAAAATCAGTTCATATATCCTTGGTACTGCCTATGATGTTTCTGGAATTATCCCTCATCAAGTTTGTAATGGAATTGCCCCACCTTATATTACTTATCTATAGGACTAGTGTCACCATTTCTAACAGTAACTTTGTAAATTTATGAAACTGGGCTTAAGGGCAAAATGTATCAACAATATATACACGTACACTTTACTCTGACAAATTACTAATATAATAGGCTAGTTGTCTTGGACTCTCAGTTGAGAAGATTTATATATATTATAGAACATAGTTTGTATTTGAATTATTATTTACAGATAAGTGGCTGCAGACTTAGCAAGATCGTTGTAGAGAGTATGAAACTGTTGGGTATTCATATATCTTCATTTGTACAAGGGAATGATACTTCCGTTTCCTTGCAGTATTGATTCTGGCTCCATAAATTGACATTTCATTTTCAATAGTATACTAATGTATGTATGTACAACCCTACTTATAAGTATAATAATATAACAATGATAAGTAATGAATACATCAAGAATGCATGATATTAAAATTGTTGAAAAAATGTATTCTTTAGTGAGTGAAGGAAACAAATTCCTTATAACTTATAGTGATATATGTGAGGGCCTAAAATATTTGTATCGCTTGTAACACTTAAGAAGTACATAATAACAGTTCTTATATATAGACTAGTTATATTATTTATATAGCTACTTGATGAAATATAGAATAGAAAGTTCATGCATTAAGATTCTTGGTGTAAAATTCAGTAAAGTCAATGTAATCCGCTAACGGTTCCAGTATACTATTTAAAACCTCAACTACTTCTGAAAAACAAGGTCTTTCGTCAGGGTTTTTGAGCCAACAGGATGTCATGAGAGAGTATCTATGAAAAGAATCAGTGAGTGCATGAAATGAAATAATAATTATAGTTAAACTCACATTTCTTGAGAACATACTGAATTTCTGGGTTTGCTTAGTCTTTCTTTTTATTAAGCAATTCAGCAACTTCACCTGGACTGAGGCCAGGATAAGGCATTATGCCCAGGCTGAATATTTCCCAACATACTACTCCATATGACCACTGAAAGAGATATAACATATACCTGACTTAATCATTCTTAAAATGCTTAACAAACCACATCTGTTTTCTCATTAAATAAACCATCATTAATACTCTCCAATGACATCCACTTTATAGGCAGTTTCACTGAAGAGGTTTGTCGATAGTAGTGAGTTAAGTAGATATCTTCAGAAAGTCCAAAATCAGCCACCTTTATTATTCCACCTGATGAAATCCTATGAAGTATAATAAATAAAGTCTGTTCACATTCATGATGATCTCAAAATTAGGATGTGAGGACTATATATGTAACATAGTGTATAGTTTAATGTTAAAAGGTTAATAATACATGAGTATACTGCAACTCAATAATGAAACAATGGATTGACATACATAAAAAAGAAGAGGAAGGACAAACAAAAGTTATAAATATTTTTCTGAGGTCAAGGTGAACGTGTATGACATTTACAATTATTATTATAAAAATGTTTTGCGTGTTATATTAATATAGTGAAATCAAATTATCCAAAGTAAAAAGCATAGCAGTGGAACATGCAAGAACAGATATGCACACTAGTGAAAATAGTGATTAGAGAGACACAACATGACATATTGTAGAATATTGTCTCTTCCTCAGTAACCTGCCTTCATTAGCAAGCATAGTAAAGCACCTAACTAGGTCCTAGATTTAAATACTAGAAGGTCCAGATTATTTGTGGACAATAATTTCTACACAATATTTAATAATGATCTTACATGCAATTTCTTGTTGCAAGATCTCTATGGACAAAATGTTTTTGCAACAAGTACTCCATGCCATTAGCTATTTGCAAACACATTGAAAGCAGTCGTTTCGTAGTGTCAAGGATGATATCCTCATCTGCATTTTCAAAAATAGTAAAGTTAGGTCTCTCTCTCTTTAGATAAGACAGAAGACTGCCTTCATTCATGAAAGGTGTTAAAATATGTGGAGCGTCTCCAAGATCAAGACAGACACCAAGCAGAGGTAAAACATTTAAATGATCAAAATCTTTCATTTTAAAACTTTCTTGTATAATATTGATAACATCAGATTTAGTGAATTCTCCTGTGAATGTGTGATAAAAACTAAAATTATGCAATTGTCTTCAGTTTGAATGATATCATTTATAATTCATATTGCATAAACAATTATAGTATATTAATAAATGTATGAGAAGGTTGACAAACCTTTAAGTGTTTTAGCAGCTACTGCTTGTGGTACACTATTGAAGTCTGTTGTAAGAAGACCACGATAAACAATACCAAATTCACCTATACAAATACATTAACACTTTTCCAGAGCATTAAATAATTATGAGTTTACAACAAATCATGTATGCTTACTATACAAATGTATATCGTACCATAAATATAAATAAATTATTATATACATGTTCATATGAATACAAAAGAAACAAGAAATATTATATAGAGTGATAGTTGCTAATTCATTATCTAAGAATGGTATGTGGAATTGAGATAGGCCTGAAAAGTCCAAAGTGGTGACACCCTATAATTCATCACGAATTGTCAGTCCTCTGTCATTTACACATACCATTCTAACCAATACTGAATTAACAACTATCACATTATATAATATTTCTTGTTATCTTTTTGTTTATTGTACACTGAATGAGTAACTGTCGAGACATGTTTGATTTTTAAGAAAGTGTTTCTAATCAGAGTGTACAAAACTATATAACTATATTATGAATCCTGATCACAGAGACATTCTCTTCAAATACAATTAATAGTCAAATCATTATGATCAGTTAAATTCCACTGTCATTAAGTGAAGACATATTAATACATGCTCACTGATTACCTTCACCAATCTTTTCAATTAACTTTACTCTTGATGCTGAAATCAAATGACTTGAGAGTTCCCCTATACATGCTGTTCCAAAACTATTTTGAAGAAACCTCTGAATATATTTTTCTCTCTCTTCATTATCTAGTAACAAACACAAGATAGATATGTGAATACAAACACCACACACAACTGTATTCATACCAGTTTGGTCTACATTTGCTAAATAGAGTTCGTCCATCTCAATAGCTCTAGTAAAAATTAAAAATAATTTATTTTTGAACAACTGGTCATAAACTCATAATATAAATACCTTGAATTAATTTTATTCCTCCGACATTTTAATATAATCAAAAAAATTATCACCACCAATGAGAGTATTACAATAAAAACTGATACTGTAGTACTAATAATGATTGTTTCAGTTTGAGTATCATCGATAGTTTCAGTATCTGGTATGAATGAACATATGTATGTATGTATGTATGTATATGTATGTATGTATGTATGTATGTGTTTATGTATGTGTGCGTGTGTGTATGTATGTATGTGTGCATACATGTGTATATGTATGTATGTATGCATGTATGTATGTATGTATGTATGTATGTATGTATGCATGCATGCATGCATGCATGCATGTATGTATGTATGTATGTATGTATGTATGTACGTATGTATCAGGGGTGTAGCTAGGAATATGAAAGAGGGTTTCCGGCGCACAGTGGTGGAAAACTTTTTGGGGTACCCCCCCTTTTTTGTGACCACACCCATTAATTAGCGATTCATGTGATTATTAAATACTTACAGGAGGTGTCTGGCCTACATGGATTTCTGATAAGCCAAAGCCTCTCTTCATCTGAAAAACCTTTAACTTTATCAACACTATAGGTACCTAAATCATTCCTACTGAATGTTGTTAAAGTGGACTATGGTACCTGTGGTGACTTTGGTGGTTAAAGCTGTGGTGGAGAATCAGCTGACTGAGGTGATGGCTCTTCACTACGATGACTAGTCTTGGCTCTCTTCTCTGTTGACTGGCTAGAACTTGAAGCTGGAAGCCAAACAAATCTAAAAGAACTCAAACGTTTCATTTTTGCTGACACAAACTACAATACACGTGGTCAGCTATCATGTATGCATATATGCGCATATGCAAGCACTATATCTAATGGGGCGGGGCAGCCTCACGTTGTTTGCGTTTGCAACGCAATGCGTGTGGAGCCCCACCCCTTCTTGGATAAAAGGCGGTTTCTGGGCAACGAGGAAACAGCTAAGCTACGCCACTGTGTATGTATGTATGTATGTGCTACTGTATGTAACTATTTATACATTGTATTTGTGACATGTATGTATGTGTATATGTGCTCATACCCGAACAAGTCATTAAGTCATCATTTGATTCATATCCAGTTTTACATTCACAAATATAACTTCCGTTAGTGTTTATACAATTCTGATTATTATCACAACACCTATCTATCAAATAGAAAAAAATGGTGATTATTTATTAGGGATCATAGTAATAGTATGTATGTATGTATGTAAGTATGTACAATGTATGTATGTATGTATGTATGTATGTATGTATGTATGTATGTATGGCATTGTATGCATGTATATACATATGTATGTATGTATGTATGTATGCAATACTATGTATGTAATGTATGTATGATTGTATGTGTGACTGTATTCATTGTGATATGCACTTCTTACAATTACTGAGGTTACATTGCATTCCTGCTTGTGGTTGCTGGAAGTCTTCATTAACTTGAAAAACAAACACACCAGGACATCCCAAATTACTCTCTCTATTAACACTAAAGATGCTTCTAGTAAGTGATCCATCCACACTGATGAAATCAACATTATTGCCTGCATTAATTCCTACTTGAGGTGGATCTTGACAAGTGGATGAATTTATATCTCCATACATAAAGAAAACAAATGAGAGAACACCATTTGTTGCTAGAACACACTGAAATGTGGCTCTCTGTAAAAGAAAGGTTTGTTATGTGTACATGTATGTTTGAAAAAGAAACACATAATGATGTTTTAGTGTTGTGGTTGAGTGGTCTGGTCTCACTCAGTTTATTCACTGAAGTTATGCAATGCTGAGCAGGAACATTAATATGATGGCAACTGTTCAAACGCAACTAGGAGCATTGGGATTATATACCTTTTGTTTATTTTAATATTAGCAGTAATGATATTTTTATGGCCCGTAGGCTCATTCCTATGATTGCTTTCCACAGAGTTGAATCTATATTTATTCTTGTGTCCACTTGCACGAGTATGCGTAAAAGAACGCTTGCTTGAGCTCTACAGACCAGCAGAAAGAAAGCTGCTTGTAGCTAAGTAGCTTACGTAGAAACTGGAACTAATAGCTAGCTATTCTGCCTGAAATATATTCCTAAAGTTCTACAAGGTCCTTTGAAAGGTAAGGAGAGTAGATAATCAAAATAATAACTATAATAGACTATTGTGTTTCAGGCATGATGAAGTCAGCCATGATTACCAAATGCTGGACACCACAAAGCAATCATAGGGATACTTTTTTCGCTATATCTTTATTCATGCTATATAAAGTTAAAACTTACTTCTTCACTAGAGCAGAAATATCTCACATTATCCCATGTTACAATAAGCACTTCTGTAGCTGAGAATGTTGTTAGTTCAGGAAAAGCACTTGCTACATCCTCACTGACTCTCTGAATAATATCATTGTTTGTAGTTACTCTATACCACACATCACTATCAAATACATTAGTCCAGAAGGGAGCTATTACTAATAGGAAAACTTTCTGGAGTTTTATTTTGAAATCGAGTATGGAAGGAGAGAACGCCATTGTCATTTAGCTGCATACAAACATAATTATTATATATTTCATTATAAAATGATTTGATTACATAATTATGGTTCTGTAAAAATTGATAGATTCATTCATTATTCAATTGAATTATTCTACAGGAAGTCATCAAAATGTGTCACATGGGAAGTACACTTATTAGTCTTCCTGCATAACAAATTTTGTGGGCTTCCTGACCAAAAGAGCAGTGTATAGAGAGAGGACATTGTGAATTGAATAACGAAATTTTCCAGATCCAAATCTTAATTATGAAATAGGATAACTAATACTAAAACACAATTCACTAGTTTGAGACTTACAAACACTTTTGTATGATTTATAGTATGAAACATAAAAACAGTATCCAGTCGTATTGTTATGGAGCCATCCTCTATTACGCCAGATAATATATCTTCAGTTCCATCACCAAAGGGAAACAAATATCTGCTATAGCATCCACTGCCATCTGCACACTCATCAAAATCTGTCAAAAGATATATAAATGTTGTATATATGTGTGTGTGTATCAGTATATGTGTGTGTATGTATGTAATAGTTATATCATATCTCCAACTGCCATATGGAATATATTGTTACCATTGTGCCGGATGACATCAGACCTGAGGGTGTGATGTCATCACAGTGACAATGTATTCCATGTGGGCAAACATCTGTTTTTATGGAAACCAAGCATAAAAGTATTCAGTTGTGAGTTATAATGTTTAATAACATGATAAATAAATGTGATAAAACGAATGTTTAGACCCGAATGTCTTCTTCAGCTGAAAATGATGAAGTGATACATGCTTATATACACTTACATGTAGGTAATGATGGGAATGGTTGGATGACTGACTGTTCAGAGTGAATACAAAGTATATGATGCATACATTATTACATTAATTAAGTATTATGTAAGATGGTTCTCTTCTGGGATAAGTTCTCCTCTTCTGGGATGACAATGTCATATGATGTCATGTACTGTAAACTCCAGGGTCTGTGTTCAGGGTGTTCTTGGTATTTTTATCATGATAGCTTCTCTTATTTGTCTCCTCTTCCAGTTAGGCTCCCTACAAAACACTACACTCTCTTCCCGTTTGATGTTGTGTTTAGTTTCACCAACATGACAGGTTATAGCTTGTCCCAGTTCCTCACAGATCTCTGTTGTTCGGTGAGACCTGGTTTGGGGTTCCTATCGGTCTCTACTATATATATATACATCACCACATTCACAATAGATTGCTTACACAACACCTGTGATAGTTTCTGATGGTGTTGGTGTTTTAACTTCCACCAGGGCTTTCCGTAAGCCATTTTAAGATGTGAATTGTGTTTGTATAGGGAGATGTCTACAGGCCTGGGATATCTGCTCACTCATCCCCTTTATGTAGGGAGGATCGATCATTAATATTTTTATCCGGAAAGAAAGGCACTGTTATGTAGAATGTCATCTTGACGCAGTCAGTGCCATGC